>OW121740.1:168275121-168875121 GCA_933228675.1 Stomorhina lunata | reverse complement strand
AAGTTATTATTATAAAAAAATATTTGCCAATAATAAATAACATAAAAAAGCAAAAAAAAAAACAACAAGAAATACTAATAAAATCTTGATAAAAAATCATTTGAATTTTTCTAATAGAGAAGGGATTGGTAAAAAGTGTACAAAAATTTATTGAAATATTTTACAAATTCATCTGACATTGAAATATTTATCGATATATTCCAAAGTTTTTTCATTACCTTTTTTGTCTTTGTGATCCTCCGGAACACTTTTCCTGTATTCTTCAACTAAAGTTTTACAAGAGTACCCATACCATTAGAGCCATTTTTAAAGTATATTTTCATAATGATAAAATTTCTATAGAAAAATTTCTATAATGAAAAATTTTTTTCATAATGAAAAATTTTCTATAGAAAATTTTTCGTTGTGAAAAAATTTCTATAGAAAATTTTTCATTATGAAAAAATTTCTATAGAAAATTTTTCATTATGAAAAAATTTCTATAGAAAATTTTTCATTATGAAAAAATTTATATAGAAAATTTTTCATTATGAAAAAATTTATATAGAAAATTTTTCATTGTGAAAAAATTGCTATAGAAAATTTTTCATTATGAAAAAATTGCTATAGAAAATTTTTCATTATGAAAAAATTGCTATAGAAAATTTTTCATTGTGAAAAAATTGCTATAGAAAATTTTTCATTATGAAAAAATTGCTATAGAAAATTTTTCATTATGAAAAATTTGTATAGAAAATTTTTCGTTGTGAAAAAATTTCTATAGAAAATTTTTCATTATGAAAAAATTTCTATAGAAAATTTTTCATTATGAAGAAATTTCTATAGAAAATTTTTCATTATGAAAAAAATTTCTATAGAAAATTTTTCATTATGAAAAAATTTCTATAGAAAATTTTTCATTATGAAAAAATTTCTATAGAAAATGTTTCATTATGAAAAAATTTCTATAGAAAATTTTTCATTATGAAAAAATTTCTATAGAAAATTTTTCATTATGAAAAAATTTCTATAGAAAATTTTTCATTATGAAAAAATTTCTATAGAAAATTTTTCATTATGAAAAAATTTCTATAGAAAATTTTTCATTATGAAAAAATTTCTATAGAAAATTTTTCATTATGAAAAAATTTCTATAGAAAATTTTTCATTATGAAAAAATTTCTATAGAAAATTTTTCATTATGAAAAAATTTCTATAGAAAATTTTTCATTATGAAAAAATTTCTATAGAAAATTTTTCATTATGAAAAAATTTCTATAGAAAATTTTTCATTATGAAAAAATTTCTATAGAAAATGTTTCATTATGAAAAAATTTCTATAGAAAATTTTTCATTATGAAAAAATTTCTATAGAAAATGTTTCATTATGAAAAAATTTCTATAGAAAATTTTTCATTATGAAAAAATTTCTATAGAAAATTTTTCATTATGAAAAAATTGCTATAGAAAATTTTTCATTATGAAAAATTTGTATAGAAAATTTTTCGTTGTGAAAAAATTTCTATAGAAAATTTTTCATTATGAAAAAATTTCTATAGAAAATTTTTCATTATGAAGAAATTTCTATAGAAAATTTTTCATTATGAAAAAAATTTCTATAGAAAATTTTTCATTATGAAAAAATTTCTATAGAAAATTTTTCATTATGAAAAAATTTCTATAGAAAATGTTTCATTATGAAAAAATTTCTATAAAAAATTTTTCATTATGAAAAAATTTCTATAGAAAATTTTTCATTATGAAAAAATTTCTATAGAAAATTTTTCATTATGAAAAAATTTCTATAGAAAATTTTTCATTATGAAAAAATTTCTATAGAAAATTTTTCATTATGAAAAAATTTCTATAGAAAATTTTTCATTATGAAAAAATTTCTATAGAAAATTTTTCATTATGAAAAAATTTCTATAGAAAATTTTTCGTTGTGAAAAAATTTCTATAGAAAATTTTTCATTATGAAAAAATTTCTATAGAAAATTTTTCATTATGAAGAAATTTCTATAGAAAATTTTTCATTATGAAAAAATTTCTATAGAAAATTTTTCATTATGAAAAAATTTCTATAGAAAATTTTTCATTATGAAAAAATTTCTATAGAAAATTTTTCATTATGAAAAAATTTCTTTAGAAAATTTTTCATTATGAAAAAATTTCTATAGAAAATTTTTCATTATGAAAAAATTTCTATAGAAAATTTTTCATTATGAAAAAATTTCTATAGAAAATTTTTCATTATGAAAAAATTTCTATAGAAAATTTTTCATTATGAAAAAATTTCTATAGAAAATTTTTCATTATGAAAAAATTTCTATAGAAAATTTTTCATTATGAAAAAATTTCTATAGAAAATTTTTCATTATGAAAAAATTTCTATAGAAAATTTTTCATTATGAAAAAATTTCTATAGAAAATTTTTCATTATGAAAAAATTTCTATAGAAAATTTTTCATTATGAAAAAATTTCTATAGAAAATTTTTCATTATGAAAAAATTTCTATAGAAAATTTTTCATTATGAAAAAATTTCTATAGAAAATTTTTCATTATGAAAAAATTTCTATAGAAAATTTTTCATTATAAAAAAATTTCTATAGAAAATTTTTTATTATGAAAAAATTTCTATAGAAAATTTTTCATTATAAAAAAATTTCTATAGAAAATTTTTCATTAATTTTATTTAAATTTTTTTAATATAAATATATAGCAACCACATTTTCACATCGTGAAAATTGTTTTCCTCTACAAAAGCTTCGCCTTCCAAACTCAATAGATCAAAAACTTTTCATTTTTTCCTTAATTTCTTTATATTTATAACATATAAATTTTGGTTTATTTTGCACAAGATATTTTTAGTCATTACTTTAAATTTTCACAATTTATGAAAAATATTTTGCATTATCCATTGCAAAAACTAAAAAAGATAACAAGAAATTAAAAAAAAATTATTTAACTTAAAATAGGAAATTTAAACTACTAATAAGGGGATAAGAACAAATTATTTTTTACGTTTTCTACGCATTTTCTTATGTATCAACGAATCATCGTCGTCACTATCATCGGGAAAATTTGAAGCATTAGCTTGATTTGAGGTACTATGGTGATGTGGCTTTTGTGAGGCTGAACCCTGTTGAGAATCCCACTCTTTACGCAATTCACTCAACATGCCGGGTGTTAAAAGGCCTTGGGCTATAAGGCGATCTGTTAGGCGCCCTCGTGTGGTACTAGGAATACGGGGCTCTGCTAGAATATAAATATGTTTTTTTAATATTCTAAACTTAATTTATATTTAGTTAAAATAACCTTTAGTTTGCATTATACGTCTTATGTTGTAGCTAGTATCGCCATCTGTTGCTCCCTGATTTGCTTCGGTATTTTTGAGTAATCTTGTAATTTGGAATACTCCTTGCTGTATGATTTCATCTAAGTCCTTTTGGGCAGCTCTTACAGAAGCTGAATCGGGGAATAAATCTATAAAACGATAACTTAACCAAAGATACAAATCCATAACATCGAATACAGCCTCTAAGTGCACTAAATCTACTATAGTCTTGGGTAAACCCAAGGGCCAACCACAGTTTTTGGTTATGAATTCGAAGGTAAGAGGCTCACCGCGGCTATATTGACGGGCAATCTAGAAAAATGGAAAAGGGATAATTTATAAATTTTTTATAAGAAATGTAAAACTTATTAGTTGCTGCAACTCCTGGATATATTTCTTAAATGGCTCTAGTTTTTGAAATACCATGATTTTTGAACAAAAAATTTCAGATTTCGATAAAACATACAGTTTTTATATGTCTATAACTTTTGATACGGTTATCCTTCAGTCAAGAACTTAATTGTCTTGTTCTTCTTTAATATGAGTCCGGATTTATAAAATTAGAGCAATTACTTCGAAAGTTATAGGCGTATAAAATGGCTTTGTCTTGAAAACAAATTTTACAACTTTAAACCGCCATATAATCTAAATCAAAGCAAAATTTAAAATTTTAAAGAACTTTAAAAATTGTTGAACTAAAATTTTATCTAAATCAGAGATGGTCAGGACCAAAAATCGTAAACTAGAGCCAAAAATGATCTTAAACTGTGTTATTTCAAAAATTTACCTTCAAGAACATGGAACAGACAAATGGCATCTTACGATTGATGGGAGCACAACAGAAAACATAGCGCGCTCTCAGAGGCAAAGGAACATGTTGTATCATTTCAGCTAAAAACTTAAAATCTTCTATATTACACATGAAATATAATGAATCGTCTACGGTACAGAGATTCACAAAAATGTCCTGGAAAAACAAGAAAATTTAAAATATTTTAATACTAAAACTTAAATGAATTTCAAACTTAATTTTGACCGCAATCTCTAAGTTTGAGATATTTTCTCTCCTAAATAGAAAACTTACCATTAAATTACTTAAAGTAGAATTGGGCAAATGGTAAGCATATAATTCTATTTGATCGGCTGTTGGATGTAAACCCGCCTTTTTGAGAGGATCTGGTGTTTGGGCCATAATTTTCTTAAGAGTCGGTAAATCATCTGCCTTATAGGTGGTGACAAAACCATGTTCCCATTGTGTACGGTAACGACCCGCACGTCCAGCAATTTGTAGGGCCGACGAAATGGAAATTGTATCAATTTCGCGATCACCCTTTTCATTCATTGTTGGCTTAACCAAGGAATAGAATATAACACGTCGTATGCTCCTAAAGAATTAAAAATTTAGAACTACATAAAGATTTAATTCGACTGGAAAATATCTTATTCATACATACAAATTTAAGCCCATTCCAATGGCATCTGTGGCTACCATTACCTTACAGCTATTATCGGGATCATTGAATTTGGCTGCTTGCGCCAATTTTGTGCCGGGCGGTAATCCTCCATAAATGACCGCCACTTCCTTGCCCCTAATTTATTAAATTAATCAAATCAGTTACTTTAAGAAGTTATTGTTAAAAATTTCAAATACCTGGCTTCAATTTCCCTCGAAACGGAATAAATATCATTTTTACTGAAACAAACAATACAATCACCAGGTTGTACATTGTCCAATGTAACTAAGGCGGAGTCCTCGATAGTGAGTTCGGTCAAACGTTTGTAGTTATGGATTTCTACGGTTTCATTTGTGGTTTCACAAATTTTTTCCAATAATTCTAAGGAGCCGGCTTCACCACAAACATGAACTTCTTCCGCTATCAGACCAAGGAAGGCTCTTGTCCAAGCCCAGCCTCTTTGGGGATCACGCAATTGTTGGATCTCATCTATGACTGCAACTTCGTCTAAAATAAAATATTTAAAATTACTCAAATGTAAATCGAGTATCAACAATTTTTTATGTTATTTTTGTCACACAAAACTTTTTATAAGACTGATGAATTTATGTAATTTCCGCAATTGGTCTTAGATTAACAACAAATCATGTTAAAGTGGGTCTTTTATAGAAATAATGTCCAAAAAGCATGAGTTTTAGTGTTATTGGCTATAAAGTTTTTTTACAATCAAGTTTTATGTTAAATATTACATAAATATAATGTTTGTTCATGTACTCCAACAAATCTACCCAAAACAGTCCGAAGTTGTCAGAAATTATTCAAAAAACAACAATTTGTGTTGAAAATTTAAGTAAGTTTGGGTTGTTCTGTACTATGGGTTGTTCGATTAAAAATTTCAAACTTGAACTTTTTTGTTAAGATTAAAATCTCACATAAAGAAGAGTATAAAGTTTTACTTACAAGGTGTATTAACCGAAGTCATTTCTACAGTACAGGCCACATGAGCAGCCGGAGTTTCCTCATTTATACCATATTTACGCTCTTCTCCAGTAACTAAATCACAGGGAGTTCCCTATAAAGGAGATATTGTTATAAAGATTTTTTAATTGTTATGAAGATTTTTTAAAGAAAAAGTCACAGATACCACCTACCTTTTCGTTGGCCTTATTAAAAACCTCAGTAGCCAATAATTTTAAGGGACCACAATAAACACCCGACTTTGCAGAAAGGAACCTCTCCATTGCATGATATGTTTTTCCCGAATTTGTAGGTCCCGCATGAAAAACAATCTTACGCGTTATGGCACGAGCACTAGGATACCAGTTGGCAGGTGTTCTTAAATCTGAAATCTTCTTTAGATCATCCATACACTCTAAATGAGGAAAAATGGTGCGGGCATGACGTATGAAATATGGAAAAATGTCATCCACGTGACCAGCACCATTTATAATATCACTGAATGTTATATGAAGATCTACAGGAAGATTTTCAGATTCTATGCAATAACGACGGAAGGAGGCAAAAGCCTGTTGCTGTAAATAATCTAAAAAGTAAGAAAACATAACGTTAATACTTTATTGTAGT
Organism: Stomorhina lunata; assembly: GCA_933228675.1. NCBI lineage: Eukaryota > Metazoa > Arthropoda > Insecta > Diptera > Rhiniidae > Stomorhina > Stomorhina lunata. The sequence continues at coordinate 168,868,765 of OW121740.1, read as the reverse complement.
TAGAATTACTTAAAACTCACTATCTAAACCATTTTCCAAACACAAGGTTTTTATTTCCCTTCTCTGCGTAAACTTATTGAGCGTTTTCAACATAGCTGCCTTTTCCAATTTCCCAGCCAGCTCCGACCCTACATCTATTTCGTCAGCATTATGTTGCACCTGGACGGGTTTAAATAGAGCGGAAACATTAGCCGGCTGTTGTTTACGATTCCGTGCATTATGTACACCGCCCACATGCAGCAATCTCTGCGAGACACCTGCTATACTTTCAAGACGTGCTAGTGCCGATTTTAATCTTAAATTATGCGTGGCCGTACATAGTAGCTTTAAACTCCTGTGAGAACTTTGCATAATTTTTCGAGTCCAAATACTTTAAGCTCAATTTTACTATGAATTTCATTCACTATTTAAAGGTATTTACAATAAAAATTTAAAAATTTTTAGCATCACACCAATTTGTATTGATTGTGATGCAATGAATTTGTTAAAATACAAAGAAATGTCAAATTTTGCGGATTTTAACCTCAACTTTGATAAGAGCAAATTGTCATATGAAAAAAAACATGTAAACATCTGATTTAGAGTTGTATTGTTTGGAATTGAATGTTGCCAGATGATGTGTAAAAGGAATGTTGGACAATAGAAAAAATAACGGAAAAATAAATTTAAATAAGCAGACATTAGAGTAGCACGCAATGGTTCTTTTTTTTCTTTGGCCATAATTTGAAAAATTCCACTTGTGTTCCAATTACAATAAAACTTTTAATAAATATTATTATCCACTCTATAGAGAATGTATGCTAAATTTTTTCTCGAAATAGAAAAAGATAACCCTTTCTTTCCGGGGTCAAATCTCAGAATTAGGATTTTTATAGGTTTTATTTATACTTACTAAATTTTATGAGTCTTAAAAAAAATTCCATAAAAAATCATAAAAGGAATTCTTATATACCAAGATTAAGTTTTTTTAATTAAAAAATATAATTTAACCCTTAAAAGTCATTTGGTCTAAATTTTAAAATTCCATAATTTTGCGATGAAAAATAAAAAAACTAAGTTTTGCATACATTTGTACATATATTTTCATAGACAAATAACGTAACTTTATTTTTGCAGATTTTTACCTCGCCCCCTGTGTAAAGGTAGAAACACAATTGGGTCGAATGACTAATTTCGTCCAGCACTACGAATTCGGCTTTAAAAATTCGTCTTGTAAATTCGTCCAGTTGGGACGAATAAACGTTGTTGACGCCATTTTTGTTGATTTTTTTATTTGCACAAATTACTCACTTTCACAACATTTGCAATTTTATTGTATTTAATTCTTTTATTTTTTCACAAGATTATTTCATTTGATAAATTTATTTTAAAATAAATTTTTTTGTTTACATTTTATAAGGTGACCATAAATTACATATAATTTATAATATTTTACAATAGATATAGAAATACGGCCGCTCTAAACCAGTTTAGTCGTCGTTCGTCTTCGTATGAAATTGAAATAAACCTATCGCACTGTTTGTGATATGAATATTCATTCCGAAAAATTGGTCGTTCGTTCCAACTGTGTTTCATACTTAACACATTTTAATAGAAATACTAGTTCGAAACTCCTTCATAGTAACAAAAGTCATACCGCCCTCCCCCAAAAGTGTTACATAATTTGTGAACAGCCCCCAAAAGCTCTATTTACATTGAATAAAATTAAACAAACATCCACTCAAAATAAGACAAAAAAATTACATTTTGGGGAAAATCAAAGAAAAAATACATTTTAACATAATTTAACTAAAGAATTCGAAAAATACTGGATATTAGTGGGTTAAAACTACATATATATACAAGTGTGGGATAGTCTAACCTTCACTTGGAGACCTTATCTAGGTCGACTTTTTGACTTTCTATGTCTATCTTTTTTATACCCACCATCAAAAAGAATGGGTGGTATATTGAGATTATCATTCCGTTTGTAATTATCAGATAAACGAGTGATGTCTGTTGAAGATATGAAAGAGGCTACATGGAAGGGCAAGAATTTTTCTCATGAGCAAAATCCAGTCAATATGCAACGGTTTATTCGTTTTCATTTAATGTTGAAGCAAGTGATCCATGTTTCACCACCTCTTTAAAAATTGATGCTATCTTTGAAATGAATATAATATCCTTGTCAAAATAGTCCGTTAATTCATCTTAACCTGAACCAAAGTTTTTTAGATTTAATATATCGTAAATTTTTTAAAGTGTTGTAGTTTGTTTCAAAATGTAATTATGATATAACAAAGAAATGTCTATTTTTTAAATTATTTGATTAAAATAATTTTTCTTAGTGTTTTTAATATTAAATGAGACTTTTTTGTTTATTTTATTAATACTAATAATATACTTAAAATGTATGAAAATTATTGGAATAATAACCAAATATGGTCACACTGTTTCATTTTATTTGACTTGGCATCACTTTTTTAATTTTACTTTCTGTCTCTCTACGACTCTCTCTTAAATTGTTTTTATTGTCAAAACTTATGTCAAAACAAACTACGTAAAAAAACAAATACCAATTTTAACCACTAAAATCTTAAATAATTTTGCAAATGAGTCATTTTATTTTGTAAAAATCTGGATAATTAATAATAAATTTAAATAAAATCGAATAAAAATTAAAAGTTCAAAATGGGTTTATTCGGTCAGACAAAGTCAAAAGATCCCAAAGAACAGGTGAGTTAGATTTTAAAGCAGTAAAAGTTTCAAGGCAACCCAATTTAAGTATGACGACATCATTTTCCAAAAGCAACAACCATAACAAATGAATGATGACCATTTTTGTTTTTTTTCAGGTTCAAGAATGGACGCACAAAATTCGCAAGGAAAGCAATCAACTCGATCGTCAGATACGCAGCATACAAAGGGAGGAGGAAAAGGTAAAGAGATCCCTTAAGCAGGCAGCTTCAAAAAATGATCGTGATACCTGTATCATCTTGGCCAAGGAGATAGTGGGGGCTCGTAAAGCGATAAATCGTATTTACACCTCCAAGGCGCATTTGAATTCTGTTCAATTGCAAATGAAAAATCAATTGGGTACGTATTTGAGATAAATTAGATTTTTATATAATAGCTTCTAAAGAAAGATTTTATTTGTAGCAACTTTACGTGTAGCTGGTTCCCTGCAAAAATCCACCGAGGTAATGCAGGCTATGCAAAATTTAGTACGCTATCCTGAATTAGCGGGCATCATGCGTGACATGTCCAAGGAAATGATGAAGGCTGGCATAATTGAAGAGATGCTTGAAGAAACCATGGAATCCCTAGAGGAAACTGAGGAAATGGAAGAGGAGGCTGCCAAGGAAGTGGATAAGGTATTGTGGGAAATCACCAATGGCAAATTGGGTGAAGCTCCCTTACCTCCCGATGAATTGGCTGCAGGCGAACAACAACAAAAAATTCCCGCTGCTGTTGCTGTGGCCGATGATGTTGGTGAGGATGAAGAAGAAGAAGATGACCTACAGGAAATGCAATCCCGCCTGGCTTCACTGCGTTCGTAAGAGTCTTTAACCCCAAAGAGTCAAAGCTAAATTTAAATGTGTAGCTTTCATTTTAAAAGAAAGTATTTTTCATTTTGAACGAAAATATTTTTTGGAAACCATTTTTGTAATTAACTGATTTTTTTTGTTTTTTGAAAATTTAGATTTTAAGTCTTAAAATTTAAGATATTTTTGATTTTGCTTAAATTAATTTGTGTTTTTTTTTAAGTTTGCACTTGTATTTATTAATCCTATTTTATAATTCTTGTAATAATTTTTTTAACATTGCTTAGAATTCACCATAAAGAGGTTAATATTAATTCCTTACAATATATTAAGTATTTAATATGTTTTCAGAATATATGAATTAAATGAATAAATTAATATTTATTATAAAAAGAACTAAAAATTTTCGAGAAAACTTGGATCAGGAAGAAAGCAAGAAACTGAAGATATAGGCCAAGTCGAGAAACCCTTTTAAAAACCCCTAACGTTTCTATCAGAAAAGAAGCTCTTACGTTTAGATGGTCATAAAGTCATTAGTTTCGAATCAAAACTCGGTAAAAAATGTAGAAGCTAAAAAATTAAGGTAAAAATTTGTTTAAAAAACCCTGGGTGCAATAGATGATAAAATGTGATGGATGGAGACTTATAACAATTTAAATTCTTCAAGAAATTTTTTGTGTGCTTTGTTGCGGCATCAGGCGGGATAAACAATGAAATTTATATAACAGAGTACCTACCCTACTTTTAAAAAAAATAATTTTTAAAGAAAATTTTTTAAAACGAAGAAATGTTTACAAAAAAATAGCAAGGAAGTAATTTATGATCTTTAGAAAATTTATATGATGAAAGATTTTCTATAAAAAATTTTTGCGATGAAATATTTTTTGTAGAAAATTTTTGTGATGAAAGATTTTTATAGGAAATTTTTGCAATGAAATATCTTTTATAGACAATTTTTGTGATGCATGATTTTCTATAGAAAAATTTTTGTTAAGAGATAATGTTTATAGAAAATTTTTTTAAAATACAAATTTGGTCTTTATTACAAAATTTGCTCCTAATAATTTTTTTTGTGTTTTATGTGCATTTAAATCTGATAAAGGATTTTTTGTCTGAACAAAAAATAAGTAATATACTTTTTTGATTAAGGTTCAACTTCTTAAATATGTCAAGTGCATATGATATTACTTGAAAAGAATAATATTTAATACAAAATTATGTAGAGATAAAATAATGAAAATAAGAGATGAAAATATCTAATAACTTCAGGACAAAAGAATCATCAAACCATAAGAAAATTTTGGACATTAGAACAAATATCTTTTATAAAAAAGAAAAATATTAAAATAATAAAGAAAAAAGTTCGCTACAAAATTCATAGCTATCAAAGATTATGGAGGGAGGAGATAAGAAAACAAAAAGGCATTAAAAATGAGGAATACTACAAAAAGGTCACATTAAAAAATGTTTATTAAAAATATGTCTATCTTTTGGAATCTATAAAAGAGAAAAATATGAGAGGTGGGTACAAAAATTAATTAAAATTTTTCCAAAATCGTTTAAAAAATTTTTCTTTAGAAAATTTTTCGTTAAAAAAATTTGTCTATACAAAAATATTTTTAAATATTTTTCTATAAAAAATTTTTATACAAAAGAAATTTTTCATAAAAAAAATTTTCGTTAACAAATTTTTCTATAGGAAATTTTTCGTTAAAAAGTTTTTCTATAGAAAATTTTTCGTTAAAAAAAATTTTTCTATAGAAAAATTTTGTTAAAAAAATTTTTCTATACAAAATTTTTCGTTAAAAAATTTTTCTACAGAAAATTTTTCTTAAAAAAAAATTTTTCTATAGAAAATTTTTCTTTAAAAATTTTTTTTAGAAAATTTTTTGTTAAAAAAACTGATAATAAATATTCTATTTTCTACAGAAATTTTTTGTTAAAAAAATTTCTATAAAAAATATTTCGTTAAAAAAATTTTCTATAGAAAATTTTTCGTTAAAAAATTTTTCCATGGAAAACGTTTCGTTAAAAATATGTTCTATAAAAAATTGTTCGTTAATTTTTTTTAATTTTAACGAATTTTCTATAGAAAATTTTTCGTTAACAAAATTTTCTATAGAAAATTGTTCGTTAAAAAACATTTTCTATAGAAAATTTTTCGTTAAAAAACATTTTCGTTAAAAAAATTTTTTGTTAAAAAAAATTTTTCTATAGAAAATTTTTTTTTTAAAAAATTTTTCTATAGAAAATTTTTTGTTAAAAAAATTTTTCTATAGAAAATTTTTCGGTAAAAAAATTTTTCTATAGAAAATTTTTCGGTAAAAAAATTTTTCTATAGAAAATTTTTCGGTAAAAATATTTTTCTATAGAAAATTTTTCGTTAAAAGGATTTTTCTATAGAAAATTTTTCTTTAAAAGGATTTTTCTATAGAAAATTTTTCTTAAAAAAAATTTTTCTTTTCGAAATTTTTAGCAAATTTTCAAAATTTTGTTATTAAGTCATAAGTCACCTTTTCATAGACCGGGTCAGATATACAAAATTTGATCAAAATTTTCTCTGTATAAAAATTTTCATCATTATTTTTCTATATCAAAATTTTGCTAAAAAAATTTCGCTATACAAATTTTGATCAAAATGTTTCTATATGAAAATTTTGATCAAAATTTTTCTATATGAAAATTTTGAACAAAATTTTTCTATATGAAATTTTTGATCAAAATTTTTCTATATGAAAATTTTGATCAAAATTTTTCTATATGAAAATTTTGATCAAAATTTTTCTATATGAAAATTTTGATCAAAATTTTTCTATATGAAAATTTTGATCAAAATTTTTCTATATGAAAATTTTGATCAAAATTTTTCTATATGAAGATTTTGATCAAAATTTTTCTATATGAAAATTTTGATCAAAATTTTTCTATATGAAAATTTTGATCAAAATTTTTCTATATGAAAATTTTGATCAAAATTTTTCTATATGAAAATTTTGATCAAAATTTTTCTATATGAAAATTTTGATCAAAATTTTTCTATATGAAAATTTTGGTCAAAATTTTTCTATATGAAAATTTTGATCAAAATTTTTCTATATGAAAATTTTGATCAAAATTTTTCTATATGAAAATTTTGATCAAAATTTTTCTATATGAAAATTTTAATCAAAATTTTTCTATATGAAAATTTTGATCAAAATTTTTCTATATGAAAATTTTGATCAAAATTTTTCTATATGAAAATTTTGATCAAAATTTTTCTATATGAAAATTTTGATCAAAATTTTTCTATATGAAAATTTTGATCAAAATTTTTCTATATGAAAATTTTGATCAAAAAAATTTTCATATACAAAAATTTTGGCCATAATTTTCATATAAGAAAATTTGTATATAGGAAAATTTTGATCAAAATTTTGATCAAAATTTTCATATAGAAAAATTTTGATCAAAATTTTTCTATATGAAAATAAAAAACATTTTCGTTAAAAAAATTTTTTGTTAAAAAAAATTTTTCTATAGAAAATTTTTTTTTTTAAAAATTTTTCTATAGAAAATTTTTTGTTAAAAAAATTTTTCTATAGAAAATTTTTCGGTAAAAAAATTTTTCTATAGAAAATTTTTCGGTAAAAAAATTTTTCTATAGAAAATTTTTCGGTAAAAAAATTTTTCTATAGAAAATTTTTCGGTAAAAAAATTTTTCTATAGAAAATTTTTCGGTAAAAAAATTTTTCTATAGAAAATTTTTCGGTAAAAAAATTTTTCTATAGAAAATTTTTCGGTAAAAATATTTTTCTATAGAAAATTTTTCGTTAAAAGGATTTTTCTATAGAAAATTTTTCTTTAAAAGGATTTTTCTATAGAAAATTTTTCTTAAAAAAAATTTTTCTTTTCGAAATTTTTAGCAAATTTTCAAAATTTTGTTATTAAGTCATAAGTCACCTTTTCATAGACCGGGTCAGATATACAAAATTTGATCAAAATTTTCTCTGTATAAAAATTTTCATCATTATTTTTCTATATCAAAATTTTGCTAAAAAAATTTCGCTATACAAATTTTGATCAAAATGTTTCTATATGAAAATTTTGATCAAAATTTTTCTATATGAAAATTTTGAACAATATTTTTCTATATGAAATTTTTGATCAAAATTTTTCTATATGAAAATTTTGATCAAAATTTTTCTATATGAAAATTTTGATCAAAATTTTTCTATATGAAAATTTTGATCAAAATTTTTCTATATGAAAATTTTGATCAAAATTTTTCTATATGAAAATTTTGATCAAAATTTTTCTATATGAAAATTTTGATCAAAATTTTTCTATATGAAAATTTTGATCAAAATTTTTCTATATGAAAATTTTGATCAAAATTTTTCTATATGAAAATTTTGATCAAAATTTTTCTATATGAAAATTTTGATCAAAATTTTTCTATATGAAAATTTTGATCAAAATTTTTCTATATGAAAATTTTGATCAAAATTTTTCTATATGAAAATTTTGATCAAAATTTTTCTATATGAAAATTTTGGTCAAAATTTTTCTATATGAAAATTTTGATCAAAATTTTTCTATATGAAAATTTTGATCAAAATTTTTCTATATGAAAATTTTGATCAAAATTTTTCTATATGAAAATTTTAATCAAAATTTTTCTATATGAAAATTTTGATCAAAATTTTTCTATATGAAAATTTTGATCAAAATTTTTCTATATGAAAATTTTGATCAAAATTTTTCTATATGAAAATTTTGATCAAAATTTTTCTATATGAAAATTTTGATCAAAATTTTTCTATATGAAAATTTTGATCAAAAAAATTTTCATATACAAAAATTTTGGCCATAATTTTCATATAAGAAAATTTGTATATAGGAAAATTTTGATCAAAATTTTGATCAAAATTTTCATATAGAAAAATTTTGATCAAAATTTTTCTATATGAAAATTTTGATCAAAATTTTTCTATATGAAAATTTTGATCAAAATTTCTCTATATGAAAATTTTGATCAAAATTTTTCTATATGAAAATTTTGATCAAAATTTTTCTATATGAAAATTTTGATCAAAATTTTGATCAAAATTTTCCTATATACAAATTTTCTTATATGAAAATTATGGCCAAAATTTTTGTATATGAAAATTTTTTTTAGAAAATTTTTCTTAAGACAACTTTTTAACGAAAAATTTTTCAAAAAGAAGAGTATTTGCATTTGATCCCAAACCTGTTACATTTATTTATTAATGTAACAGATCAATTTATTGATAAAAAGCCAAAAAATGTTTGCGGAGATACCAAATTCCTCGACGCGTTTCGATGGTTGGTTAAGCCATCTCTTCAGGAGGATTATCCCCAATTTAGACAGATCGAAAACCTCGCATTATTACTAAATTTACAAACAAAACTTTTCAGAATTATGTTCATAAACCATAAGTAAAAGCGTAGATAATCGACTGAACAAAAATAAATTTTTTATAAAAAGTTTTTTAATAGAAAAGTTTTTGTTACTAAAAACGTTTGTTTCACTAGGTTTTTTCCATAGATAATTTCTAAACCTCCTTAAGGTATGCAACATTTCTTTAAAAATCTCTTAGTTTTTCTTGTATACCAAATGCCTTTAGTCGGCCTTAATTTTGAGGAAGTTTTTGTATTGCCCTCATATTTGTTATATCTTACAAATGCTGATCCTAACAATTATAAAATATTCAAGATAAAACCAAAAACTTGATGACAAGGTTTTCTTTTTCTTTACTAAAATATCAAAAAGAAATGATATTAAAAAATTTGGAATTAAAAAGAAAAAAATTAAAACAAACTTTCATAGAAAATACCTAAATATGTGTGTAAAACATAAAGACAATTTGTATGTTTTCTTCTAATTTTTCTTTTACAAAATTTAAGATCATAATGAAAAAAAGCGGCCAAAGATTATAATTCCGCTGTTTTAACAAAAAAAAAAAAAAAAAATCTAAAATCTACCCAAAATTTTGATGTGTTGGCTTAAATGGCAGCTACATTAAAAGAAAATACCAAAAATAATAAAGATGAGGGGAACTAACAGGCCAAATTATGGCAATTAAGTGACAGTGTTGCATGCCACAAAATAACGGAAATACGTAACAAACAAACACACAGATAGAAATACAAACGCTTTGACACATACACTCACACACAAATACTTAAGCAAATCCCCAAAGTTTCCCAACAAATGAACAAAAAAAGAAAAAAGTAAAATTATAGTACTAAATATAAAAAACGCGTAATTTAGAGGAAAAATTAAATTAACTTGACACAACATAATTTTGGTAAAAGGGACCTTTTTTCTTACTAATTTTCTCTTTTTTTGCGTTTTGTGTAAAATTTAAAAGAAAATCTAAATTGGGTTTATTTTTTGAAAATAAAAGAGGAAAATCTAAAATCTGTAGGGCCTTAATTTAAAACAATAAATTGTTTTACAAAAAAATTTCTCTATAAAAATTTTGATCAAAAAAAAAATTTTTCTATATAAATTTTTTGATCAAAATTTTTCTATATAAAAATTTTGATCTAAATTGATCAAAATGTTTATAAAAATTTTGATCAAAATTTTCTATATAAAAATTTTCATCGAAGTTTTTATAAAAAAATGTTCATAAAAATTTTTCTATATAAAAATTTTCATCAAAATTTTTCTATATAAAAATTTTCATCAAAATTTTTCTATATAAAAATTTTCATCAAAATTTTTCTATAGAAAAATTTTCATCAAAATTTTTTTATATAAAAATTTTCATCAAAATTTTTCTATATAAAAATTTTCATCAAAATTTTTCTATATAAAAATTTTCATCAAAATTTTTCATCATAAAAATTTTCATCAAAATGTTTCTATATAAAAATGTTCATCAAAATTTTTCTATATAAAAATTTTCATCAAAATTTTTTTATATAAAAATTTTCATCAAAATTTTTTTATATAAAAATTTTCATCAAAATTTTTCTATATAAAAATGTTCATCAAAATTTTTCTATATTAAAAATTTTCATCAAAATCTTTCTATATAAAAATTTTGATCAAAATGTTTCTATATAAAAATTTTCATCAAAATTTTTCTATATAAAAATTTTGATCAAAATTTTTCTATATAAAAATTTTCATCAAAATTTTTTTGTATAAAAATTTTCACCAAAATTTTTCTATATAAAAATTTTCATCAAAAATTTTCTATATAAAACTTTTCATCAAAATTTTTCTATATAAAAATTTTCATCAAAATTTTTCTATATAAAAATTTTCATCAAAATTTTTCTATATAAAAATTTTCATCAACATTTTCTATATAAAAATTTTCATCAACATTTTTCTATATAAAAATTTTCATCAAAATTTTTCTATATAAATATTTTTATCAAAATTTTTCTATATAAAAATTTTCATCAAAGTTTTTCTATATAAAAATATTGATCAAAATTTTACTATATAAAAATTTTCATCAAAATTTTTCTATATAAAAATTTTCATCAAAATTTTTCTATATAAAAATTTTCATCAAAATTTTTCTGTATAACAATTTTCATCGAAGTTTCTATATAAAAATTTTGATCAAAATTTTTCTATATAAAAATTTTCATCAAAATTTTTTTATATAAAAATTTTCATCAAAATTTTTCTATATAAAAATTTTCATCAAAATTTTTTTATATAAAAATTTTCATCAAAATTTTTCTATATAAAAATTTTCATCAAAATTTTTCTGTATAAAAATTTTCATAAAAATGTTTCTATATAAAAATTTTGATCAAAATTTTTCATCAAAATTTTTCTATAAAAAATTTTCATCAAAATTTTTCTATACAAAAATTTTCATAAAAATTTTTCTATATACAAATTTTCATCAAAAATTTTCTATATAAAAATTTTCATCATAAAAATTTTCACTAAAATGTTTTTATATAAAAATGTTCATCAAAATTTTTCTATATAAAAATGTTCATCAAAATTTTTCTATATAAAAATTTTCATCAAAATTTTTTTATATAAAAATTTTTATAAAAATTTTTCTGTATAAAAATTTTCATCAAAGTTTTTCTATATAAAAATGTTCATCAAAATTTTTCTATATAAAAATTTTGATCAAAATTTTTCTGTATAAAATTTTGATCAAAATTTTTCTATATAAAATTTTGATCAAATATTTTCTATATAAAAATTTTATCAAAATTTTTCTATATAAAAATTTTATCAAAATTTTTCTATATAAAAATTTTCATACAAATTTTTCTATATAAAAATTTGTATCAAAAATTTTCTATATACAAATTTTTCTGTATAGAATTTCTTTATATAGAAATATTTTGATATATGAAATTTCTATATAAAAATTTTGATTAAAATTGTTCGATATGAAAATTTTTATTAAAATATTTCTTTTAAAGGCCCTTTAACGGGCCTCCTTAATCCTGAGTTTTTTTTACTTGTATCAAATTAAAAAAGTGTAAAAAGCAACGGTCAATAATAATAAATAATATCTTGTATACATTTATTAAAACAAGTAAATATTTCATTCTTTAAAAAAATGCTGATTTCATTTTTTATTTAAGGTTTTTTTGTTTATCTTTCAAAAAAGCTAAACAAGTGGAAAGTATATAAATAGCCTAAATAAATTTCCTTAGGAATGAGTAAATAATTTGAAAATTTGTCTAAAAAGATAAAATAGAATAGATAGCAAATTTTCATTAATTTCTATTTTAATGAGAATGTAAATCATATTTTAATTAGAGGCCCTGGGTAGTAAAAGATAATAAATAAATGTGCCATCACTTTAAAAAGTCGAGTTTTATTGGCAACACTGGTCAAAATTACATCAATTTAAACAAGTTTTTTATATGTGTTATGGTCCCTTAAGTAGAAAAACGCCAGTAATTTTAATTTATTTAATCGATTTCTTTTAGTTTGGCATATCTTGAAATTGACTTCTCCAAAATTACATCAACGTATTAAGAACAAAATTTTCTTTTAGAGGTGCTAACATAAGTTTTTTGAGTGATCAACGGTTTAAGAGTTATTAACATCGCAATGTAAAAAAATATTTTTTTTCTTATCAAAATCGAAAATTTTATTTTTGAAAATTCATAAAGAAATCGAAAACGGCAAAAAAATTATGAATATTAATTTAGTAGTTATATAATAAGGTTTTTACAAATTTAAAGAAAATTAAATTAGGACCATTTTTATAATCAAAGGACCCTAAGGAAAAAAATATATTTAATGTAACTCAAAAACTTGAATTTTGTAAACTAGTGTTTTTAATCACATAAATAAAAGTCCATCTAATCGCAAAAAGAATTGATTTGATATTAGGTTCTATTTTGTCTTCGTATAACTATTCATTTTAACTGCTTTTTAAGATGAGGGTCTTAAAGGAACACATTTTATCTTAGCACTTAAAAGGTATCAAATTATCGTAAATTTTCCATTACATTTGTCAATTTAATTTTTGTTGTTTTATTTTCTGGTATTTATTGTACATTTTCTACAACTAAATGTTTTATAATCGTAACTGTGAGTTATGGATATTTTTGTAAGCAGGTGCGTAGAAAATTTAGTCTGGAGCAGGTTTACCCATCGTAAAAAAATACCTTTTAAAATGTTTACAATGAAAAATGTGTAAAAATTTAAGCAAACATTTTTCTATAGAATATTTTTGATGTAAAATTGTTTTATAAGAAATCTTTTGAGAAAAAATGTTCCTTAAAATGTAAAATTTTTCTTTACGAATCATTTATATAAGATTTACCCCACTCTAGTAAATTTTTTCGCTACACCTATGCCTGTTTGTTCATCCCATAAGATATACATATGTATATCCTTGTATTCGTCATTTATTAAAAGAGTGACACAATCAAAATGTTCCGATTTTTCGTTAAAAAAAATTTTCTATAGAAAATTGTTCGTTAAAAAAAATTTTCTATAGAAAATTTTTCGTTAAAAAAAATTTTCTATAGAAAATTTTTCGTTAAAAAAAATTTTCTATAGAAAATTTTTTGTTAAAAAAATTTTCTATAGAAAATTTTTCGTTAAAAAAATTTTCTATAGAAAATTTTTCGTTAAAAAAAATTTTCTATAGAAAATTTTTCGTTAAAAAAAATTTTCTATAGAAAATTTTTCGTTAAAAAAAATTTTCTATAGAAAATTTTTCGTTAAAAAAATTTTCTATAGAAAATTTTTCGTTAAAAAAAATTTTCTATAGAAAATTTTTCGTTAAAAAAAATTTTCTATAGAAAATTTTTCGTTAAAAAAAATTTTCTATAGAAAATTTTTCGTTAAAAAAAATTTTCTATAGAAAATTTTTCGTTAAAAAAAATTTTCTATAGAAAATTTTTCGTTAAAAAAAATTTTCTATAGAAAATTTTTCGTTAAAAAAAATTTTCTATAGAAAATTTTTCGTTAAAAAAAATTTTCTATAGAAAATTTTTCGTTAAAAAAAATTTTCTATAGAAAATTTTTCGTTAAAAAAAATTTTCTATAGAAAATTTTTCGTTAAAAAAAATTTTCTATAGAAAATTTTTCGTTAAAAAAAATTTTCTATAGAAAATTTTTCGTTAAAAAAAATTTTCTATAGAAAATTTTTCGTTAAAAAAAATTTTCTATAGAAAATTTTTCGTTAAAAAAAATTTTCTATAGAAAATTTTTCGTTAAAAAAATTTTCTATAGAAAATTTTTCGTTAAAAAATAATTTCTATAGAAAATTTTTCGTTAAAAAAAATTTTCTATAGAAAATTTTTCGTTAAAAAAAATTTTCTATAGAAAATTTTTCGTTAAAAAAAATTTTCTATAGAAAATTTTTCGTTAAAAAAAATTTTCTATAGAAAATTTTTCGTTAAAAAAAATTTTCTATAGAAAATTTTTCGTTAAAAAAAATTTTCTATAGAAAATTTTTCGTTAAAAAAAATTTTCTATAGAAAATTTTTCGTTAAAAAAAATTTTCTATAGAAAATTTTTCGTTAAAAAAAATTTTCTATAGAAAATTTTTCGTTAAAAAAAATTTTCTATAGAAAATTTTTCGTTAAAAAAAATTTTCTATAGAAAATTTTTCGTTAAAAAAAATTTTCTATAGAAAATTTTTCGTTAAAAAAAATTTTCTATAGAAAATTTTTCGTTAAAAAAAATTTTCTATAGAAAATTTTTCGTTAAAAAAAATTTTCTATAGAAAATTTTTCGTTAAAAAAAATTTTCTATAGAAAATTTTTCGTTAAAAAAAATTTTCTATAGAAAATTTTTCGTTAAAAAAAATTTTCTATAGAAAATTTTTCGTTAAAAAAAATTTTCTATAGAAAATTTTTCGTTAAAAAAAATTTTCTATAGAAAATTTTTAGTTAAAAAAATTTTCTGTAGAAAATTTTTCGTTAAAAAAAAATTTCTATAGAAAATTTTTCGTTAAAAAAATTTTTCTAGACAAAATTTTTTGTTGTTTGTTTGGATAATTTTTTCGTTAAAAAATTTTTCTATAGAAAATGTGTTGTTAAAAAAATTTTCTATAAATTTTTTTTTCTGTAGAAAATTTTTCGTTAAAAAATGTTTTTATAGAAGGTTAAAAAAATTTTTTATATAGAAAAATTTTACTATATAAAATTTTTCTTTGAAAAATTTTTCTTTACAAAATTTTTATATAGAAAATTTTTCGTAAAAAAATTCTTTTGATAGAAAATTTTTCGTTAAAAAGTTTTTCCAAAGAAAATTTTTCCAAGGGACTACCTTGACACTTGTAAAAAAGATAGGGTTTAAAAAGCGAGTAGCGATAGCTCATCAATAAATTTATTCGTTGTAAATGCTTTTTCATATAACTAGGAAAAACTTATTTTTCAAATTATGTCACACTTTTAGTAACTGAGCATTTTTATAAAATGATGGCCATTTTATTGCTGGATTTGAAAATGGTTTTTAGTTATTTTTTATTAGCTGGCGTTGATTTGTTAAGACAACAATAAAAATAAATGTTATTATATGAGACAAAAGTCGTTAACACAAATAAATAGACTCGATTTTCTTCGATAGGTTTTATAAGAAGAAAACAAGTTATATAAGATTTGAAATAGAATCAAACGTTTTGAGGAGGGAGAATAAAATGTTACAAATTAAAAAAATATATATTTAGTTGAAAATAATAAAGCCAAACACAATTTGTTTATAGCATTTGTATTTTAAACCATATAATACATATCGTATGAGTAATAAAATTTGAATTGTGTAATGATCATACGCTCCCCATACAAATCTTTCTTTCTTGTATTTGTTTAATGAAAATCATTAGTTGATACTTGCATGCATATATAGCATACTTTTAGGTATAACTAATTAATATGTTTAAACTTCATTAGAGTATGTAATTTTCAAAGGTTTTTTAGTTTTCAGACACAAAAAGGAAATTAAGCATAAATTACACACTTGCTGAAGGGTATTTGAGACAAACGAAAAGAAAAATACCAGGAATTCATAGAATAATAATGGAAATGAAATAAAATTTCCAGAAAGTCGTAATTCAGTTTGTAACATTTGCAACAGAACAATTGTTGAAAATAACAAACATTACAAATCTAAAAAGGAGAATTTTTATTTTTTTTTTTAAATATCCAGAGATTTAAATAACTAAAAGACCAACATGTTATTTTTCCAACTTTATGATTTTTCTTAAAGCATAGTTTCAGGTGAATTCAAGGTAAAATATGGGCAATGTGAATGGATGTGTAGAATATCTTATAAACATACATTTTTTTATTTACTTTGACCAACATTTAAAATTCTATTGATTAAATACAAAATTGTTTGCGTAAAACTAAAAATTATTAAAGAACCGGCAAGCTATTCTATCAGATGTGGTTTGTGTCAATAAAAATAATTAGGGTATTTTGGTGGGTAAAACTATACCGTTATAGTTCAGTATTGTAGAAGAAGCTTATATGGTCAATAAGCACCAACTCAATGAACTTGTGATCGATAGTTTGGCGATTTCAATACAGAAGACATGGAGAGGCCTGATCTGCCAAAAAATATTTAAGACGAAGAATTTGACAAATTTCATAATATTTTTTCTATATTATTAAAATTTTTCTATATAAAAAATTTCATCAAAATTTTTCTATATAAAAAATTTCACCAAAATTTTTCTATATAAAAAATTTCATCAAAATTTTTCTATAAGAAAATTTTATCAAAATTTTTCTATAAGAAAAATTTCATTAACATTTTTCTATAAGAAAAATTTCATCAACATTTTTCTATAAGAAAAATTTCAGTAAAATTTTTCTATAAGAAAAATTTCATCAACATTTTTCTATAAGAAAAATTTCTTCAAAATCTGTTTATAAAAAAAATTTCATCAAAATTTCGCTATAAGAAAAATTTCATCAAAATTTAGCTATAAGAAAAATTTTATCAACATTTTTTTATTAAAAAAATTTTTTCAAAATTTATCGATATGAAAAATTTCATCAATTAATAAATTTCTTTAAAATTTTTCTATAAAAAAAATTTCTTCAAAATTTTTCTTTTAGAAAATTTTTTTCAAAATTTCTCTATTTGTCTATAAGAATAATTTCATCAAAATTTTTCTATAAGAAAAATTTTATCAAAATTTAGCTATAAGAAAAATTTCATCAAAAATTTTCTATAAAAAATTTCATTCAAATTTGATAAAACTTTTTCTATATAAAAAATTTTTTTAAAATTTTTCTATAAGAAACCTTTCATAAAAATTTTTCTTTTTAAGAAAAATACCATCAACAAAAATTTTATCAAAATTTGTCTATCTAAAAAAGTTCATCAATTTTTTTTTCTATACGAAAAATTTCATCAAAATTTTGATAAACAAAAATTTCATGAAAATTTTTCTATACGAAAAATTTCATCAAGGTTTCTTTATATGAAAAATCAAATCAAAAGTTTTTTGTAGAAAAAATTTCATCAACATTTTTCTTTATGAAAATTTTCATCAAAAGGTTTCTATATAAAAAATTTCATTAAAATTTTTCTATATGAAATATTTTATCAAAATTTTTCTATAAGAAAAATTTCATCAAAATTGTTCCATAAAAAAATTTCTTCAAAATTTTTCTATACGAAAAATTCTTTAAAATTTCGTCAAAATTTGTCGATATGAAAAATTTTATCAAATTTTCTATAAGAAAAATTTCTTCAAAATTTTTCAATAAGAAAAATTTCTTCAAAATTTTTTTATAAGAAAAACTCTTCAAAATTTTTCTATAAGAAAATTTTCTTCAAAATTTTTCTATAAAAAAAAATTTCTTCAAAATTTTTCTATAAAAAAATTTCTTCAAAAATTTTCTATAAAAAAAAATTTCTTCAAAATTTTTCTTTTAAAAAAATTTCTTCAAAATTTTTCTATTAGAAAAATTTCTTCAAAATTTTTCTATTAGAAAAATTTCTTCAAAATTTTTCTATAAGAAAAATTTCGTAAAAATTTTTCTACAAAAAAAATTTCGTAAAAATTTTTCTACAAAAAAAATTTCTTCAAAATTTGTCGATATGAAAATTTCATTAACATTTTTTACATAAAAAATTTTTCTATATAAAATATTTCATCAAAATTTTTCTATATAAACATTTTTCTATAAGAAACCTTTCAGAAAAATGTTTCTTTAAGAAAAATTTCTTCAACACTTTTTTTAATACAAAAAATTGCACAAAAATTTTTTTATAAAGATTTTTATTAAAATTTTGTATACATTAAAAATTTAATCAACATTTGTCTATATTAAAAATTTTTCTATATGAAGAATTTCAACAAAATTTTTCTGTAAGAAAAATTTCATCAAAAATTTTCTATAGGAAAAATTTCATCAAAATTTTTCTATAAGGAAATTTTCATTAAAATTTTTGTATAAGAAAAATTTCATCAAAATTTTTCTATAAGAAAATTTTCATAAAAATTTTTCTATAAGAAACATTTTTATCAAATTTAATTTCTTTTAAGTATTTTAACATTACGAATTCCATATTTTTAATGAAAAATTTTATCAAAGTTTTGCTATCTGAATAATTTCATCTAAATTTGCTGATCTAGAAAATTTTATCATCAGTTTTATCAAAATTTTTCAAGATAAAAAGTTTCTTCAAAATTTTCCTATCGAAAAGTTTCTTCAAAATTTTCCTATCGAAAAATTTCATCGAAATTTTTCTGTAAAAATTTTCATCAAAACTTTTCTATATAAAAAATGTTATTTAAATTTTTATTGAAATTTTTTCGTATGTAAAATTTCATAAAAAATTTGTATACATGAACAATTTTTTTTATACATATACATACATATGTTAAAATATTATCAAAAATTTTCAGTATAAACATTATAAACACAAATTTTCATATACATATGAAAAATATTTAAAATCTTTTTAAAAATATTCTTCCCATAATGTTTATAAAATTTTATTACCACAGAAAATATACAAAAAACAGAATAAGCTTAATAACCAGGGAAACCTCATGAGAAAAATAATTTTGTTACAGCAAAAAAATCCCAAGAATCAAAAGTACTTTTATTTGACAACTAAAATGCCAATAAGAGAAAAGTAAAAATTTTTAAGTTGAAATTTTTTATATTTCTTCCACCTTCCTACACAAAGAGCAACCGAAGACGACAAAAATAATCATGCACAAACATGAAACCTGACTTGCATAACAAAATTGTTTGGGCAATAAAATTTTTTGTGGTGAAAAGTGCCTTATTTTTTTGCTCTTAAAAAAGCCAAATACCAAATAAAAACAGAAAAATAATAAGAAACTTAACAAATATTATGAGCATGTAGAAATACAAAAATACATTCGTAAATGTATAATCCTAAATTATTTGACATTTAAGTATGAAAAAAATTTTAAGTGGAAATCTTAATGAAAATTGTGATAAGCCGACAAATGGAGAATGTGTTTGAAATTTAATGCTTAAAAATAAAAATTATATACCTGTCTCAATTTTAAAATAAGAATATTTTATATTCTTTTATAGAAATTTTTAGTTATTGAAAAAAAATTTGAAATCATCATAAGTTTAAAAATTCCTTAGTCATAACAAAGTATTTAGTGCGAATATTAACTATAATCACGTATAAAACTAAATACTTATGCAGGTACATATATTTACAATAATCTATCGTCACAATTTCTTTGAAAATTACTTCCGTTTCCGATTAGAAGTTTTTTTTATAGCCACAAAGTAAAAAAGAACATAGATTAAAAGGAACAATAATCATTCGATAATACAAAAGGCAAAAAATCCGATCATATTCAAATGTTTAGAATAAATAATAATAAAATAAAATATTTTTCGATAGAAATATTTTTCTACAGAAATATTTTTCTATAGAATTTTTTTATATAATTTTTTTTCTATAGAATTTTTTTTCTATAGAATTTTTTTCTATAGAATTTTTTTCTATATAATTTTTTTTCTTTAGAGTTTTTTTTTCTATAAATTTTTTTTTCTATATAAATATTTTTCTGTAGAAATATTTTTCTATAGAAATATTTTTCTATAGAAATATTTTTCTATAGAAATATTTTTCTATAAAAATATTTTTCTATAGAAATATTTTTCTATAGAAATATTTTTCTATAGAAATATTTTTCAATAGAAATATATTTCTATAGAAATATTTTTCTATAGAAATATTTTTCTATAGAAATATTTTTCCATAGAAATATTTCTCTATAAAAATATTTTTCCATAGAAATATTTTTCTATAGAAATATTTTTCTATAGAAATATTTTTCTGTAGAAATATTTTTCTATAAAAATATTTTTCTATAGAAATATTTTTCTATAGAAATATTTTTCAATAGAAATATTTTTCTATAGAAATATTTTTCTATAGGAATATTTTTCTATAGAAATATTTTTCTATTGAAATTTTTTTTATAGAAATATCTTTCTATAAAAATAATTTTCTATAGAAATATTTTTCTATAGAAAAATTTTTTTATAGAAATATTTTTCTATAGAATTTTTTTATAGAATTTTTTTCTATAGAATTTTTTTTCTATAGAATTTTTTTTCTATAGAATTTTTTTCTATATAATTTTTTTTCTTTAGAGTTTTTTTTCTATAAAATTTTTTTTCTATATAAATATTTTTCTGTAGAAATATTTTTCTATAGAAATATTTTTCTATAGAAATATTTTTCTATAGAAATATTTTTCAATAGAAATATTTTTCTATAGAAATATTTTTCTATATGAATATTTTTCTATAGAAATATTTTTCTATAGAAATATTTTTCTATAGAAATATTTTTCGGTAGAAAAGTTTTTGATAGAAATATTTTTCTATAGAAAACTATTTCTATAGAAGTAATATTCTATGGAATTTTTTTTCTATAGAAATATTTTTCTATAGAAATAATTTTCTATAGAAATATTTTTCTATAGAAATATTTTTATATAGAAATATTTTTCTATAGAAATATTTTTATATAGAAATATTTTTATATAGAAATATTTTTCTATAGAAATTTTTTTCTATAGAAATATCTTTCTATAAAAATAATTTTCTATAGAAATATTTTTCTATAGAAAAAATTTTTTATAGAAATATTTTTCTATAGAAATATTTGTCTATAGAAATATTTTTCTATAGAAATATTTTTCTATAGAAATATTTTTCTATAGAAATATTTTTCTATAGAAATATTTTTCTATAGAAATATTTTTCTATAGAAATATTTTTCTAAAGAAATATTTTTCTATAGAAATATGTTGATATAGAAATATTTTACTGTAGAAATATTTTTCTATAGAAATATTTTTCTATAGAAATATTTTTCTATGGAAACAATTTTCTATAGAAAAATATTTCTATAGAAAAATATTTCTATAGAAAAATATTTACTTTTCTATAGAAATATTTTCTATAAAAATATTTTTCTATAGAAATATTTTTCTATAGAAATATTTTTCTATAGAAATATTTTTCTATAGAAATATTTTTCTATAGAAATATTTTTCTATAGAAATATTTTTCTATAGAAATATTTTTCTATAGAAATATTTTTCTATAGAAATATTTTTCTATAGAAATATTTTTCTATAGAAATAATTTTCTATAGAAATATTTTTCTATAGAAATATTTTTCTATAGAAATATTTTTCTATATAAATATTTTTCTATAGAAATACTTTACTATAGAAATATTTTTTATTAAAATTTTTTTCTATAGAAATATTTATCTATTGAATTTTTTTTTTCTATAGAAATATTTTTTTATAGAAATATTTTTCTAAAGAAATAATTTTCTATAGAAATATTTTTTTATATTTATATTTTTCTATAGAAATATTTTTCTATAAAAATTATTTTCTATAGAAATATTTTTCTATAGAAATATTTTTCTATAGAAATATTTTTCTAAAGAAATATTTTTCTATAGAAATATTTTTCTATAGAAATATTTTTCTATAGAAATGTTTTTCTATATAAATATTTTTCTATATAAATATTTTTCTATAGAAAGATTTTTCTATAGAAACATTTTTCTATAGAAAGATTTTTCTATAGAAATATTTTTCTATAGAAATATTTTTCTATAGAAATTTTCTATAGAAATATATTTCTATTTTTCTTTAGAAATATTTTTCTATAGACATTTTTTTATAGAAAATTTTCTATAGAAATATTTTTCTAGAGAAAATTTTCTATAGAAATATTTTTCTATAGAAAATTTTCTATAGAAATATTTTTCTATAGAAATATTTTTTATAGGAAGTTTTCTATAGAAATTTTTCTATTGAAATATTTTTCTATAGAAAATTTTCTATAGAAATATTTTCCTATAGAAAATTTTCTATAGAAATATTTTTATATAGAAAATTTTTTATAGAAATATTTTTTTATAGAAAATATTCTATAGAAATATTTTTCTAGAGAAAATTTTCTATAGAAATATTTTTATATATTTTTTTATAGAAAATTTTTAATATAAATATTTTTCTGTAGGAAATTTTCTATAGAAATATTTTGCTATAGGAATTTTTCTATAGAAATATTTTTCTATGGAAAATTTTCTATAGAAATATTTTGCTATAGAAAAATTTTTTATAGAAATATTTTTTTATAGAAAATTTTCTATAGAAATATTTTTCTATAGAAAATTTATTATATATTCAAAAGTTTTCGATAGAAATATTTTTCTATAGAAAAAATTTTGAAAGAAATACTTATATATTATTTTTTGTTGTCCAAATCGACTTTATTAACTTGTATGAAATTATTAAAAAATTCAAAAATTTTCTTAGCTAATCGAAACTTAAAGTAATCATAAAATTTCTTTGTTTATTTTCTAAGCTAAAAACACAAACTTTTTCAAGCAATGCAGCAGAAACTTAAGCTCTTAACTTGAGTTATAAAAAAAAGTTATTTATCTAAAAATGCAATGCAGTTGTTAATAACTGACCATAAAAAATGCTGAAGAAGAAAAAGACAATTTTAAGTTTAAATTAAATTTGGTTGCCAAATTGACTCTGTTTTATTTTCTGTAGGACAAAAGAATCTAAAAAAAAACTAAGGAAAAAACTAAAAAAAAATGTTCAAGAAAATAAAAACTAAAACCTTTAAACTTTAACCTAAAAAATACCAAAACCGCATATACACAATACACGGAGAAAACTGAAGTGAATTGAACTTTTTAACATTTACAAACTATTTGAAAACTTAAAAAAAGGAAAAACAAGAGGAGATACAGTGGTTTTTGTTTTGAAAAAAAGTGGGTATCTTCTTATAAGGGTCTATGTATGTATATAAAATGGACTATTACTACATGCATTGAATCAAGTCAAAGGGAGGGAAACTGCATAAGATCTTGAGATTACATTAAACTGATAGTGGTTTTGGTAAAAAACCAAAATTTCCCACCACATACACACCCATCGTTCACCAACATATCGATGAAAATAAACTTTAGCTCAAAGTATTTTTCATTTTTCGAAAATCCCAAAAAGAATTTTACAAAATAAAGAAGGAAGTTCTATACATATAAACGGACTTTGGTTAGAGTAAGGAACTTTTGCAATACACAGAGCATGTTAAAACTTGCTTGCGGTTTCTTAACGATAGAAACAAAGTTTACTTTTTTATGGCACTTTCTTTTAAGCAATTTTCAAAAAATAAAGATTTCCTCTGGTCCTTTGTAAAGCAACACAAAAACAAAGGAGGATAAGGAAGAAAAACTTTGTTTCAAAAGTGCGTCAAATAGATGGAAAACATATTTCCCGCAATTTCATCAGCATTTGAGTAATATGGGAAACATGACCAGGCTTTTAAGTGGAAACAAAAGGTAAAGGATATTTACTTACTTGTATTTGTCTAATGAATAGTAGACAATCACCAGTTGTTGCTTGGCTGTACTAAACTAAATTAAACGTCCAAAAGTATAAGTACTTAAATCTTAAGGGAAAACTAAAACATGCATTTAACTTGAATTTCTCTAGAGACCTAAACAACGACATCGACAAAACTCCTTCATTTGGAAATAGTGTGTGGCAGTGGCAAAAACAATAGAACAATAAACGGAAATAAGTTTCAACTCTTCAACTTTTACTTAGCCAGCAGTAGCAAGAGGCATCCACTGGCATCTGTTTAGTTTCATCTAAGGAATTTTATTTTATTTTATTTTAGTTGATTTCTTTGTTTTATTTCTTTCGCTGTCAATTTATTGGTTAGATGAAAAAAGGGGTGTTAGGTTAGATCGAGTGGTAAAGAAATATTTTCCTTACCCCCTTTATGTACAATCAATCTCTAAAGCACTTGTTTTCTTCATAAATTTGTAACTGGCAGTTCCACATTTATAAATCGTCTGCAATGTTGGTCAAATGTCTTAAATGTGCTTATTTTCGAAGAGGGTTAAAAGCGCAAGTGAGGGTAATATGGTATACCTATTTTTAGTTTTTGTTCAATTTAAATATAATTTAACCCTTAGCATGATACATGTGTTATGTTTCCACGGGCTCATTTGAGAAACTATTCAATCCACAAATTTAGTGATTTTTTTACATTTTTAAAAAAATAAGCTTGTAATGTGGTACACCATATTTTGGTAATATTTTTGTTGGATTTCTTATAAAAAACGAAATCTTTGATAAATTTCTTATGAAACAAAGATATTTAAAATAAATTAAAAAATTTTAAAAAATTTCGTTTAAATTTCTTATAAAAAAAGATATTTTTGGAAATTTCTTATAAGAAAAATAAATTTTTTAAAAATTTTTTATACAAATAAGATTTTTTTTATAAAAAAAAATTTTGAAAAATTTACTATAAAAATTCAAAATTTTTTAAAAATTTCCTATTAACATACAAAATTTTTGAAAAATAAATTTTTTTTTGAAAAATTTCCTATAAAAATAAGAAATTTTTGAAAAATTTCCTATAAGAATAAGAAAATTTTGAAAAATTTCCTATAAAAATAAGAAATTTTTGAAAAGTTTTATATAAAAATATATTTTTTTTAAATTTTAAATAAAAATATAAAATTTTTGAAAAATTTCCTATAAAAATAAGAAATTTTGAAAAATTATCTATAAAAATAAGAAATTGTTAAAAAATTTCCTATAAAAATAAGAAATTTTTGAAAAAATTTCCTATAAAAACAAGAAATTTTTGAAAAATTTTCTATAAAAATAAGAAATTTTTGAAAAATATCCTATAAAAATAAGAAATTTTGGAAAAATTTCCTATAAAAATAAGAAATTTTGGAAAAATTTCCTATAAAAATAAGAAATTTTGGAAAAATTTCCTATAAAAATAGGAATTTTTTGAAAATTTTCCTATTAAAATAGGAAATTTTTTAAAAATTTTCTAAAAAGATAAGAAATTTTTGAAAATTTATTATAAAAATAAAAAAATTTTGAAAAATTTCCTCAAAAAAAAAAAAAGAAATTTTTGAAAAATTTCCTCAAAAAAATAAGAAATTTTTGAAAAATTTCCTACAAAAATAAGAATTTTTTTAAAAGTTTCCTATAAAAATAAGAGATTTTTGAAAAAAGAAATTTTTAAAAAATTTCCTATAAAAATAAGAAATTTTTGAAAAATTTCGTTTAAATTTCTTATAAAAATAAGAAATTTTTTAAAAAATTCATATAAAAAGAAGAAATTTTTGAAAAATTTCCTGTAAAAATATAAAATTTTTAAAAAATTTTCTAAAAAAATAAGAAATTTTTGAAAAATCTCTTATAAAAATTAGAAATTTTTGAAAAATCTCTTATAAAAATAAAAAATTTTTGAAAAATTTCCTATAAAAATAAGAAATTTTTTAAAAATTTTCTATACAAATAAGAAATTTTTGAAAAATTTCTTATAAAAATAAGAATTTTTAGAAAAATTTCCTATCAAGATAAGAAATTTTTGAAAAATTTCCTATAAAAATTAGAAATGAATTTTTTCTAATTTTTTTTCCCTTTTTTTCCCTTTTTTTCCCATATCGACAATTTCAATATACACCCCAGATTAGAGATTTATTACAATATTTTTGTTAGATTTTATATATAAAACCGGTGTTTAATATAAACAAGTAAGAAAATCTATAAAAATTCAAATATGGATCGACAATTAAACAAGTTTTCTTTAAGCAGGTTATGTGGTATACCCAAATTTTGTAATATATTACAATATTTTTATTAGATTTTGAATATTAAAAATCGAGTTGAATATAAACAATAATGGTACAATCATACCGTGATTTTTTCTTTATCAACAACTTCAGAACTTTAGAAAATATACAGTTAATGTGGTACACCCCATTTTGGCAATGTTTCGCAATATTTTTATTAGATTTTGAATATAAAAAAGTTAGAAGTGCTATAGTTGGTCAAGCCCGCCATACGATACCCTTTACCACTAAGGTCAAAGGTGTTTTTTTTGTGTATACAAAAGTTTTCTCAAGACATTATTTATACCCTTATACCCTTACCAGTGAAGTATTAGCGTTTAGGAGAAAAACCATGTTTAAATGCCTAAGAGTTTTGAGGGTGGTCTTGATTTTGGAACTACTGGGAAGAAACGCATTTTTTAAGTTTTGTAGAGGTTTGATAGTTGTACGTACATGATGTTGGGCAAAAATGAGCAGAATTATGCGAAATTAATTCTAACGATTTGTCAGTTTTACTAATTAATTGCAACTTACGCGTACATATTAAAAGCGTAGAAAGCTGATACAGTGGAACCAAATGAAACTTCTGCTGATAATTGAAAGCAGCATTAACCAGATTATGATTGCGTACCCATCACACAATTAATATGACTCTTACCAGACTATGTGAAAGTAACATTGATACCTAATGGTTAGACAACTTAGACTAATGATTAACCTTTGACAACTAGGTGACTATAATAGGATGACTATGACAGGGATAGACTATTATGACTAAACAATTATGACAAGATGACTATGACAGAACGACTGTGATTATCCCATGACAACATGACTATTACTCTAAGACTATGATAAAACGGATATAAATGGACAACAGTTTTGTATACAAGCTAAATTCTATAAGAAACATTTCATAAAATTTTTTCTATAAGAAAAATTTCATAACAATTTTTCTATAGAAAAATTTATCAAAATATTCCATATGAAAAATTTTATTTAAATTTTTCTATAGAAAAATTTTCTATAAGAAATATTACATCAACATATTTCTATAAGAAAATTTTCATAAAAAGTTTTCTATAAGAAAAATTTTATACAAATTTTTCTTTAAGAAAAATTTCATAAAAATGTTACTATAAGAAAAATTTTATAAAAACTTTTCTATATGAAAAATTTCATAAACATTTTTCGACAAGAAAAATTTCATAAAAATGTTACTATAAGAAAAATTTTATAAAAACTTTTCTATATGAAAAATTTCATAAACATTTTTCGACAAGAAAAATTTCATAACAATTTTTCTATAAGAAAAATTTCATAAATAGTTTTTCTATAAGAAAAATTTCATAAAAATTTTTCTATAAGAAAAATTTCATAAAAATTTTTCTATAAGAAAAATTTCATAAAAATTTTTCTATAAGAAAAACTTCATAAAAAGTTTTTTTATAAGAAAAATTTCATAAAATTTTTCTATAAGAAAAATTTCATAAAAATTTTTCTATAACAAAAATTTCATAAAAATTTTTCTATAAGAAAAATTTCATACAAATTTTTCTATAAGAAAAATTTCATAAAAATTTTTCTATAAGAAAAATTTCATAAAAATTTTTCTATAAGAAAAATTTCATAAAAATTTTTCTATAAGAAAAATTTCATAAAAATTTTTCTATAAGAAAAATTTCATAAAAATTTTTCTATAAGAAAAATTTCATAAAAATTTTTCTATAAGAAAAATTTCATAAAAATTTTTCTATTAAAAAAATTTCATAAATTTTTTTTTTTAAATAAAAACTTCATAAAAATTTTTCTAAAAGAAAAATTTTATAAAAATTTTTCTGTAAGAAAAATTTCATAAAAATTTTTCTATAAGAAAAATTTCATAAAAATTTTTCTATAAGAAAAACTTCATAAAAATTTTTCTAAAAGAAAAATTTTATAAAAATTTTTCGATAAAAAAAATTTTATACAAATTTTTCTATAAGAAAACTTCATAAAAATTTTTCTATAAAAAAAATTTCATAAAAATTTTTCCGTAAGAAAAATTTCATAAAAACTTTTCTATAAGAAAAATTTCATAAAAATTTTTCTATAAGAAAAATTTCATAAAAATTTTTCTATAAGAAAAATTTCATAAAAAATTTTCTATAAGAATAATTTCATAAAAATTTTTCTATAAGAAAAATTTCATAAAAATTTTTTTTTAAGAAAAATTTCATAAAAATTTTTCGATAAGAAAAATTTTATAAAAATTTTTCTATAAGAAAAATTTTATAAAAATTTTTCGATAAGAAAAATTTTATAAAAATATTTTGATAAGAACAATTTTATAAAAATTTGTCGATAAGAAAAATTTCATAAAAAAAAACTTCATAAAAATTTTTCTGTAAGAAAAATTTCATGAAAATATTTTTGTAGAAAATTTTATCAGTATGAAAAAATTTATTAAAATGTTTCTATAAAATAATTTTATAAAAATTTTTCTTTAAGAAAAATTTCATAAAAATTAAAAAAAATATGTTTTATCAGGCTTGAGTTTATTGCCAATTATCAAACTCATTATGACCCTACAACTATAACTATACAACTATAATTGCACAAAAATGACTATAAAACTATAGCGTCTACTATGGCTTTCTAACTATGACTAAACTACCTTGACAAGATGACTATGACTAATCTCTAAATAAATTTATATCCTTAACCACTGTCTCATTAATTTCGCTCCATCTACCCCCTCTACTAATAAAACTTTTCCAAAATTCCTTACGTCCTTCATTCTCGCTTTACTAGCAACAAAAATTAATTGATTAAACTTGTGTTTTTTCTTTGTTTCCGTCTTAAATAGTTTAAGTCAAATGGATGGATAGATGGACGGATGTGAGATGAATGCCAGAAACAACCACATTTCAATGTTTGAATCCTTACAGAACTTAGAAGATTCTATGGAATTTGACAGAAAAAAAAATTAATTGCTGAATTTAGTTTTTCCATTTTAATACTAGATGTTCTTAGACTAGTTCTTAGTCTATTCTTAGCCTATTCTCAAACTATTTCTTTAACTTACATCTCCTTTTTTTTCAATTTCAATTGATGATATTTCTTGAATATTTCCTTTATAAGTTTTTGTGCTGTCCTCTGAGGTTTCATTATTTGCTGTGTCTATGTCTTTGTATAAATTGTTAAGCATGTGTGGGAGTGTGACTTAATAGATGTTGAAATTTTCTTGACACATAAATAAGTGGTAGTAAATGAATCAGCGTGTGTATATAATTAATCTGGATAGGAGCTAGGGAATGAGTAGAAAATGGATATAAGTCTGCCTATATAAGCAATTATATTAAAATAATGAGGGTAATTGTAGGGATACCAGAATTTTTCAAGAGATGAAAAAAATTTCTTTAGTTTCTCTTAAATAACACTGGTCATCATTAAAAATTTTAAAAAGGTTTACCAAAATTTTGGGACATCAAACATTAAATAAAAAATTGTTACTGTAGTGTATTGCACTAAGATTAAAATTTATTACAATTATTTATTATTGTAATAAATAGTTTTTTGATAAAACCAAAAAATGTTGGTTCAACGCGTTTCGATGGTTGGTAAGTCCATCTCATCATTTATAGCACTTTTGTCATAGTCGCCAAAAACGCAACAACAAAAGTGTGGGAAATAAAGAAATGATAAAACTGAAAAATGTTTGTGTGTTTCTGTTCAGATGATAATCTTTGCTTTATGTTGATATTTGTTCGACACAATAATAATTCGTATTTATTTTGTCGCCCAATAATGTACAAATGTGTGGTTTTTGCTCTGTCTAGAATCAGGGATAATCCACCTGATGAGATGGCCTAACCAACCATCGAAACGCGTCGAGGAAAGGTTTCCCCACCAACATTTTTTGGTTTTTTCAAAAAACTATTTGTTACAATAATAAATAATTGTAATAAAACTTTTTAATTAAAAATTTTAGTTAAACTACATTTTTTATGTGTTATTGTCCTCAGTACAAAAATACCGGAAATTTAAATTTTTTTCATTTTTTTTTCTACAATTTTGGATCCTTGAAGAAGTTGTCCTAGTTATATTACCATATAATAAAAAGAACTGGTCGAGTTGTGTTGTAATATACATTTATGAATTAAGAATAAAATTGTTCTTAAGTCGTGCTAAGACAATTTGTTTGAGTAATCAACGGTTTCGGAGTTCTTTATATCACAATTAAAAAAAAAAAAAATTTTTCAAAATTGAAAATTTTTTATTAAAGTGGTTGTCCTAGTTATATTACAATATAATAAAAACGACTATTCGTATTTTATTGAAAATTTTATTATTGAATTAGAAACAAAATTGGCCTTAAGTCGTGGTAACATATTTTTTTTGCGCGATTAGTGGTTTTGGAGCTATTTACATCAAAATAATATTTTTTTTGAAATCTCAAAAAATTTCCTATTTTTTAAAAATATAAAAAAGGCAAATAACACAGATCTACAAAATTAAACTTTTTATCTGAATTATATATTTTAGAATGCACTGATTTCAGAAATTATGGCCGTTTTTCTCTATTACATAACAGTTTTTTGCAAATTCAAATATGAAAATTGAAAAAAACATGTTTTTTTTTTTCAAAATTGTGTTTTGAAAAAATATTAAAAAAATAACGTTTTGATTTAATTGTATTTGGTTGCCGATTATTGCAGACTCTACTACCCCCTAGCATTTATATCAGTAAAAATCTATGTATGTAATAGAATTTTTTGAATATTTTGATCTGTTTGTTACTAAAAATTTACATTTTCTCGAAAATCTAGGATTTCAAATTGCAAATACGGCGAAATGGTTCAAGATATCGTTATCAATTTTTTTGATTTTTATTTTTCATTTAGTTCATTTTATTACACTGGAAAAAAATTATAAGTTTTTAAAATTTGTTGAAAAAAATTTTCAAAAAATTAAAAAATGATTTTTGAAACCGACATGAGAATGGGTATAACTTTGTTTTTAGAAAAACCTAAGCAAATTCTATTATATACAAAAATCAACTATTTATTACTACCAGGCCATAAAATTGTAAATTATTTAATACTTTAAAGTTTATTTACTCTTAAGCAAATTTTTCTTGCATATTTTTAGGCATGTCGTTAAGAACATAAGTTTTCGGGGAAAATTGCAATAACTCCAAAACTGCTTCATCAATATTTTATTTTGATAACTTAAAATATGATAACTTATATAACTTTATATTTCTTTTTGGTTAAAATTTGGCAATACAAAAAATACTCCCATTTTTTCCCTATACAAAAAATGTTAGCACTTTGTAGGTGAATGCGGATGGGATAGAATGTTTTGAATAAAAGAAATTATTATGTTTTTTTATTGGTGTAAACCTGTCTAATTAACAGTTTTACTCCACTATCGTAAAACTGTGATATTCTAAATAAGTCTATCGGTATACTAAATGGTCAGACCAATATTTCAGGCATATATAAAAAAATGTAACGCAAAATGTAAAATTTTGTTGTCTAGTGTAATAAAATTTCTACTTAATTTTGTTTCCTATTGGCAATATTGTATAATGCAAACATATATGCCACCTCCTATTGTGGCTTAATAGTAATTTTGAAAGGATATTTTGAAAGGTTATAGGTGATTCCGCTATAAACTAAAATAATACCCTTAACTACATATCAATGTTTAGAAAGTTCTTAAAAAAAAAATATTCAACGAACTTGTTTAAGAAGCTAAAGTAAACAGCTTCCGAGAAATATTTTAAAGTCCACGATATCTTAAATGAAATCTCTATTTAAATATATAGTATGGAATGTATATCTTAGGTCCTGGCTTAATAATGCCACTTTTATTGATGACTTTGCTTAACCATTCAAGTGTAATGTATGTAGAAGTCAAACATACACACATACCAACTTATTTATGTATTAACTAAATAACTGTTTATGTGTTTATGTATGAGTTTACATATACATATACACATATTTGTAAAAATATCAAAAGAGTACATAATTGTAAGACTAAACTCATTTTAGCAGTTGTTGTTGCTATAGTTGTTATTGTTGTTGTATTTATTCATGTAAATGTTTGTGTTTTTGCCTGTTATAGACATACAATTTGATTGAGTTTCTAGTCAATTGGCTAGAAAAAAATAAATAAATTGCGGAAACATTCGATTCACACTTGAGCACATCAACTTTTTCATAGACATAAACAAGTAGTAGTAGAGTAGTAGTAGTAGTAGGTACATTATTCAATCTTACTATAAGAATAACACAAACCAAATATCACCAACTATTTATTTCTCTCTATACACCCCTTCCCCTCAAAAAGTTTAATAAAAGCCCCAACTAACTCGAGTACAAATGGCAAATCCTTGACTATCTAAAGATATGTTTTGCTCTTGTTATTGCCAGTGAATTATAAAGTCAAGTATATTTTGTACTTTTAAATAACAAGACTCTACTAGAACTATGGTTAGCTAGGGCACAGTGGGGTATAACATTTTTTCGATAGAAAATTTTTCAATACGAAAATTTTTCTATAGAAAATTTTTCAATACGAAATTTTTTCTATAGAAAAATTATCAATATGAATATTTTTCTATAGAAAAATTATCAATATGAATATTTTTCTATAGAAAAATTTTCATTATGAAATTGTTGCTATAGAAAAATATTTATTATGAAATTTTTTCTAAAAAAACATTTTCATTATGAAATTTTTTCTATAGAAAAATTTGCAATATAGAAAAATTTCCAATATGAAATTTTTTCTGTAGAAAAATTTTCATTGTGAAATTTTTTCTATAGAAAAATTTTCATTATGAAATTTTTTCTATAGAAAAATTTTCATTATGAATTTTTTTCTATAGAAAAATTTTTGTTATGAATTTTTTTCTATAGAAAAATTTTCATTGTGAAATT
This sequence comes from Stomorhina lunata, assembly GCA_933228675.1. Taxonomy (NCBI): domain Eukaryota; kingdom Metazoa; phylum Arthropoda; class Insecta; order Diptera; family Rhiniidae; genus Stomorhina; species Stomorhina lunata. The sequence continues at coordinate 168,835,670 of OW121740.1, read as the reverse complement.
TTTTCTATAGAAAAATTATTATTATGAATTTTTTTCTAAAATTTTCATTATAAAATTTTTTCTATAGAAAGATTTTCATTATGAAATTTTTTCTATAGAAAAATTTTTAATATGAAATTTTTTTTAATAGAAAAATTTTTAGTACATAACTTTTCTATAGAAAAGTTTTCAATACATTATTTTTTCTATAGAAAAATTTTCAATATGAAATTTTCTCTATAGGAAAATTTCCAATATAAAAAAACAAGTTCATATTGAACATTTTTTATCATTGTTCATAATCCTGCGACTATAGGACTATAAAACTATGACTGAACAAATATGAATAAAACCATTATAACTATGTCTATGAAATTAGAACAAAACTGCTTGCTTCAGACAGTTTTCTCCAGCAATCTGCCCCTGTGTGCCTTGCCTTCATAAATTTCTCTAACTCCTACTTTTATACTTCTAACCTCTGCCTACAAATCTGAAGAAAGAACTCTAAAAAAATATGAATGAAAACCGGAACACTAGAAAAAAGAGTAAACTAAACTGTATTGAACTGAACACAAAACCACAATTTATTTTTCCTCTTGGTTTAATCTTAACTTGGCTTATTATTATTTGCCTTAGTCGTCGTCGTCGTATGTACATACGAACGAGAAGCATTAATTTAACATGACAATTTATTACTGATTTTATTTATAAATGATTTTCAAGAACATTTATTTCAAATTTGAACTGATTGAAAAAGCCTGTCGTTTGCTTGGTTTCTTCACTTAAATGTCAGTCTAATTTTTTCTACAGAAAATCAGGCCGATGATGACGCAGCTGCTACTGCTAGGGCTCAGCAACTGGTAAACACTAGATAAAACTGTACAAAAAGTTAATTTAATTTATTTGATTTGATTTAACAACATTCGTTAAAAATATAAATTTTATATTCAGTTAATTCAATTAGTTAGTATTTTACACGAGCCTGATTTTTCAAACATGATTTTAGGGGGAGGAAAATCGATTTAATTGAAATTTTATGTAATTTTTTTTTCAACAGAAAGTTAATTTGATATATATTTTTTTTGTAAGTAAATGTTTTTTTTATAAGGAAATAGATGTTGTTAACCTAATTTATTTCAATGTAAGTGCATTTATGTGTGTGAGTAAGTTTTATTTACATATACCAAAAAAAAGATAAAGTTCTAATTAACTTTTGGCAAATGTAAATGTGTTGATTTTTTATATTCTTTATTTAAATGTATTTTCAATTTCATATTTTTTTCTCCATTAAACTTTTAATTTACTTTTACATTAAAGTAAAGTATTATTTACACCAGAACTAGACTTTACATTTAAAGCAGCCGTAAAATTGTAAAAAACAAACTTTTTTAATGTTTAAACTTTTTGTTTTTTTTTTTGTTGTGGGTAAATAAAAAAGTTTTGCACTTGTATGTTCGATAATGAAAATATCAAATTACTTTAAGAAAAAAATCCCCAAATTTTTCATATGTATTTATGTGACTAAAAAAAGAATAAAGTGCGCCTTAGAAATGAAATATTGGGGAAGGAAAGTTTTATAAGACTTATTATTTTACAAAGTTTAAATAACAAAGTGTAGATGTCTTTGTATTAAATTTCTTTTTATTTAAAATGTAATATTTAATTAAATTATGCTTCATGGAGGTTGACAAGGATTTCCTAAGGGGACATATTTTGAGAATTTTTTTAATAAAATTTTGATCTAATTGAATGAGACATTTTTAAAATTCAATTAAAAACTGTAAACCTCTTTATATCGCTGGAGAAATTTTTGAATATGAAATTTTTTCTATAGAAAAATTTTCAATATGAAATTTTTTTTAAAGAAAAATTTTCAATATGAAATTTTTTCTAAAGAAAAATTTTCAATATGAAATTTTTTCTAAAGAAAAATTTTCAATATGAAATTTTTTCTATAGAAAAATTTTCAATATGAAATTTTTTCTATAGAAAAATTTTCAATATGAAATTTTTTCTATAGAAAAATTTTCAATATGAAATTTTTTCTATAGAAAAATTTTCAATATGAAATTTTTTCTACAGAAAAATTTTCAATATGAAATTTTTTCTATAGAAAAATTTTCAATATGAAATTTTTTCTATAGAAAAATTTTCAATATGAAATTATTTCTAAAGAGAAATGTTCAATATGAAATTTTTTCTATAGAAGAAGTTTCAATATGAAATTTTTTTCTATAGAAAAGGTTTCAATATGAAATTTTTTCTATAGAAAAGGTTTCAATATGAAATTTTTTCTATAGAAAAAGTTTCAATATGCAATTTTTTCTATAGAAAAAGTTTCAATATGAAATTTTTTCTATAGAAAAAGTTTCAATATGAAATTTTTTCTATAGAAAAAGTTTCAATTTGAAATTTTTTCTATAGAAAAAGTTTCAATACGAAATTTTTTCTATAGAAAAAGTTTCAATATGAAATTTTTTTTATAGAAAAAGTTTCAATATGAAATTTTTTCTATAAAAAAATTTTTAATATGAAATTTTTTCTATAGAAAAATTTTCAATATGAAATTTTTTTTGTAGAAAAGTTTTCAATATGAAATTTTTTCTATAGAAAAATTTTTAATATGAAATTTTTTCTATAGAAAAATTTTCAATATGAATTTTTTTTTGTAGAAAAAGTTTTAATATGAAATTTTTTCTATAGAAAAGGTTTCAATATGAAATTTTTTCTATAGAAAAAGTTTCAATATGAAATTTTTTCTATAGAAAAAGTTTCAATATGAAATTTTTTCTATAGAAAAAGTTTCAATATGAAATTTTTTCTATAGAAAAAGTTTCAATATGAAATTTTTTCTATAGAAAAAGTTTCAATATGAAATTTTTTCTATAGAAAAAGTTTCAATATGAAATTTTTTCCATAGAAAAAGTTTCAATATGAAATTTTTTCTATATATATATAGAAAAAAATTTTTCTATAGAAAAATTTTCAATTTGAACATTTTTTTATAGAAAAATTTTTAGTACCAAATTTTTTCTCTAGAAAAATTTTCTATATCAAATTTTTTCGGTAGAAAAATATTTAATATGAAATTTTTTCTTTAGAAAAGTTTTCAATATGAAATTTTTTCTATAGAAAAATTTTCAATATGAAATTTTTTCTATAGAAAAATTTTCGATATGAAATTTTTTCTATAGAAAAATTTTCGATATGAAATTTTTTCTATAAAAAATTTTCAATATGAAATTTTTTCTATAAAAAATTTTCAATATGAAATTTTTTCTTTAGAAAAATTTTCAATATTAAATTTTTTCTGTAGAAAAACTTTCAATATGAAATTTATTCTATAGAAAAACTTTTAAAATGAAATTTTTTCTATAGAAAAATTTTCAATATGAAATTTTTTTTATAGAAAAATTTTTATTATGAAATTCAATAAGGAACTATTTTTATAGAAAAATTTTCAATATGAAATTTTTTCTATAAAAAGTTTTTCAATATCAATTTTGTTTTGTAATAAAATATTCAAAATGAAATTTGTTCTATAGAAAAATTTTCAATAAAAACTTTTTTTTATAGAAAAATTTTCAATATAAAAATTTTTTTATAGAAAAATTTTTAATATGAAATTTTTTCTTTGGAAAATATGAAATTCAATATGAAATTTTTTTTATAAAAAAATGTTTAATACCAAATTTTTTCTATAGAAAAATATTCAATATGAAATTTTTTCTACAGAAAAATGTTCAATATGAAATTTTACTACAGAAAATCTTTCAATACGAAATTTAACTGCAGAAAATTTTTCAATATAAAATTTTTTCTTTAGAAAAATGTTTAATATGAAATTTTTTCTATAGAAAAATTTTCAATATGAAATTTTTTCTTTGGAAAATTTTCAATATGAAATTTTTTCTATAGAAAAATTTTCAATACGAAATTTTTTCTACACAAAAATTTTCAATATGAAATTTTTTCGATAGAAAAATTTTTAATACCAAATTTTTTCTCTATAAAAATTATCAATATGAAATTTTTTCTATAGAAAAATTTTCAATATAAAATTTTTTCTATAGAAGAAGTTTTAATATGATATTTTTTCTATAGAAAAATTTTTAATATGAAATTTTTTCTATAAAAAAAATTTAATATGAAATTTTTTCTATAGAAAAATTTTTAATATGATTTTTTTTTTATAGAAAAATTTTCAATTTATAATTTTTTAACATTTTCATTATGAAATTTTTTCTATATAAAAATTTTCTATTGGAAATTTTTTCTATAGAAAAATTATCAATATGAAATTTTTCTTATAGAAAAATTTTTAAATTTTTGTTATTTTTTTTGTTTCTATAGAAAATTTTTCAGTATGAAATTTTTTTATAGAAAAATGTTCTATATGAAATTTTTTCAACAACCTCTTTAAAAATCCTGAATTTTAGAAAAAAAAATCCTTAGTTTTAGAAAAAAAAAAATTAAAAAAAAAATTTTAATTTTTGTATAAAAGTGACCATGACAACTAAAAAAACTAGTTTGACTCTCTTCTTATTCTTTGTTGCCCAGTGTTATTTCAAATACAATTTGAAAATTTAACAATTTCCTCAAGAACACATACAGGCACACTTGAAATCAAGAAATAAGAAAGCATTTAATTCAAAAAAGATGTCTGCTCACATAAAAAGGCAAGTTTGTGTCGGTGTTTGTGTGTGTGTGCAGTAAAGAAAAGGAAACTGTTGTTGAACATTAAATTCTGAAGCAAGTGCAAAAAAAAGAGCAAAATAAATAATAATATAAAATCATTTAAAAAAATGTCAATAGTAAGTATTTATGCTTAAAAACTCTAAAAAAAGAAAGAAGAACGATCAAGAAAAATAAAATGTTATTGAAAGTTTTGGATTTGCAGTTCCTTTTTGCACTCAGGCTTTTTAGCATTTAAATTCAAATCCAGAGAATTGTTAAGTGCGTGTGTATGAGTTATAGAAACTAGAGAAAAAATCAAGAGGAAATGCAAAGCAAACTGAAATAAATAGAGTGAAGTCGAGTACTCGACGACAAAACTACACAATAAAACATGAGTTGAGACCAAACTGGTAACGACAGTGCTGTTGCTTTTATGCACTAATCCAATGCTTTTAGTTTAGAAGGTCCAACAAAAAAATGTATTAAAATTGTACTTAAAAAAATAAAGCAAATATATACAAACAAAAAATAACCAAGGACAGATTTTAATTTAATTCATTGGCAGATTTAATAAGATTTGTACGTAATTGATTTATTTTTTTTTTGTTCCTACTTTTTGCAATACATTTTTATTTAACTTTAAAATATTTTATATTTTTTTCCTGTAGCTTTAGCAAAGATGATGATAGGGAACATATGATTAAGGGATTTTTTTTTTTAAATGTCAATTCATCATACGCTTCATGTGTTTTTAGATATTAAAAAATGTATTTAATTAATGGATATAAAGATATATTAGAGTTTAACTAGCGAAGACAACAACCGTAACTTTTAGCAGAGTCAATTTTGCTGTTAACAGAGCACTGTAAAAAGTTTAACAGTAATGTTAAATACTATATTGGATTTAGTTTTGATGAATTTGGAGGTATATGTACACTATTCTAAAATAATATTAGAATTAAAAAAAATAAGGTTTAAAAATATATTTTATCAAAAACTAAGTGCTTTCCTGAAATAATCTTGAGAATTTAAAAAAAAAAAACTAAAAATTTTAATTTTTTGAAAAAGACGTAATTACTAGTAATTACTAAATATGGTGGATAAGTACGCCTAACTGAATCGATCATATGGTCATAGGTAAAATAGAAATGAGTGTTAACATAATTCTCGTTTTCCATTTCGCTTAAGAGTTCAGTTAAATAAATGATCTCAACTACTGGCATCTAACAGCTGGTGACACAGTGTACTGATGAAGTCAGTAGCGGAACAGAAAATACAGCATTCCACACTGATAAGTGTCACATAGTTTTTTCAGTATTCTTAAAATTTATTTATCTAATTTAAAAACCATAAATTAAAAAATAATTTATGACATGAACCTAAGCCCGACTCGAACTCACGACCGTCAACATAAATATAAAGTTCATTTCTTTCAAGATGTAATTACTCTAAAATGACTAAAAATGGAATTGTACACTTATACCACTATATGGAACGGGTACTCTTAAGGGTTCTGATTGACATTGTATAAATGGTTTTCCTGAAATAATTTTGGAAATTTCCTGAAACCACTTAAACAGTATCAGTTAGGACCCTTTGAGTACCCGCTTCATAAATATACGTGTACAAATCCATTTTTTTGCCATTTTTTAGTCCAAACATCTTTTTAGGATTAAAAAAATGTAAACTTTATTTTTATTAAATTCCAAGATTATTTTAGGAAAACGAAGTATCATACTGGACAATCCAAATTCGTTAAAAAATCCAGTATTGTATTTAACAATACCACGATCATTAATAAAACTCATGAAAATGATTATTAAAATCATTCAGTTGGAATTTGAATGCTAACAGATTCGATTGCTGCTGCTTTGTTAAAGAAAATACAAAAACAAAATAGGCAAGAAACAAATCAAAATTCAATTTAAGGCAATAAAATACATGGTTCGAGAGAACAAAGAAATATATTCTCAATTCTCAATTTTTTATAGAAAATTTTTTTTATTAAAAATTTTTCTATCAAAAATTTTTCTATAGAAAATTTTTATTAAATTTTTTTCTATAGAAAATTTTTATTAAATTTTTTTCTATAGAAAATTTTTTTATCAAAAAATTTTTAATTTTTTTTTTTATCAAAAATTTTCCTTTAAAGAATATTTTTATCAAAACATTTTCTATAGAAAATTTTCTTACAAAAATTTTTCTATAGAAAATTTTTTTATCAAAAATTTTTCTATGGAAAGTTTTTTATCAAAAATTTTTCTATGGAAAACTTTTTAACAAAAATGTTTATATGGAAAATTTTTTACCAAAAATTTTAGATCAAAAATTTTTTACCAAAAATTTTTCTATGGAAAATGTTTTACCAAAAATTTTTTTATAGAAAATTTTTTATAGAAAATTTTTTATCAAAAATTTTTCTTAACTTTTTTGTCAAAAATTTTTCTATCAAAAATATTTTTAATCGAAAATATCTAAAAATCTAAAATTGTTTAATATTAAAATTTATTTCTGATTTTAAAAATATTCCTAATATTTTCAAAAATATTGGCAATATTTACAAAAATAATAGTGTCGTGGCAACAATGTTTGGGATTATATTTCTGCGTTACATACATCAGCACAAACTTATAATACCTATGGTGGTGAAGGGTATAAATATAGTGGTGATCAAATGTGATACAAAAAAGTTGCATTTTCCGAACTAGTGTTATTTAAAGAAAAGTACATATAAAAGGCTTTGTATAAAATATTTTTATCAAAATTTTTTCCATAGAAAATTTTCTTACAAAATTTTTTCTATAGAAAATTTGCTTACAAAAATTTTTCTATAGAAAATTTTCTTACAAAATTTTTTTTATAGAAAATTTTTTTATCAAAAATTTTTCAATAGAATTTTTTTTTTATCAAAAATTTTTCAATAGAAAATTTTTTTATCAGAAATTTTTCTATGGAAAATTTTTTATCAAAACATTTTCTATAGAAAATTTTTTTATCAAAAGTTTTTCTATAGAAAATTTTTTGGATCGAAAATATCTAAAAATCTAAAATTGTTTAATATTAGAATTTATTTCTAGTTTAAAAAAATATTGGCAATGTTTGTAAAAATAATAGTGTCGTGGCAACAATGTTTGAGATTATATTTCTGCGTTACTTACATCAGCACAAACTTATAATACGTATGATGGTGAAGGGTGGTGAAGTTGTGATTAAATGTAAAAAAGTTGAATTTTTTGAATTACTCTTATTTGAAAAAAGTATATATAAAAGATTTTGTATACTAAAAGTTTTAGTGTATTTTCTTTACAAATTTATATTTTTGTTTAAGAATTTATTGTTAAATTTTTTATAATGGTATTAAAATAATAGAGTCTATATAACTATTCTATTTTCCATAAGCAATTACTTACAAAAATCAAAATATACAATAGATAAGTAATTTATACAAACAGAAGTTTATTACTCATATGAATTTATTTAGAAATTTTTATATAAACATAAGTACATACAAGTATATTTAAAAGTTGTCCTTATTTCCATCCAGAAATCAAAATGTATCCTAATATCAAAGATTGCACACTAATAAAGACCCAACAATAGTGTGGGCAATTCTATAATATTAAAAGCACTTAAGCTTTTACTATACTAAAATTCATTTACTGGTAAAGTGTTTTAACTTTACAATATCTCTCAGTGTATAGACATTTCTTTTATTATTGTAATAAATATAACATATTTTGATAAAGTCAATTTATTGTGTGAGAAATAACTGGGCAGCAAAAGTAACAATTTGATTGATTGCAAATTTCAATTAGGAAATTGTTTTTATACTCTCTCTATCTAACTCATATACAAACATAACAGATTCAAATACAATATGTACCTATACTTCTAAAGACATACTCCTCAAGCTATGTATGTATATATTTCTATATATGTGTTTGTATTGAGATATTCATTTAATAAAATTAGCTTTGAAAAACTTTTCATAATTATGAAAAGTGTAAGTTTGTATTAACATATACATATTTATATATAGTATGTTACCCATATGTGTTAATAATTTTCCTAATTAGTTTATGTTATTCATAAATAATATCGCAAACAAGTTATTTTGTAAATTATTAAAATTCTTTTTTATCCTGGCAAATTAATTTATAATAAAATATGACAAGTATCAGGTAATGTTAAATTTATACAACTAAATATTTTCAAATAGTGGTTAATGTGTTTTCTAATTTTTGTTGTAAAATATTTTCTAAAAGATATAAAATATTTAGATTGAAATAACTGCATAGAAGAGAATAAATAGCAACTTTTCATAATTTGGTAAATTTTATAACAAAAATTTTTATTCTACACATAAGTATCTGATATGAAGCAAAATTCTATGGAAAATAAATGTGTTTAGAGCTTAAACACATTTTTAATCTATAATAAAACAAGTAAGAAAGCGCTATAGTCGGTCAAGCCCGATCATACGATACCCTTCACCACTAAGGTCAAAGGTGTAATTTTTCCTGTATAAAGACAAATATTTGCTAAATTTTGCCATCATACATTTTTTCAAAACTTATATATTTAACCTGTTTCCGTCATTTGGACTTATATGACTTATATGAAATTTGGCAAATTGATTACAGATGTTCTTTAGATTTACGAGCGTTTTAGTGATTTTTTGTCTCATTTAGAAAAGTTTGTATGGGAGCTATGGTCAAATGTGGACCAAAATTTGGTACAGTGATTTAAGTTTACATTAGCAGTATTTGTTTTAAATTTCATGAAAAAATATTGATATTTGTGGCCAATATATCAATTCCGGGAAGTGGGACCTATGGGAGGTACTAGAAATAATGGACCGATTTTGACCAATTTCAATAGCCATGGTCCCATTATCAAAAAAATGATCTGTGACAAATTTCGTAAAATTATCTTTAGAATTGCGACCTGTAGTTTGATTACAAGGTTTACATGGGGGTCCAGCCAGCCAGCCAGCCAGCCAGACGGACGGACATCGCTAAATCGACTCAGAAAGTGATTCTAAGTCTATTGGTATACTAAAAGGTCGGTCTAAGACAAATATTTCTATGCGTTACAAACATCAGCACAAACTTATAATACCCTTTCCACCTATGGTGGTGAAGGGTATAATGAAAATATTAACAAGCAAGAAAGTGCTATGGTCGGTGAAGTCCGACCATACGATACCCTTCACAACTAAGCTCAAAGGTGTTCCTTTTTCTGTATGAAGACAAATATTTGCGAAATTTTGCCTTCATACAAACATATTTTCAAAACTTATATATTTAAGCTGTTTCCGTCATTTGGACTTATATGAGAGCTAGGGTCAAATGTAGACCGACTATCTCGAAATTTTACAAATTGATTACAGTTTTTACAAAGTTATGTATGCAAAAAATTAACTCGAAATTCTCATTATCTTCAGATTTATGAGCGTTTTAGAGATTTTTGTCCCATTTAGTGCGTTTTGACAGAAAAGTTTGTATGGGAGGTATGGTCAAATGTGGACCGATTTCAATGAAATTCGGTGCAGTGATTTTGGTTTACATAAGTTGTTTTAAATTCTTTGGTAAGATATTGATATTTGTGGACAAAATATCAATTCCGGGAAGTGGGACCTATGGGATGTATCATAAATAATAGATCGATTTTGACTATTTTCAGTAGCCATCAAATAGTCTGTGAAAAATTTCATCAAATTATCTTTAGAATTGCGACCTGTACTTTAATTACATGGCTTACATGGGGGTCCAGCCAGACGGACGGACGGATTGACATTGCTAAATCGACTTAGAAAGTGATTCTAAGCCTATTGGTATACTAAAAGGTGGGTCTAAGAAGTAGTTTACTAAAGCTACTTTCAGACCTTATGTTTTTCAATTGAAAAATGTAAATTATTTCAGAATTAGAGTAAATGGGACTTTTCAAATAGACCATACGTCAAATCAATGTATGAAAGTGTAACATCTTTATATTATAGAGTCTTTGCTTCGTTATTTTACATAGGTGAACAATAACAAGTCAGCCAAGACCATTGCACATAATGAACCAGTTCCAACAGTCGGCTGGCTATGTTATGTCGTGTGTGTTTTGGAAAGCGCATACTCATCGATTCATTTCAAAGTGGAAAAACTAAGTCGAAATTGCTGAAAAAGTTCCCATTTGGAAAAAAAATTCTGGCCAAGATATTTTGGATAAGATATTTCAGAAATATTTGTAAAGCATATGTTCGCTACATTGTAAATTATTTGCCAAAAGTTTCCTCTTAGTAAAATAATTTCATGTAAACTAAACGTTTTAACAAACAAATGGATATGTTTAGATATCAAGTTTTATTAAACTTTTTGCAAACTAAATAATTTTGAAAATCCCTAAGATATGTTACACGATTTTTGATTAAAACTCTGATTTTTCGATCGATATCGAATACAGCGATTTGACCCCTAATATCTCATCAAGACAGTGATATAAATCAATAAAAACGATGGCAAACTTGATTTATCTTAAATTTATTCTGGAGCTAGCGCATTTTCCTGACTTAATTGGAAATAAAAAGGTCTCTCTTGAAAAAAGTGATGGTGATTATTTATCACAACAGTGTCATAAGTTATTGAAATTGAAGGCAAACTTTGATATTATTTAGACTATTCCTTAAGTCTTTTGTTATACAGGCAACTTTATTTCTTTTACATCGACAGCGTGTTATAGCTGTTGCTAATTGAGGATGCTGTGGTTATTAATAATTGTAATAGAAATTTATAATTACAAAAATTGACATTGACGAATATCAAGTTTTTTTATTGATAATTTTTGAAATATTTATTCTTATGTTTGAAAAAATTCGGTATTAAATTTCTATAAGAAAAAATTTCTACAAGAAAAAATTTCTTTAGAAAGTTTTTCAAACAAAAGTTTTCTTACACAAATTTTCTTTAACTAAAATTTTCTTATAGAAATTTTTTGGACTTAAAATTTTCCTAAGGAAAATTTTTAAAGTCTTTTTTTTTTATTTTTTCTGTATAAGATTTTAAATTAGAACATTTTTCAGTTTAAAATTTGTTACCGAAAATTTTTTCTCACTGAAAATTTTTTAATAAAAAAATATCCTTTTAATGCTTTCTATTACAATGTTTTTTCTTATGAAAATATAATAGAAAATTTTTTGATTTAAATTTTTATTTATAACATTATCACAAAAAAAGTAAAAAATTTTACTTTTTGCTTCACACTAGTTAACAACAATATTTTTTCAAAAAATAACAAAATTGTCGCGATGTTAATATAATTCAAAAAGACTTACATTTATTTATTAATATAGTAGACAATTTATTGATAAAAGCTAAAAAATGTTTGTGGGGACATCCAATTCCTCGACGCGTTTAGATGTTTGGTTAAGCCATCTTCTCTAGGAGGAGTATCTCTAATAATGCTAGGTTTTCGGTCTGCCTAGAAGTAGGGCTACTCCTTTTGAAGCAGATGGACTAACCAATCATCGAAATGCATCGAGGAATTGGTTGTCCCACAAACATTTGACTTTTATCAATAAATTGTCTATTACATTAATAAATAAATGCAATAGATTGGGATGAAGTGCGAATAATTTTTCTTTTTGAACAATATTTTTTTATATATTGTGGTCTTCTAATTATTATATGTCTTCTAATTCTTAAATGTGAGTAACTCCAAGACGGTTGATTACAAAAAAAAAAAAAAAAAAAATTATGTTAGCGAGTCTAGAGGTCAATTGTTCCATTGATTAATTGTAAATAAAATAAAATAGTTAAAATATTTTTAAATTTTGGGGGTTTTTGTACTTGTTAAAACAATTATTAAATTAAAATGAAATTTTGGCTGTTGTCCAGTGTTATTTTATAAGAAAGTTTTCTAATAGAAAAACTTCATTAACTCATTTTGCATGTTTACTAAAAAAGCCTTTATCCTTCATATTATCCTTTCAATTTACCACATGTCCATCTTCTCGATTTCCTTATATCTACCCCTTAAATTAATAACTACTCGAGAAAACATCTATCTTAGATTTTTCATCTTAAAACTCATTCATTTATCTCTTAGTTTATAAATTACAAACGAAATTTGATAATTGAATAAGTGGACGGACGGAAGGGTAAACTGAAAAGCAATTTAACTTGACTTAATTTTATTTGTATCCATTCATTTATGGTTTGGGTCTAAAGTTTTCCCAGAAACTATCAACAAACTTTCCAGGATATGAACATGTATGTACTTGTAGCTATCGAAAAATTTAAAGTGTTCGTGCCAAAGATCATAATAATGTTATTTGAGGAAGGTGATGATGATGTATTGATGCCAACATATAACACATTAATAATGGGCTTAAATTTTCGAAAATTTGCTTGTGGCAAAGATTTATTATACTTATACCTTCTTAAGAGTTTGCACACGCAACTCTTTCTATGGAAGCAGAAATACACACACACACAAACACATGCATGTGTGTAGTGGGTTTTTAGTTCATGACACCATTCTAATAAATAAACATATACATACATATGAAAGTGATACCCAGGGAATAAAATTTAGGGACAGGTTAGAAAGAGAAGGCCTTATTTATCCACTAGATTTAAAGTTATTGGAATTCTGTGAAAATTGTGTAGTATACTTGTAGGTGGTATGAAATTAATTGTAAAACTAAACATTTTTGTAATTTTTTTAAAAATTTTTATGGGCAAAATTACCTAAACTGGCCACTTCAACTTGAAAACCTGTCTTGTAATCGAAATCCCTCTATTGGAAGGCTATTTAAGAAACTATAGCCGAAAAATATGATTCCAAACTAAAATTCTTGAAATGTCAGATTTTATATCAGGCATATTTTTTTTTTTTTTATTATTACATATTTATTTACAATCTATCTTACGATAATAAGCAAATTAGTTAAATTAAAAAATAACATATTGTATTGCTTTCAATTGAGAGCAATATCTTAAATTATATATGAAAATTTACATATCAGGCATATGAGCTTAAAATTTGAACCTACTTAAGATACAAAAATTTCCTATAAAAAATAAGAAATTTTTGAGAAATTTCCTATAAAAATAAGAAATTTTTGAAAAATTTCCTATAAAATTAAAAAATTTTTTAAAAAATTTCCTATAAAAATAAGAAAATTTTGAAAAATTGCCAATAAAAATAAGAAATTTTTGAAAAATTTCCTATATAAATAAGAAATTTTTGAAATATTTCCTTAAAAATAAGAAAATTTTGAAAAATTTCCTATAAAAATAAGAAATTTTTGAAAAATTTCCTATAAAAATAAGAAATTTTTAAAAAATTTCCTATAAAATAAGAAATTTTTGAAAAATTTCATATAAAAATAAGAAATTTTTTAAAAATTTCCTATAAAAAAAAAGAAATTTTTTAAAAATTTCCTATAAAAATAAGAAATTTTTGAAAAATTTTCTATAAAAATAAGAAGTTTTTGAAAAATTTCCTATAAAAATAAGAAATTTTTGAAAAATTTCCTATGAAAATAAGAATCTTTTGAAAAATTTCTTATAGAAATAAGAAATTTTTGAAAAATTTTCTATAAAAATCAGAAATTTTTTAAAAATTTCCTATAAAAATAAAAAATTTTTGAAAATTTCCTATAAAAATCAGAATTTTTTTTTAAATTTCCTATAAAAATAAGAAATTTTTGAATATTTTCCTATAAAAATAAGAAATTTTTGAAAAATTTTCTATAAAAGTAAGAAATTTTTGAAAAATTTTCTATAAAAATAAGAAATTTTTGAAAAATTTTCTATAAAAATTAGAAATTTTTGAAAAATTTCCTATAAAAATAAGAATTTTTTGAAAAATTTCCTATAAAAATAAGATATTTTTAAAGGAAGTTTTTCAAAAATTTCTTATTTTTATAGTTTTCTATCCCATAAAAATAGATTTTTTTTTTTTAATTTCCTTTAGAAATAGGAATAACCGAATTCAGTTATTTGATGTACAAAATGATAAAATGATTCCAACATTGTTGTTATTTCCTTTAGAAGTATATTTTACTACAAAGACGACCTTTCATGTATTTTGATTATTGTAATCAATAACTCGCACCTCCTAAAATGATGCAAAAAAATTTGTAAAATATCAGATATTGTCAAAACATCAGACGTTGGAGTTTTAAATATGTTCTGACAAAAAAATGTTTGCTGGGCTTTTTAATATTTACTCGTGTGTTTAAAAAGGGTTTATTTACTCATATGAACAAAAAATTAATATTCCTTATGCATGTGGCGAAATGTAGCCTATTTCTAAGCTCTATTTATTAAGAAAATTTAGAACGTTAAAAAAACTTAAATGACGTGTAGGAAGTGTTAAAATTTCCCCTTAAACAACCTAAAAACATCAATGTGTCAAAACTTAACTTAAAGTAAAAACCACATTAAAATAATTTCTTTTGAGCCCATGAAAGGGTCGTTTGGTCAGCTTTTGAAAATTACCAAACATGAAAAAGGTCTAAAACTAAAATGTTGAAAAATGGACATTGCCAAAGATAATGAAGTATAAATTTGAATAAATTAAAATAAAGTAAATTAAGAGGTTTTCAAGCAAGTGCTAATGATTTTAATCTTATAAAAAGAAAAAATTAAAAAAATGTCAATATTGAAAACAAAAATTTTTGTATTAAAAATTCGCTTGACAATTTTTTGCTATACTTTTTTACATTTTCCATTTAAAATAACTTAATATTACAATTTGTTCCACTAATTTGAATTTTTGTATTATTTCCCCCATCTGCCAATTTTTTACTTTATATTTTATGGTTTTTGTTCTAAAGTAATTCAAACATGTCTTTTTATTTAATTGAACTTTTCTTTTAATTGTTCTCGATTTTCCTAATATTTCTAACACGTACCATATTCCTGGGAGATACGAAACTTTTCTTTATGAATTTTTGTTCTATTTGCTTTAATTTATTTAGAAAATGAAAAATGGCAGTTCTAGGAAAAATTCAAATTTTAGGAAGTTTCTAGTAATTTCTGATACAAAGTTCTGGTTTGAAGCGTATGGTAGTCAGAAGGTGCAAGGTCTGGATTTAAGTGGATCCGTGAAAGCACAACATATGCAACATGTGGAAAGTTAAATAAAAAATTTAGAAAAAACAAGCTTACTATACTACCTTACCTTTTATAGCCCGTTTTGGCTTATAAACTATTTTTGATAAAACGAACATTTTTTTAATTATCGCAAGATCAGCGACATATGTTAAGTATAAAAAAATTCTTAAAAAAAATGTGATAGGGCCCGATTTTTTTTTTCTATAAGAAAATTTTATTAAAAATATTCTATAAGAAAAATTTCAATAAAAATTTTCTATAAGAAAAATTTCATTAAAAATTTTCTATAAGAAAAATTTCAATAAAATTATTCTATCAAAAAATTTCATTAAAAATTTTCTATAGGAAAAAATTCATAAAAATTTTTCTATGTGAAAAATTTCATTAAAATTTTCTATAAAAAAAAATTTATTAAAAATTTGGTATAAGAAAATTTTCTAAGATAAAAATTTTATTAACATTTTTCTAAAACAAAAAAAAATTTTCTTAAAGAAAAATTTCAATTATAACTTTTGTATAAAAAAAATTTCATTAAAATATTTCAAAACTTTATTAAAATTTTTTCTATAAAAAATATTTCATTAAAATTTTTCAAAAAAAATTTATTAAATTTCTTCTATAAGAAAAATTTTATTAAATTTTTCCATAAAAAAAATTTCATTAAATTTTTCTTTAAGAAAATTCCATTAGAATTTATTCTATAAGAAAAATTTCAATAAAATAAAGATAAAAAAATAAAATAAGAAAAAAATCATTAACATTTTTCTATGAGAAAAATTTTATTAAAGTTTTTCTATAAGAAAAATTTCATTAACATTTTATATAGAAAAATTTTAATGAAATTTTTCTTATAAATTTCATTAAAATTTTTCTATAAGAAAAATTTCATAAACATTTTTCTATAAAGAAAATTTCATTAAAACTTTTCTATGAGAAAAATTTCATTCAAATTTTTTCATAAGAAAAATTTCATTAGAATTTTTGTTCAAGAAAAATTTAATTAAAATTTTTCTATATGAAAAATTTTCTTCAAAATTTTTCTATGAAAAAAAAATTATTTAAAGAAAGCTTTTAAAGAAAAATTTCATTAAAATTGTTCTATAGCAAAAATTTAATTAAGTTTTTCTATGAGAAAAATTTCATTGGAATTTTTCTAAAAAAAAAAAAATCATTAAATTTTTTCTATGTATATGAAAAATTTCATTAACATTTTTCTATACGAAAAAACGTTAAAAGTTTTCTTTATGAAAAATTTCATTAAAATTTTTCTATAAGAAAAATTTCATTAAAATTTTTCTAAAAGAAAAATTTCAAATAAAATTTTTCTATAAGAAAAATTTCATTAAAATGTTTGTATAACAGAAATTTCATTAAAATTTTTCTATAAGAAAAATTTCATTAAAAGTTTTCTATAAGAAAAATTTCATTAAAATTCTTCTATAAGAAAAATTTCATTAAAATTCTTCTATAAGAAAAATTTTATTAAAATTCTTCTATAAGAAAAATTTTATTAAAATTCTTCTATAAGAAAAATTTCATTAAAATTCTTCTATAAGAAAAATTTCATTAAAATTTTTCTATAAGAAAAATTTCATTAAAATTTTTCTATAAGAAAAATTTCATTAAAGCTTTTTATTAAAAAATTTTTAGAAGAAAAATTTCACTAAAATTTTTCTAAAAGAAAAATTTTCAAGTTTTTCTAAAAGAAAAATTTTAATTAAAATTTTTCTATAAGAAAATTTTCATTGATTTTTTTTATAAGAAACATTTTATTAATATTTTTCTATAAGAAAAATTTCATTTAAATTTATTCTATAAGAAAAATTTTATTCTATAAGAAAAATTTTATTCTATAAAAAAATGTAATTTTCTATAAAATTTGCTTAAATTCTTTAATTTATTTTTTTTTGTCACTTTTGTCATTTTCTATATAAAATTTCATTGAAATTTTTGTTGAAGAAAAATTTAATTTTTCTAAAGTTCTAGCAAAATTTTTAAATAAAAAAAAATTTTTTCTATAAAAAAAATTTCACTAAAATTTTACTATAAAAAAAATTTCATTAATTTTTCTTATTAGAAAAAACTCTACCAAAAAATGTTTCTATAGAAAAATTTTAACATCGAAACGCTTCGAGAAATTTGTTGTCCCCACAAAAATTGTCTGGCTTAATAGACTGGGATCAAGTGCGAATAATTTTTCTTTTTGAATAATATTTATATCCCTACAATTTTGTTATTTTTTGAAAAAAATTTAACTTAAGCTAAAATTTTGTAAATATCTCAGTTGAGAGCCTATGAAAAAATATGTATTTAAGAGACATCATTTATAAAGTATTTAACTGATTTCCTTATTATATATTATTATGTTATCATTTTTTTTTGTTTAAATAAAAATTAATTTTGTCACCTTTTTGTATAAAATTACAAGAGATATTATTTTTAACTTATGTTTTTAATATACTAATGACATTTGCCTTCATTTGCAAACTTTTACCTGTTTTCTTTCTTTGTCTTGCTTACAAAAAAAAAAAAAAATGTAAATGCTGTCATAAATTAAACATTAATGCCTTGACTCTTATTAAATTAAATTTCCAAATACATTAAAAAGCTACATAAAATTATTTTTATCTCTTCAAAAAGCATCTAAACAACTGCTCCTCCTCTTTTCTCCCTACTTCAGTTTCCGTTTCCTCTCGACCTTGTTTCTGTGTTTTTGTATTCAACATCAACATCATCACTATAGCGTAAAATTTTATTTGTAAAGTGTTAAAATGTCACTCGATATCAAATCAATTGTACAAATCAACAAAAAGTTTTTTAATTAAAAATAAATGGAACACAACAACAACAACATCAAATTTATGCAGAATGAAAAAAAAAACAAACGAAAAAAAGTAGACGAGCATTAAACTTTTTCCACTGTTTTAAATTACAGAACGAAAAATTGTTACAATAAAAAAAAACTGTTTTCCTACATAATTTAAATAACATGACAGCAAAAACAATAGCAACATAACAACAAAAAGATAAAAATAAATTCTAACTCGAGATACTTATTGTTGTTGTTGTTGTTGTTTTTGTGTTCTTGTCTCTGGCATCTGATATCGGTTTAAAAGGTGTCATCATTACATGAACAACAACAAATAAATTCAAAACATTATTTTTCCTTCTTTTTTGTTTCTTTCCCCTAACATGAGTCTATAGAAGGCGGAAAAGAAATAACAGTTTCGTTTAGAATTCCCTATTAAATATAACAAATAGAACTAGGATACAATAATGGAACAAATTCTTTAAATAAATAAAAATAATTACATTTGATATAATGAAGCAAACTGTATAGACAGACAGACAGACTACGACACCTCATATTACTTCAGGCATCAGGAGCAAAGATCAAAAGCTGGTATTAATCAGCTATGGATACTTTCATTGTAGAGGAATATGCGATTGCTATCACTTTTCAATGATACAACGTTTTAAAAAAACCTTCTTTACAATAACCTTCTAAACTTAAAGTTGTTTTGAAGTTTTTTTTTGCTAAACTTTTTATTTAAGCTCCATTAACAAAGTGAGTAGGTAAAATACATTTTTTTTTAACTTTTTGTCTCCATTATTGTTTTTGTATATATTTCCTGTATTTCTTTGGCATTTGAACGGAAATTTTATACCTATTACAGGAGTGGTAAATGTCATTACAGCCATTAAATGGAAGCTGCATAAATATGCGCATAATGGCTTTCAGGATGGATGCTTGGTTGGTTGGTTGACTTGTTCAATGAAAAAATTTTATACATGATAGCTGAAGTCAATTTTTAAATAATTTTTCTTTTCATTCGCTCAATAAACCAGGAATATTCTATGAAAAAATTGATATTTTTATTTCGAATCTTATGAACCCACTTTTAAATTTATAAATTTTCTTAAAATAACATATATATTAGGGTGGAGTGAAAAAAAAACTTTTATTGAAATTCGATACGCCTGGGTTAAAAATTGATGCTTTACATCCTTAGGTGCACAGAAAAAAAAATGTTTGTCTTCCTAGGTCAATGTTCTGAGGTGGCGCACAGGACATTTATTTCTAGGACCTATTTGTATGGGGAAAAATGGGAGTTTTTTCGGTTTTTGGTAAATTTCTACTAATAAAGATATGTTTTGGTAAAACCAATATGTGAGTACAGAAGAAAACTAAATCAGCTTTCATTAGAGTCGTAAAAACTAAAAATCCATGTAGTAGTTTTTAAGTTATTACAATTTGTCCCAGACAATTCGTGTTCTTTTCAATACGCCTAGGGATATGCAGCAAAAAGTTTAATTTTAGAGTACAGAAATTACAAAGTAAGACATACCTTATTATTTAAAGATTTATTAGTATTAAAAGTTGAAATTTATTAAAACATAATTAAATTTACATTGTTTCTTTTATACTGGAAAATTTTACTTTTTTTAAGGACCGTTTTAAAATTTTGTTAAAATAATATTCAAAATTTCAAAATTTTTGATCGTTATGTTAAAGTAGACAGATGCGGTAATAAAATCAAAAAAATTTCAGTTTGATATTTTATATGGTTTCACTGCACCTGCGACTTGAAATCGTTAAATTTCGCGAAAAAGTAAATTTTTGGACATTATTAAAATAGATGCATAGTAAATTTTATTTAAGTTTTTTTTGATAATGCTAATACCGAATTTTATTGTCTAGTCATTGAAGAATGTTTACTAGAACTTTCTTGGAAATTAAGTGAGTGAAATCCTCTTTTTATCATGGTCAAAGGTCAAAATTTGGATTTATAGTGTCAAAAATACGAAATGTTATGAATTTAGTGGCGAATTTCGATCAAAATTAATAAAAATTTATTCAATGAAAAGAGAATTATTCTTGCTAAATTTAGTTGCCCTAGTTCATTCGTTTCCCAACAAACTTTTTTATTGAAAAATTTTAAATATATTTTAAATTTTCTATCGAAACATTTTCTATTATAAAACATTCAATCAAATAATTTTTTTTTTAATTTACCATCGAAAAATTTTGTATTGATAAATTTTGCAATCGAAAATTTTCATAATTTTATATTAAAAAATTTTTCAAAAATGATTTCTTCAAAAATTATGGGATGTCGAACATTTTTTAAAATTTTTTAAAGAAGTCTATACAATTACAATTTATACAATTTTTTCGAATTTTCTATTTAAATATTTCTGCTAAAAATATTCTTTCAAAAAATTTTATAAAAAAAATATATTATTAAAAAATTTATCAATTGAAAAATTTTTAATATGTTTTAAATTTTAAAAATTTCAATCAAATAATTTCTTTTAAAACAATTTTTGTTGACAAATTTTCTATCGAAAAATTTTGTATCGATTAATTTTGCATTGCAAAACATTCAATCAAACGTTTTTTAAAAAGTTTTTTTTTTAAATAGTTATTTCGAATTTTCTATAAAAAAAATCGCTGTTATCAAAAAATTTCGTAAAAAAAATTTTATTTAAAAATTTTCGATTTAGAAATCTTATATACATTCCAAATTTTCTATCGAAATATTTTCGTTTATAAAACTTTTAACGAAATAATTTCTTTTGAAAAAGTTTTAATCAAAAAATTTTGTGTATAAAAAATATTTATGTAATCAAAAATTTTTCAAAAGAGGTTTTTTTCAAAAATAATGGTAAATCAAACATTTTATTAAAAAAAATTATTTCGTATTTAAAGTTTTCAGAAATTTTCTATTGAAAAATTTTGTATCAAAATATCAGAGACCGAATATTAATACTTTTAAAACAATATTTTCATATTTTAATCCATACAAAAACAATCATTGAAGTTTAAAAAATAATAAAAATCCCTAATGATTTTTATTTGTTCGAAAAATTTTGTATCGTTTTTCAATCCGATGAAAATAAAAAATAAAAAAATCATTTGGGATATTTATCAGTTCAAAATAATTTTCATCTTTTTTCATCCGATGAAAAAAAATTTTGATAGAAAATATTCAAATTTTATTTCTGTTATTTCCAGGAAAAATTTTCCTGGTTTCATTCATCATAATGTTAATGTTAATGGATAGATTAGGCAATTCTAAAGTCCTTGATGATTACCCCTTGGAGTAGTATATTCTGTAATGTTGTTTCTATCCATGCTTAAAACTTAAGTCGATGGGTGATGGGTCCAAAGAAACAAGACTCGTTTGTATAGCGATCCGCTCGATCCGAGACAGACGCTCGTTTGCAGCCGCAACTAATATTTTGAACAGACCCTACATTTTCATACTTTACCAAGTACAATTATCTTAGACCCTTAGACCAAATAGGCTGGAATGGCTCTAAGATAACTCCCTCTTATATTAGCCCTGACGTAGAATCCTACACGGGTTGTTTACCTCATCTAAAAATATTTTGTTCAGGTTTCCAAGATGTACCATGAGGACGTTAGACTGGGAATTGGATACAGTTCTTACCTGGTAACTGGAGACGCTAGGCAACTGTTGCATCCTCCCATGCCCTATGCTCTACTGGGAGTCAAGGATGACAGAAGAAGATTTGTCCTGGTATAAAAAGTCTTTAGAACGTTTAAATAACAATAAATTCTATTATTGTTGCAAATTTTATGTTGAAATGGTTTTGCAAATCGAAGAAATCACCATTAGTTCCATTAGGATTATTAGGTTTAACTTCGATGTCCTAAAACATTCCAATTAATTGGAAACATATTCATACATTCATTGTTGAAAATTTTAAAATTTCAAAAATATTTTATTTTTTCAAAGTCAAAACAGAAGTTCAAAAATAAAACAATCAATAAAATTTTTTTCTGTTCGGATATTTATCGTTAAAGATATTTAAAATATTCATCATGAGGGATATTTATATTTCAAATATAAATCCCTCCTTTTTATTCATCGATCGAAATGAAAATAAATTTTCATCGGCAATGATATTTATACTTGTTTGATTTAAAAAATAAAACAATATTCGGTCTCTGCAAAATATTATTAAGATATTTTCTATAGTAAAATGTGAAATGTTTTTTCTTTCATATTTTATGAATTTTATGGATTATCTATTTTGAAATATAAAAAACTTAACTTTGTATTGAAAGTTTACTATTTAAACATTTTCTACCAAAAATTTTATATGGAAAAATTTTGTATAAAAATATTACTAAAAAATTTCTATAGTAAAAATTTTCTATCGAAAAGATTTTGTATAAATTTTGTATTGAAATATGTGTAAATTATCAAAAAAGAAATTTCATTAAAAAAATTATTTATTAAATTTTTTTTTTAATTTTTTTATTGAATAATTTTCTATCAAAAATTTTTTTTTTAAAATTTTTTTCTAAAAAAATATTGTTTTAAAAATTTTTTTTTCAAAAAAAAATTTTATTGAAAAATTTTTTCTGAAAACTTTTCTATTAAAAATTTTAAATATGTTGTGGTTGAAAAAAAGTATAAAAAAATTTTATATTTAGTGATATTCTATTCAATAATTTTCTGTCTGAAATATTTTTATCAAATAATAATTTATCACAAATTCATTTGAAAAATTTTCTATTGAAACATTTTTGATTAATAAATAATTTTTGAACATTTTTCTATTGAAAATTTTTTTCTTGAACAGTTTTCTATTGAACATTTTTCAATTTAAGCATTTTTAGTCCAAAAATTAAATATTGAGAAAATTGTCTATTTAAAAAATTTTATATCAAAATAATTTTTTTCTAATAATTAGTATATGAGAACCCCTGCATTTTTCCCGTGTATCACAGTGTAATTGAACTGGGACCAAATCGCCTCATTTGATATTTATCGAAGACTTTTAAATATATAAGAATATTGTATAACCTACCATAGTTTATTTTTTAAAATATGTATTTTATTTTGCAAAAAGTTTAATAAATTTGATATCTAATTAGGGAATTTTTTAAAAATAAGTGGAGAAACATATATGTTATATATTATTTAGATTATCCTAAAAGTATGCTACATAAATGTTTCTGAAATATTTTAAATTTCGATCGATATGGAATGTGACGATTTGACTACAGGGGCCAAATTACCGCATTCGATATCGAACGAAATCTTAGATATTTTCAAAACATTTGTATAGCATACTTTAAGGATAATCAAAATTTTTGTAAAAGATGCACGGTTAACTATTTTTGTTGAATGTATTTGCCACAAGATGAAGAACAGTAAAAGAATTTTAATTGAACAATATATATTTTTAAAAATTGATGGATACCAAATTTCAATAAACTTTTTGCATCGAAGTATCTTTGAACAACCCTAAAGTATACTTCACAATATTCTCTTAAAAGTCTGAGTTTTTGATCGATATCGAATGCGGTAATTTGGCCCCAGAGCTAAACTAGTTCTGTTCTCTTTCTATTCTAATTCTGTTTTGGTTCTGTTTTAAGAGTTCTTCAAATTTTTAAATTCATAAAACTTTGTTGTTCATTTTTTATAATAAAGATTTTTATTTGTTCATAACACAGCTCCTGGACTATCATACCATTATCCTACGTTGAAGTCTTTGCTTTATTGTTGTTGCTTGTATTGCTCTTCTTCTGGAGAAATTCCAGCCTCTTCTAAGCGTTACATAATCGTGTTGTTCATTTCTCTAATTCTTTATGTTTTTGTCATCGACATCATTGTCATCTTTACTTTAAGTGTAAATTACATTTTACATGTAAGTGTAGGAGTATTTTTTTATTTTTATGTAGAAGAGGGATAATATTTGAATGTATTGTATGGAGACTGTGTAGGCAGAGTCTCTGAATGGAGTTCAATTACTTTTCCAATAACATCTAATCATTGTTGAACATCCTGTACTGGCAAATAAGTCTGAAGAAAAAACGAACTTCACTATTTCCATCAATAAGAGGGTAAAGAATTTGAAGTATTTATTGTCTACTTGCGTATAGTTATTAGGGTTCAACAAAAAATAATGATATTGAATGGAAGTAAAATCGATTACATAAAACAAGAACTTATGAACAGTTTTATATTATTTAACAGCTTTATTTAAGTAAAATATAAATCTATTTGTGCTTTAATTCATTAAAAGAATGTGAACAATTTTTGTTGCTGTTTTCTAGCTATTGGACATCATATTTTTTTCTTAATATAAATACTTTATATAAGTAACCCTTTTTATTTTCTAGTTCATACATATTTTCATTAAAAACTAGTTCTTTCAAAACTATTTAGTATATTTTCTATCCAATATTCATTTATTATGTATGCTTATATGTATGTATGTGGGTTAATATTTATACATACATATATAGACATATTGTACTTACATACATATACACGGCAATCCATATCCATTTCCGCAAAACCCCGGCCACAGTTTTGTTTTTGTACAACAAAAAAAAAATAACTTCATGATTATGACTATGATTGTGGTTGTTTCGTAACGATCTACTCGTTACCATTTTGTATATGAATGGTTTTGTGTCTCAGAGCAGAGATAAATGCACATACCTACATAAATTAGTGGGCCTGGGTAATATGGTAAGACCAGAGGGTATATAGAAAAGGCCCGTAATTCTTTAAGAAAAACTTAAAATTAAAAAAAAAAATTAAAACCAAAATGTTGAAGATTTTATGACAACTTTAAACTTTTTATCGTTGAAATTTCTACATAGAAATATTAAAAAAAAAATTTATATGAAAATCAATATTTATTACGAAGAAAAGTTTCATCAAAATTTACCTTTATTAAAATTTTGGGGTAAAATGTCTTTCTAAGTCAATTATGATAACAATTTTTCCATATATTTCTATTAATCAAATTTTGATCAAAATTTTTCTATATGAAAATTTTGATCAAAATTTTCTATATGAAAATTTTGATCAAAATTTTTCTATATGAAAATTTTGATCAAAATTTTCTATATGAAAATTTTGATCAAAATTTTTCTATATGAAAATTTTGATCAAAATTTTTCTATATGAAAATTTTGATCAAAATTTTTCTATATGAAAATTTTGATCAAAATTTTTCTATATGTAAATTTTGATCAAAATTTTTCTATATGAAAATTTTGATCAAAATTTTTCTATATGAAAATTTTGATCAAAATTTTCCTATATGAAAATTTTGATCAAAATTTTTCTATATGAAAATTTTGATCAAAATTTTTCTATATGAAAATTTTGATCAAAATTTTTCTATATAAAAATTTTTATCAAAATAAGAAAATTTTCATAAAAATTTTTCTATAAGAAAATTTTGATAAAAATTTTTCTATTAGAAAATTTTGATCAAAATTTTTCTATAAGAAAATTTTGATCAAAATTTTTCTATAAGAAAATTTTGATCAAAATTTTTCTATAAGAAAATTTTGATCAAAATTTTTCTATAAGAAAATTTTGATCAACATTTTTCTATTAAAAAATTTTGATCAAAATTTTTCTATTAGAAAATTTTGATCAAAATTTTTCTATTAGAAAATTTTGATCAACATTTTTCTATAAGAAAATCTTGATCAACATTTTTCTATAAGAAAATTTTGATCAACATTTTTCTATAAGAAAATTTTGATCAAAATTTTTCTTTAAGAAAATTTTGATCAAAATTTTTCTATAAGAAAATTTTGATCAAAATTTTTCAATAAGAAAATTTTGATCAAAATTTGTCTATAAGAAAATTGTGATCAAAATTTTTCTATAAGAAAATTTTGATCAAAATTTTTCTATAAGAAAATTTTGATCAAAATTTTTCTTTAAGAAAATTTTGATCAATATTTTTCTATAAGAAAATTTTGATCAAAGTTTTTCTATAAGAAAATTTTGATCAAAATTTTTCTATAAGAAAATTTTCATCAAAATAAGAAAATTTTGATAAAAATTTTTCTATAAGAAAATTTTGATAAAAATTTTTCTATAAGAAAATTTTGATAAAAATTTTTCTATTAGAAAATTTTGATTAAAATTTTTCTATAAGAAAATTTTGATCAAAATTTTTCTATAAGAAAATTTTGATCAAAATTTTTCTATAAGAAAATTTTGATCAAAATTTTTCTATTAGAAAATTTTGATCAAAATTTTTCTTTAGAAAATTTTGATCAAAATTTTTCTTTAGAAAATTTTGATCAAAATTTTTCTATTAGAAAATTTTGATCAAAATTTTTCTATAAGAAAATTTTGATCAACATTTTTCTATAAGAAAATTTTGATCAACATTTTTCTACAAGAAAATTTTGATCAAAATTTTTCTATAAGAAAATTTTGATCAAAATTTTTCTATAAGAAAATTTTGATCAAAATTTTTCAATAAGAAAATTTTGATCAAAATTTTTCTATAAGAAAATTTTGATCAAAATTTTTCTATAAGAAAATTTTGATCAAAATTTTTCTTTAAGAAAATTTTGATCAACATTTTTCTATAAGAAAATTTTGATCAAAGTTTTTCTATAAGAAAATTTTGATCAAAATTTTTTAGTAGAAAATTTTGATATAAATTTTTCTATAAGAAAATTTTGATCAAAGTTTTTCTATAAGAAGTATTGATCAAAATTTTTCTATAAGAAATGTTTGATCAAAATTTTTCTATAAGAAAATTTTGATACAAATTTTCCTATAAGAAAATTTTGATACAAATTTTTCTATAAGAAAATGCTGATCAAAATTTTTCTATAAGAAAGTTTTGATCAAAATTTTTCTATAAGAAAATTTTGATCAAAATTTTTCTATAAGAAAATTTTGATCAAAATTTTTCTATAAGAAAATTTTGATCAAAATTTTTCTATAAGAAAATTTTGATCAAAATTTTTCTATAAAAAAATTTTGATCAAAATTTTTCTATATGAAAATTTTGATCAAAATTTTTCTATATGAAAATTTTGATTAAAATTTTTCTTTACGAAAATTTTGATCAAAATTTTTCTATATGAAAATTTTGATCAAAATTTTTCTAAATGAAAATTTTGAGCAACACTTTTCTCTATGAAAATTTTTATCAAAATTTTTTTATATGAAAATTTTGATCAACATTTTTCTATATGAAAATTTTGATCAACATTTTTCTAATTGAAACATTTGAACAAAATTTTTCTAACTGAAACTTTCAATAAAAATTTTTCTATATGAAAATTTTGATCAAAATTTCTCTATATGAAAATTTTTATCAAAATTTCTTTAAATGAAAATTTTGATAAAAATTTTTTGATATGAAAATTTTAGTAAAAATTTCTTTATATGAAAATTTTGATTAATATTGTTCTATATGAAAATTTTGATAAAAATTTTTCTATATGAAAATTTTATATAAAAAAATTTCAATAAAAATTTATTTATAGACAAGTTTTTCATCAAAATTACTATATATAATTTCCTTTCGAAAAATTTTGTAGTAAAAAAATTTATATGAAAATAGTCCAGGCGTGCAGTTTTTATATTTTTCCCTCTAGTCAAATATTTGTCTATTTGTATGTTGGCCGTTATTTGTGTTTATTTCTGTATGTGAATAAATGTTAACGTCGATTATTCAATTTACTGCATTTGGTATTGGCAGTATTAATTCTTGGTATTTTTGTTACCGGAATGTATGCCATTCGGAAATTTCATAAAATATTGGTATTCAGTTCTGTCATTATCAACCACTACCGCTTTGCCGGGGCTACAAGTGCCGCAACAACAATACCAACAACAACCATTGCCACCATCAAAGCCTTTGCTAATGCCTCCACTCTACCACTAACCTCTCTATCCAGGATGAATATTTTTACGACCTTTTGCCGTTTGATTTGAGTTCGAGCTTCACATTCACTTGTTCTTCATATCCAGTACCAATAAAAGCA
The DNA here is from genome assembly GCA_933228675.1 of Stomorhina lunata. Classification (NCBI taxonomy): domain Eukaryota; kingdom Metazoa; phylum Arthropoda; class Insecta; order Diptera; family Rhiniidae; genus Stomorhina; species Stomorhina lunata. The sequence goes on along the minus strand of OW121740.1, from coordinate 168,807,089 downwards.
AAAACAAATGGGAGAAAAATTCCAAAGGATCATCATTTCCTATGTGATTGTATAACACATACATATGTATGAGTGAGTTGTTGGTTTGTGTGTGTAGAGGTAAAAGTAAGTAAAATTGTTATGGAATATTTCATGTTAGGCATTTTTATGTTCAAATGTGATAAAGAAATATTTATATTTTTATTATTTTATTTGTTTCGTTGTTGTTTTTTTTTTGTGTGTTCACATTGTTTTTACTTTTTGTTTTTATTTTATTTATTGCTTTTTGTTTAAACGGAATATGGAAATTCAATAAAAATATATGAGTGTTTTTTGTGGAATGTAAATTTTTTTGTATATTAAATTTTGTTAAATCTTATTGGGGAAACAAATATTGAAAGTATTTATACCGCTTATGCATGGAGGCATTTTTTAAGCCTTTCATCCTGAAAAAGGTAAGAGTTTTAAAACAAAGTTTGAAATATCAAAGTTTTTTTCTTTGCAATTACGATTATTTTCTTTTAGAAATTTTAATAACAAAAAATTTTCAAAAACATTTTTTTTATAAATTTCTAAACAAAACTTAGGAATGGGAAGACTTTTCTAGACATAACCAACTCTTCCCAACGTAAACTTTTCAAAAAAAAAAAAAAACAAACAAAAAAACTCTTCACAGATGTCTTCTTATCATCAACTTTTCTATAGGAATAGAAATGTCTTCCTATCGTCAACTTTTCTATAGAAATGTTTTCCTATCGTCAACTTTTCTATAGAAATGTCTTCCTATCGTCAACTTTTCTATAGAAATGTCTTCCTATCGTCAACTTTTCTATAGAAATGTCTTCCTATCGTCAACTTTTCTATAGAAATGTCTTCCTATCGTCAACTTTTCTATAGAAATGTCTTCCTATCGTCAACTTTTCTATAGAAATGTCTTCCTATCGTCAACTTTTCTATAGAAATATCTTCATATCGTAAACTTTTCTATAGAAATGTCTTCCTATCGTCAACTTTTCTATAGAAATGTCTTCCTATCATCAACTTTTCTATAGAAATGTCTTCTTGTCGTCAACTTGTCTATAGAAATGTCTTCCTATTTTCAACGTTTCTGTAGAAATGCCCTCCTATCGTCAACTTTTCTATAGAAATATCTTCCTATAGTCAAATTTTCTATAGAAATGTCTTACTATCTTCAACATTTCTATAGAAATGTCTTCCTATCGTCAACTATTCTATAGAAATGTCTTTCTATCGTCAACTTTTCTATAGAAATGTCTTTTTAAACAATAACAATGAAAAGCAAATTTAAATCTAAAAGGACTTTGATAAATATTAGCAAATCCTTTCAGCTCCTTTGAGGTTTTTATTTCGCTAATAGTATACTTTCAATTCCCATCATTCACTGCTGCAGAGTATTATTTATGATTTATATAACCCCTTCTCTTGCCTCCAATCAATCTATGATTATGTCCTGTTGCTTCTATTCAATATAACTCACTCATGAGCCGGGTAAAGCCAGTGAAATACAATAGAAGAGACAATTTTAATTAAAATTCGCAATTTGTTAAACAAAAAATATGTATTTGATATACAAAACATCTAGTAACTCAAAAAAAAAAAAAGATATATGAATTGTAATTATTTATCCGCAAAACCCGCAATAGTAACAGCAAAAGCAACAGCAGCCATAAGTATTTATTAAATATTTTCTAATGGAAAATGGAAAAAGGGAATATTGAATGTTTTGTCAAGCGAACAATTGATAAATGCGAATTGAAATAATCAAGCAAATTTGAAAAATGGTAAAAAATTAATATGAAAAGAAAAAAACTCAACAACAGAACGACAAATGTGATTTAAGTATTCAAACATATTTTTCAATATTTAACCATTTAACTGAAGTAAATAAATGAATAAATGAAAGACTGAATTTATTTATTTATTTGATGTGAATGCTGGTGCTGAAGTAAAATAAAAAATATATAGAAAAAACGACATAAAATGAAACATGATTGAATGAAACCCCATTGCAATTATAGATAATTGTTAAAAACAGCTGCTGCTGCTACTACTACTTAGACAGCACATAGGGGTAGAAAGTAAAAAAATCGAAAACAAAATTTTTCAAATAAAAGTATGTGTCAAATCGAAAATTTCTATAGTCTTACTTTTCTAAACGATAATTTATATAAGAAGAGATTTTTAATACGAAAATTTCTAACAAGAAATTTTCTATACGAAAATTCTATAACAAGAAATCTTCTATACTAAAAATTTCTTCATAAACAATGACTATTCGCATTTGTTCCCAAATCTGTTACATTTATTTATTAATGCAACAGACCAATTTATTGATAAAAAGCCAAAAATTCTTGGCGGAGAAACCAAAATTCCTCGACGCTTTTCGATGGTTGGTTAGGCCATATCTTCTAAACTAGAATTACTAAAATTTCTATAATAGGAAATTTTCTACACGAAAATATTTAAAAGGAAATTTCTATATTAAGAAATTTTCTAGAAAAATATTTTTGATTCGAAAATTTGCATATAAAGAAATTTTCTATACTAAAATTTTCAAGTGAATTTTTTTTACAGAACATTTTTTTCTATATGAACATATTTTCTGTACGAAAATGTTGTTCTGTAAACAGAAATATTCTATACGAAAATTTCTATATGAAGAAAATTTTCGATACTTAAATTTTTATATAAAAATATGTTTGTATAAAAATGTTCTGTATATATATATATATATATATATATATATATATATATATATATATATATATATAAATAAGCTAGGAAAGTTTTCTATAGAAAATTTTGTTTAAATGATTGTTTATCTATAAAAAAACTTTTTAATAAAAAAAATTTATAGCAAAAATTTCTTTGTAGAGTAAAATTTTCTATACAAAAAATTTTGATTGCGAACATTTTTCTATGGAAAATATTTTGTTAAGGAACATTTTTTACTAAAAAACGAACATTTTTCTACAGAAAAAAAAATTCGATAACGAAAATTTTTCTATAGAAAAAAATTTAAATAACGAAAATTTTTCTATAGAAACAATTTTGATAACGAAATTTTTCTATAAAAAAATGTTAATAATAAAAATTTTTTTCTATAGAAAATGTTTTGATAAAGAAAATTTTACTTTAGAAAAAATTTTTATAACTAAATTTTTTTACAATGTCTTCCTATCGTAAATTTTTTTTAATAGAAAAAAGCTGGACAGAAATAATTTAGATTACAAAAATTTTTCTATAGAAAAAATTTTGATTACAAACATTTTTTTATAATGTTTATACAAAATTTTTTCATAGAAAAAATTCTAATAACAAAATTTTTTCTATAAAAAAATTTTGATATAGAAAAATTTTTTATAGAAAAAAATGTAAAAAAAAATCTACAAAAAGATTTTGATTACAAAAATATTTCTATAGAAAAAATTTTGATAACAAAAATTTTTCTATAGAATAAATTTTGAATATACAAATTTTTCTAAGGAGATTACAAAATTTTTTCTATAGAAAAAATTTTGATTACAAAAGTTTTTCTATGGGAACAATTTTGTTAACAACGAAAATTTTTCTATAGAAACAATTTTGACAGCGAAATTTTTCTATAAAAAAATGTTAATAACAAAAATTTTTTTCTATAGAAAAAGTTTTGATAAAGAAAATTTTACTTTAGAAAAAATTTTTATAACTAAATTTTTTTATAAACTTTTTTTTATAGAAAAAAGTTGGACAGAAATAATTTGAATTACAAAAATGTTTGTATAGAAAAAATTTTGATTACAAACATTTTTTTATAATGTTTATACAAAATTTTTTCATAGAAAAAATTCTAATAACAAAATTTTTTTTATAAACAAATTTTGATATGGAAAAATTTTTTATAGAAAAAAATGTAAAAACAAATCTACAAAAAGATTTTGATTACAAAAATATTTCTATAGAAAAAATTTTGATAACAAAAATTTTTCTATAGAATAAATTTTGAATATACAAATTTTTCTAAGGAGAACATTTTGATTACAAATTTTGTTCTATAGAAAAAATTTTGATTACAAAAGTTTTTCTATGGGAACAATTTTGTTAACAACGAAAATAACGAAATTTTTTTTTTAACAATTTTGACAACGAAATTTTCTATAAAAAATGCTAATAACAAACATTTTTTCTATAAAAAAATTTTTGATAAAGAAAATTTTACTTTAGAAAAAATTTTTATAACTAAATTTTTTTATAATGTCTTCCTATCGTAAACTTTTATTTATAGAAAAAAGTTGGACAGAAATAAGTTGGATTACAAAAATTTTTCTATAGAAAATATTTTGATTACAAACATTTTTTTATAATGTTTATACAAAATTTTTTCATAGAAAAAATTCTAATAACAAAATTTTTTTATAGAAAAAATTTTGTATAGACAAAAATGTAAAAACAAATCTATAAAAAGATTTTGATTACAAAAATTTTTCCATAGAACAAATATTAATAACAAAAAAAAAAAATTTGATTACAAAAATTTTTCTATAGAAAAAAATTTTGATTACAAAAATTTTTCTACAGAAAAAATTTTGACTACAAAAATGTTTGTATAGAAAAAATTTTGATTACAAAAATTTTTCTATAGAAAAACTTTTGATTACAAAATTTTTTCTATAGAAAAGATTTTGATTTCAAAAATTTTTCTATAGAAAAAATTTTGATTACAAAAATTTTTCTATAGAAAAAATTTTGATTACAAAAACTTTTCTATAGAAAAAATTTTGATTACAAAAATTTTTCTGTAGAAAAAATTTTGATTACAAGAATTTTTCTATAGAAAAAATTTTAATTACACAAATGTTTCTATAAAAAAAATTTAATTACAAAAATGTTTCTATAGAAAAAATTTTGATAATAAAAGTTTTCTATAGAAAAAATTTTGAAAGCCAAAGTTTTTCTATAGAAACAATTTTGATAACAAAAATTTTTGTAGAGAAAAAATTTTGATAACAAAGATTTTTCTAGAGAAAAAAATTTCTAGACAAAAAATTTAGAAAAAATTTTTATTACAAAAATTTTTATTACAAAAAATTTTGATAACGAAAATTTTTCTATAGAAAAAAAATTGATTATTAAAATTTTTCTATAGAAGAAATTTTGATTACAAAAATTTTTTTATAGAAAACATTTTAGCAATGAAAATTTTTCCGTGGAAAAATTTTGATAACGAAAATTTTTTTATAGAAAAAATTTTGATAATTTAAATTTTTTTATAAAAAAAATTTTGATAATGAAAATTTTTCTATGGAAGAAATGGTAGTAACGAAAATTGTAATAACAAAAATGTTTCTATTGGAACAATTTTGGGAAAAATTTTTGTAAACGGAATTTGGTAGTGAGAAAAAAGTTAAAATATTTTTTAGAAAAATTGTCGCTTGGAAAAATCAATGTAAAATTTTTTTTATTTCGCCCCACTGTGCCTCACAGGGTTTGCTAAATAACAAAATGAAATAATATAACAAAAAAATAAAATAAGTTTGATTTGAATTATTAAAATGAATAAAATGCTTAAAATAGCAGATGAGACCAAGATCCAACAACAAAAACAATATTAGATTCAAACCATCTCTACAACAAACATAATATTTAAATGAAATGCAATTTTCAACAAAAAAATTAAACGAACGAGGGAAAAAAAAGGAAAATAATCCCAAACTCATACAAATGCTAACAGTTTTAGAGTCAAATCAGCAGGATCCGACACAACAACAAAAAAAGGAACATAAGCCAATTTTATAACCATGACAATTTAAATTTTATATAAAACATTTTTTTAGGAAAATGTGGAAAAAAATTTATATTATTAAATAAAATTTGGCTTTCTAAACTCTACAGCACTTTACTAATAAAATATTATTCTTTGTAAATTTCTTTTTAGTTTTCCTTGGTTTTCTGGCTAAAGGGATGAAGGACATTAAACTGATAAGATTGTAAATCTTTTAAGGAAATTATGCCTTAAAATAAATACAAGAATATTTAAACTTTTAAAATGAAAATGTTGAAAGTAAGGAAAGTAGTAACCTAGTGAAAAGAAGATAGTAATTTGGGATTTTAGAATTTTTTTACAAGAAAAGGGGGTATTTGTTTTAAAATAACTTAAAATTAATAGTCATGGTTTATACCAGGGCTATAAAACAGCAAGAAGTGTTTAGGTCTTAATATTAGGTTTCATATCTTTTTATTGCTAAAGAAGATTAATTTTTTTGTTAATTTAGATGTTTTTAATTAAGTTATTTTTAAAAATTATCATGTATTTTTTTGATGTTAAAATTTAACCTTTTAAAGTTATTTACAGATATACTACTTACTGCACAGTGGGATAAAAAACCTTTGCATGACTTTGGCAGTGGTGCTAAAATGTTTTGCTATTTGGAGCTTAGATCTACTGCACTTGAAATTACCTTCAAAGCCATATGAACATTGTGAGTTGGATATAGTGCCCCCTGGTAAGTAGTAGTTGTTGTCAATGATACTGATGCAGCTCAAAGTAATCAAAATTTATCCAATGAATCCATAGAGGCATAAGTTTTTTTTTTTCGTTTAAAAAAATTTCATACAAAATTTAGGTTTTAAAAAATTTCATATTTTTTATATTAAAATATCTTTAATTTTAAAAGAAATTCTTAAGAAAGTTTTTTATTTTTAAACAAATTTTCCTTATAAATATTTTTTAATAGAAAGTTTTCTTTTTAAAAAATTTCCTCATGAAATTCGTAAGAAAATTGTACATATTAAAAAGTTTGTATAGATAATGTTACGTTTAAAAAATATCGTATAAGAATTTTTCATTATAAAAAATTTTGTCTAGAAATTATTTTGCTTTTGTACTTAAAACTTTCTATAGAAAATTTTACTATTTAAGAAAATTTTTCATATTAAAATTTTGCTTAAGAAAATTTTTGGCTTTAAAAAAATTTTTCATTTTAAAAAAGATTTATTGACATTTTTTGTTAGATTTTTATTTTAAAATTTCCAATAGAAAATGTTTTATTTAAAAAAACTCATATAGAAATTTTAACATTTTCCTATAAAACATTTTTCGTTTTTAAAAGTTTGATAGAGAATTTTTCGCTTTAAAAAAATTATTTCTATAAGATCTTCTATTTTCTTACTTCGTATAAAGAATTTTTAATTATTAAATTTTCATTTCTAACAATTTCGTAAAGATATTAATCTGGTTTAAACACTTTTCAATAGGAAATTTTTCTTTTTAAAAAATTTTTTATAGAAAATTTTTCATTGTAAAAAAATTCCTATACAAAATTTTTCATTTTAAAAAATTTTCTGCAGAAAAATGTTTAATTTAAAATTTCCTATAGAAATTTTTTTTTTTAAATTTTTCTATAACAAATTGTTCTTGTTAAAAAAATTATTATAGAAAATTTTTCCTTTTAAAAAAATTCCTGTAAAGAAATATTCGTTTCAAAAAATTTTATTTAAAAAATGTCTTGTTATAGAAAATTTTTGTTTTAAAAAATTTTACTTATTTTCTATTTTGGATATTTTTCTATTGAAAATTTATCGTTTTAAAAATATTATGTTTCAAAAATGTCTTAAAGTTTTTCATTTAAGAAAAATTTCTATAGAAAATATTTTACTTTTAAAAATTACCTATACAAAATGTTTAATTTCAAAAAATTTTCTATAGAGAAGTTTTCGTTTCAAACATTTTTCTATAGAAAACAATTTTTTTTAAAAAATTTTCTAGAGAAAATTTTTTTTTAAAAAAATTCCATACAAAATTATTGTTTTTTTTAATTTTTCGTTTTTAAAAATTTTCTATAGAAAAATTCTTTATTTTTAAAATTTCCTATAGAAAAATTTTTCAATTTTAAAATTCCTTACAGAAAAATTTTTCTTTTTAAAAATCTTCTATAGAAAATGGTTCTTTTTTTAAATTTTTTATTTACAAAATTTCCTATAGAATTTTTTATTTTTAAACTTTCCCATAGAAAAAAATTACTATTTTAAAAATTTCCTTTAGATAATTATTTTAATCGTTTTTCTATAGAAAAATTTTAATTTTAAAAATTTATTGCAGACATTTTTTCATTTTAAAAAGAATACTATAAAAAATTTTTCGTTTTAAAAAAATTAATTTAAAAAAATTTTAATTTTGAACATTTTCAATAGAAATTTATTTTAAAAGTTGCTTTTACTAATTTTCTATTAAAAATTTATCGTTTAAAATTTATCTTAAAATTAAAAAATAATTCTTCTTTTATATACAATTTTAGGTATTAATATTTAAGAATTTTTTATTTTTATTAAAATTTGTTTTAAATTTTTCTAAAGAAAACTTTTCTAAATAAACAATTTTTACAGCAGCTCAAACGCCAGATAATAGAACCTTTGGAAAAACATTTAAGACTTCACCGAATTATAAATATATCAACCGATTCTTCCACAACATTTGACAAAAAAATCTGCTGGGATGTTTTCTTGGTTCAGGGGAGAAAACATCCCAGCAGAGTTTTTTATAATTCGGTGAAGTCTTAAATGTTTTTCCAAATGAGCTCTTAAAGTATGGATCTCCAACACTAGATTTGGTGCTTACAACGACCATCAGAAAGGCATGGAACTCAAATGTTATACCTAATGAATGGAAAAAAGGAATTATTACAAATCTCGTGAAATATGCTTATACCAAAATTTCAATGGAATCGGTCCGTATTTGACCATAGTTTATAAATTTATATAGAAAACCTACTCATAAGTCAAAAATTTTAAATTGATGATCATGACATTTTTACACTTGTTTTTTTTTCAAATATTTTAGATAATTGACCCATATTTATATCATTCTGTCTCATTTGCTATAATTTTAAAAGATTTTTGAAAAAACGAAAAAAAAACATTTTTATTTAATTTAAACTTTTAAAATATGTAAAATTTTTTTTCATAAAAAATTTTAGTTTTTTTCATCTTTTTGTTCTTAAATAGTTTTTATTGTAAAACTCTTATTCGTAGCTCAAGATAGTTTAAATTTTTATAATATCCTCTAATTTAAATATTATATGATAGAAGAATGCAAACAAATACAACCTAAATAAAGAAAGAACTTCCTTAAACATTTTCTTTCCTTGTTTTTTTTTTTGAAAGAAATTTTTCTTGAAAGCCAAATATTTAGGTCTTTTACTAAAAGTAAAATTCTTTTCTGAGCCACGTTCGCCTGGAGGCATAAGATGAAGGGTTTTTAAACACTTTTCTTGTAGTGTTTGAATATTGAAGGACTGTCAGTCTTTAGGTTGAGAGTATTAGAGTGGAACAAAAATAAGAATATTTCCTAAATTAAGTTCAAATGAAGTCGAACGTTATTTGATATAAATAGAACCCTCGAGTTTCTATTACTGAAATATAGTATAAAATAGTATTGTCTGCTTTTAGGGGATTTTCAAATTTTTATTACCTTATAGATGTTTTTGAATTACTTAAACAATTGGAAAAAAATTGATTCGTAAAATGCATTTTTAAAAGAACTATTTTAGAAATCCCCTTAAAGTATGCTATCTAATATCTAAAGGTTTTAATAATAAGTAAAGAATGCTGTAATCCGTTTCTTATTTTGTCTTTTAAATAATCACTATTTTCAAAACCTCCTAAAATTATGCAATATTATTTAATCCCTGTAGATTTGTGTTTGTATCGAATGTCTTAATCCGTTTCCTGTTTTGAAAAATTATTTGTTAATATTTGCTTTTCTTCTAAATGACGCCAAACCTTTATTTATAAAGTAAACATTGAATTTTTTGAATCCCTCTATTAAATACCTCTTTCACAATACTTAAATAATAATGTTAAGATAATTTTTTTTCTGCCAATGTTACGCAAAGTTCCTTCTTGTCTCTTATCATTTTTTTTTGCAAAATTTTATAAAGAAATTAAATTCCAAAACAATGCCGGAGAAAAAGTAAACATTTAACACAAAATGTGTAGAAAAACGGAATATAAAAGCAAAAGTTGCTAAATTATCAAGCGCAGAAAAAAATACAATATTATAAAATGTTAAAATTTTTTCAAATATTTTTTTTCCTGTTGCTTTGTTCTTTGAATCCCATTTGTGCTTCAACTTCCGTTGTTAACAGTGCACTTCCGTGGCCTATACATAAAATTTACTCTGATTTTTTATCCAGTGAATATCATTTTCCTCCTATTACTACTTTAGGCTCCTACATCCTTCTTCTTTAGCCTCATTTTGACTTAACTAACTTTTTGTTATTGTTTCAATTTTCAAATAAAATGCAGAACAAAAACAAAACAGATATTAAACAAATAAGAGAAGAAAATATGAAGCCAAACGAAAAAAAAGAGGTTGTGTTTAAATAATAACTGTCGCTTCGCAGACTAAATGAACAACCTGAGGCACTTGGGGTAAGAAATGATCTAATTTTTTTTCCTTAGTACAAACGTTTTTGAAGATTTAATATTTTGTATGTACTAAAAGTTTAATTGTGTTAAAAAATTATCGAATTTACTAAGGTTTTTTTCATGTTGAAAAATTGTACATTTTTCTCGGGTCGGTTTCAAAAATATTTTTTTAATTTTTTGAAAATTTTGTTCAACAAAACTTAAAAATTTGGAAATAGAGTTTCTGTGTATAAAAACAGACAGGAACTCAGAAACAGAAATGGAACTCAAAAAAGTTAAGGTCGATATCTTAAACTGTGTTGCAGTACTTGAGTTTTGAAATTTATTTTTTTTTATAAATTATACTTGTATTAAATTTTAGTAAAAATAATACTGGATGTTATTGATGAGCTAATGAAAAACCTATGCCTATACTCTTTATTCCTAAAAACTTTTCTGCAACTAAATAAAAAACCAAAATTTGGCAACAAAATGATCACTAATTATTTTTTAATCCAACTAGTCGTTTTGGAAATATGTAAATTCTTTTGTTTTCAAATTTTTTTTTTTTGAAAAATTGCAAAAAAAATATATTTCCAAAACGACTGTTGGGAAGAAAGTAATTAGTGCCGAATTTCGGTTTTTTACATATTTCAAGAAAATAAACAGTTTTCGAGTTACGCCAATAATTATTACGCAATCTCCTCCATTTTTAAAACGCTATAACTCGAAAAGTAGAGCCATTCTTTGAATTGAATTTGGTTTGAATTCAGCGTTCTTTATCCAATAGGTCTCCCTTTTTCGGTAAAAGTTGCCAAAATCGAGTACAATGATTTTACTAAAAAAAAAAAAAAAAATAAATATTTTTACCCACCATAAAAAATGGGGTATATAGAGATTGTCATTTCGTTTGTAATTTCCTTAATATTGGCTTGAGCGATGTCAATCCGCCTACCTTTCTGTCAGTCAGTCAGTCAGTCAGTCAGTCAGTCAGTCAGTCAGTCAGTCAGTCAGTCAGTCAGTCAGTCAGTCAGTCAGTCAGTCAGTCAGTCAGTCAGTCAGTCAGTCAGTCAGTCAGTCAGTCAGTCAGTCAGTCAGTCAGTCAGTCAGTCAGTCAGTCAGTCAGTCAGTCAGTCAGTCAGTCAGTCAGTCAGTCAGTCAGTCAGTCAGTCAGTCAGTCAGTCAGTCAGTCAGTCAGTCAGTCAGTCAGTCAGTCAGTCTGTCTGTCTGTCTGTCTGTCTGTCTGTCTGTCTGTCTGTCTGTCTGTCTGTCTGTCTGTCTGTCTGTCTATCTATCTGTCTGTCTGTCTGTCTGTCTGTCTGTCTGTCTGTCTGTCTGTCTGTCTGTCTGTCTGTTTGTCTGTCTGTCTGTCTGTCTGTCTGTCTGTCTGTCTGTCTGTCTCTCTGTCTCTATATCTGTCTGTCTGTATGTCTGCCTGTCTGTCTGTCTGTCTGTCTGTCTGTCTGTCTGTCTGTCTGTCTGTCTGTCTGTCTGTCTGTCTGTCTGTCTGTCTGTCTGTCTGTCTGTCTGTCTGTCTGTCTGTCTGTCTGTCTGCCTGTCTGTTTTCCTGTCTTTCTGCCCATCCGCCTGTTGAAAGTACGATAATGCCTAAATGAAAATGCCTGAAACTTGGCAAAAATATTCTTCATTTCTGGAAAAATTTTGGCATTGAAATTGGGCAAAATCGTTTAACATTTGACCATAGCTCCCGTACAACCTTGTCTGGGCTAATAGCTTATTTGCTAATAAATGACAAATAATAACAGCTTTGATTATACAATTTTGTATATAGAAGTTTTACATAAGCATTAGGCTGCATATAAAATTTCATCAAAATCGGTTCTCATTCAACAGTAGCGTCCATACAAAACACTTACGGAAACACCTTAAATTCCACCATAAATACACTTGAATGCCAATAAACGATAAACTATAATAGCTATGACTACTTAATTTAGCACAAGAAAGTCTTATGAAAATACTAGCCAGTGTGCCAAATTTTGTTACAATCGGTCACCATTTGACCATAGCTCCCATATAAAGAAATTACGGAAACACCAAAATGCAAAAAGAAAAGCGGGCTTATGCAGGATTAAAGCACGATAGCGTCTTAAGGAAAAGAACTAGAGGGACAAGATTTTACAAATATCTTGGAAAAGTTGGGTATTGAAAATGGGCAAAACGGGTCACATTTAGTTAGAGCTGCCATATAAACCTTCCTCGGGAATCTTATTAAGGCCGATAAATTAAATACAATTGTAATAGCTATGACGACTAAATTTAGAATAGACAAGTCTTATGCAACTATTGGTCAGTATATCAAATTTTATAAGAATCTGTCCATATTTGACTATAGCTTTTTTATAAAACCCAGTTAAAAGCTTTTAAATTAGCAACTATGACAGCTATGGTCACTTTATTTTGTAGGAATAAGCTCTATATAAATAACAGCCAGTGTGTACAGTTTTGTGACAATCGGTCAAAATTTGGCTATAGTTCTTATATATATCAGCCCTTTTTTATCTACAATCAAAAACATTTGGATATGCATTCAGTGTATTAAGATTGCACTTACGAAATTAGATAGATATCAATCAATGTCCAGACTTTATATACAGTAGATGCATTAGGAACTCCTAACAAAATATATGAACCTGTCGTATTTATTACTATCAATATATTTATCCTAACTACATATTAAACGCAACGAAAAGTATTTAAAAGCTTATTAATTTTAAACTATACCCGGTTATGAGACTAAATTTTGTGCAAAGTAAATACTAGGCAAACCACTTGATACTTTTTTAGCCGATATTTCTAAAATTTTCACCGCGTTTTCTTGCATCTCCGACGCTTAATGCTGGCTTTAAACTTATCTTATATTAAAAGTGGGAGTAGCCCCGCCCATAAAAAAATATATATTACATCGATTTTTCTCAAATTTTCAACGTGTTTTATTGCATCTCTGGCTATAAACTTTTCTGGTATTTAAAGTGGGAGTAGCCCCGCCCATATAAAAAAAATATTTCATGATATATCTGACCCACTATTTTAACTAGAATAATCAAATTTGCTGTAGGCAACTTAACATTTAAGGTGTATAAGTACGCGAAAAGTGAAGGCTATAGAAAGAGTATGCGTGGCACCTTCCATACAGAAATAATTATCTAAATATTTTCTAATTAGAATTACCAAAATTTATTTATATGGTTTTACTACAAATAATTATAAGTATGTGATTTTACATAAAATGGGTGCGGAAGTAGGAATTGTAATACAAAGACGAGGATAGATAATTATTCAGGCCAGTGCAAATTGTAGTAACTCGAAAACTGCTTAACCGATTTAAAAGATATGTAGCTTATTGGAAATCTTATTGTGTTTGCCCTAAGGACCAGGATCCACTTTTTTGTAAAAGGGGGAATAAATAGCTTTAATTTTGCAAAAACTTAAAATTTGTCAATTTTTTTCGATATAAACGCTATTTTTCAGATTTGGGGAGTATGCGCTACGTGCTAACGTTGTCCAATTCGACTAAAATTTTGTGGGTGGAAGTTTCTCACCAAATCTCACAATAATCCAACATGCACCTCTTGAAATTGGAAAATGTATTTTTTTCATACATTTGAAAACCCGCTTTAATGCGTATATCAAGAAAAAAACTAAAATTTTGTGAAAATGTGCGAATTCACTAAATTGTGAATAAATTCGAAAAAATCAATCGATTTTTATGATCGATATCTCATTTTGTTGCAATTATATGTCGCTATGCGATAAAATAATAAATCTGGAAGTTTTTTTTGCCGTTTTCGATTTTTCATGATTTTTTAAAACGAAAATTTTTGCCATTTTTACATAAAAAAATATATTTTTTTCTTAAGTTTTTTATTATAACTCCGATACTATTGATCCGATTGAAACGCGATATATAAACGAATTAAAGGCTATGTAAATCTTAATTTTCTTGATTTTATTTTACTAATATCGGACTAGTAGTTTTTGAGTTATTATTAATTATTTGAAGAAACGTCTAAAAAATTGCAATTTTTAAAAAAAATTTGTTTAAAAAAAATCTTGCCATAGAATTTAAAAATTTTACCATTTTTGTACAAAGGTATGATACATCAAAATTGTATAGTGGTTTTAAGAGCACATGATTTTTTTTTATTTTGTTGTGCTGTGTAATGAAATGATATTGTTCACTTGCATTTCAAACGAGTTGTGGCGCTTTTAGAACACAAAGTTTAATTTTTTAATTTTATGACATTTTTTGCAAACTGGTTATATATATCTAGAATAAATATTTAATTCAACATATTTAGTCTAGGTTAAATGCTTAAATTTAAACCATTTTTCAAATAACTTCAAATAAGTAATTTCTGTAATTTTTCTGAAAAGTAAAATAATTGGACCTTATGTTGCGCGTTGACTCAATTTTTTTTCTTTAATCTTAAACAACACTAATTTTTGTAGTGGTTTGCAAGGTATGCAATCGTCTGCAATTTTTTATTTTCCTCCATGTATTTAAGATTTTCGTTAAAAAAATCTTCAAATTTTACACGAATTTTTTCTTATACAAGTAACATTTACTAACCAAATTTGTCAACAGGAATGATCTATATTTTGTGAAAAAACGGAAAACAACGATGTATGGAAATGTTAAATTAACTTTCAATAAGTTGTCGAAATACCCGAAAAATACGGCGTTGTCGTACTTCTAAGATAACAATTTTTTATGACACAATATAGCACAAGTACCGGTGATTATAACTGAGTGGTTTTTGTTAATTAATTTATTCGCGTTAACTTCTATAAGCCGGCCCATCGTGGGACGGTCTGACATTGTTAAAACGACTCAGAAAGTGATTCTAAGTCTATTGGTATACTTAGAGGTGGGTCTACGACTAATATTTTTATGCGTTACATGCATCAGTACAAACTGATTAGTTGTTAGTAATACCCTACACCACCATAGGTATAACTAACAATTTTAGTTGAATTGTTGACCTTAAAAGAGAAGATTAAAATATGTATATTTAAACAAAACTCCTAAGGCAGCACAAAATCTTAACTCCTAAGAAGCTTTTGAAAAGCTAAAATTAGAAGTTTGTACATTTCAGCTTCTTCTACTTATTTAAAGCCAACACACACTGATATTAATGATGATTATGATGTAACTGGTTGGTGTTGTGGGCGGTTTAGTTAAGGGGGGAGGGAACAATATAAGAGAGATAAAGGCGCGCATTTAGCACCACTGCTGTTACCACAACTTTCAAGCTTGAAAACTGTTTAAAATAGACACAAATATAGCAGTTGAAGCTCTCAAACTTATAAGAGTTTCGGTTTTTGTGTTTAGGTTTGTTATACCCTTCACCATAATAGGTGGAAAGGGTATTCTAAGTTTGTGCTGATGTTTGTAACGCATAGAAAGATTTGTCTTAGACCCACCTTTTAGTATACCAATAGGCTTAGAATCACTTTCTGAGTCGATTTAGCGATGTCCGTCCGTCCGTCCGTCTGGCTGGCTGGACCCCCATGTAAACCTTGTAATCAAACTAAAGGTCGCAATTCTAAAGATAATTTGATGAAATTTGGCACAGATCATTTTTTTGATAATGGGACCATGGCTATTGAAATTGGTCCAAATCGGTCCATTATTTTTGGTACCTCCCATAGGTCCCACTTCCCGGAATTGCTATATTGGCCACACATATCAATATTTTTTCATGAAATTTAAAACAAATACTGCTTATGTCAACTAAAATCAACGTACCAAATTTCGTTGAAATCGGTCCACATTTGACCATAGCTCCCATACAAATTCTTCTTTAAAAACGCACTAAATGAGACAAAAAATCACTGAAACACTCGTAAATCTAAAGATAATGGAAATTTTGAGTCTATTTTTTGCATACATAATTTTTGTAACAACTGTAATTAATCTGCCAAATTTCAAAATAATCGGTCCACATTTGACCCAAGCTCTCATATAAGTCCAAATGACGGAAACAGGTTGAAATATAAGTTTTGAGAAAATGTTTGTATGATGGCAAAATTTAGCAAATATTTGTCTTTACACAGGAAAAATAACACCTTTGACCTTAGTGGTGAAGGGTATCGTATGGTCGGCTTGACCGACTATAGCGCTTTCTTACTTGTTTTTTATTGTGTATATTCTCATCTTTTTGAACTTTTTTTTCATCAGAATTTTTTCATAATCTGTTATGGCTATATGTATATAGTTTGAATGAAAATGAAAATATGAAATGCGTATGATATGTTGCTTTAAGGCAAAAGATAATCAAATTATCATAAAAATATATCTTTTTATATTTCAGTTTCTTTCTCATTTCTTTGTGCGTTTATGTAACAAAATTGCCTTTTCATATACTCCAAACTTAAGATAATAATATACTCTGTAATTTATTTTACATGGGGAAGGAAAATATGAAAGTTTGTTTGGGGTTTTTGGTGTGACCCCTTATTATGGTGATTGCTTTATAATACTTTTTTTATATCTACCTTTTAATTAAAACAACAAAACTTATAAGGATGAATAAATTATTGGGTAAAGAGTGGTACAAATACTAAAGGTTGATTATTTCGGTATTTTTTTTAAAGAGAAGTAACATTTAGGCAAATACTGCCTATGCAATTGTATATAGTGTATATTCGACTTGAAGGTTACCTTCTTTGGAGAGGGGATAGTAAAAAGTTGAAAAAAAGGAACAAAACTTTATACTAATAAAACTACCCACAATCAAAATTACAGTCAAGTTTACCTATATTTTTTTATGTGCTATGATCCTCTGAGTACAAAAACACTCAAATTTTAAATTTCTATGAATCAGTTTTTTTTTGTTCTTTTAAATTTTTTTTGAAGAGCCTGTCTTAGTTATTTTCCCATGTCTTAAAAGTTGCTTAATTTAACTGAAAACTAAATTTGTGAACAAAATTGTTCTTAAGCCGCACAGTGGTACATACACCGAGGTGCAAAAAATAAAAGAAGTGACCCTACAACGATTAAATTTTCATTCTTGTTCAGTTTTATAAGATAAGAAAAATTCAAAAAATTTTCGAAATCCGTCGACACCTTTTGGTACCTGTCTTGTGCCTCCATTTTTTCACCTATTTAGGTTCTCAATCTACAATTCACAATTCTAAAAATAATTTTGTGAAACTCAACACATGTCTATTAATTAATTAAAAAGATTTTGGTTGAAATTGCTTAGGGTACCTGCCTTGGACCCCCATTTGTTCACCAGTTTTTCTTTTCAATGTACAAGTCGCGATTCTTAACAGAATTTAATGAAATTCCGCACACGCCTATTAACTAATTCAAAAAAGAGCTTTGTTAATTTCGGTTAAATCAGATCGCTCCTTAGGGTATCTGCCTTGGACCCCCGTTTTTCACATACTTTCTGTTTGATGCGCAATCTGCTATTCTTAACATTAATAAAATTAGACACACGTCTATAGGTTGATCTAGAAAAGAAGTCTACTAATTTTGGTTGAAATCAGTTGACTCATGGCCTTGGATTTCCATATTTCACCTTTTTTTTAATGTAATTCTTATCAAACTGACTCTTTGAGGTATCTGCTTTGGACCCCAATTTTTTACTTAGTTTTCTCCTCAATACAAGCCGCAATTCTCAACAGAATTTGATGAAATTCGACTCACATCTATTGGTTAACCAAAAAAAGAGCTCTACTATTTTTTTGAAATCCGTTCAATCCTTCGAAAATTACATTCAAATTCAATTTGATTAAAAAGTTACGCCTAAACGACTGCAACACTTTTTGTTTAAATTATGCGTAACAATTTATGTGACCTTTTTTTAGAAAATTTTGAACTTTGTTTTACGATCGGTAAATATCGGTGATTTTTTGCACTCAATCTGAGGAAGAGACTTGATTTCCTGATATATCTTAAACTATATCCGAGATTTTTATCATCTTGGAATTTTAAGGAATTTTTAAAAAAATAAAAAAAAATAAAAAATTACAATGAAGTGCAAATAACACCGAATCCGTTGATCATATCAAAAAATGATCTTAAAAGCACTTAAAGATATTTTTACTTGCTATTCAATTCTGTAATTTCAAAAGGAATTTTAAGAAAAACTGATCAAGTAAACCTGATGTGTGTGAAACAGCACTTAATAATAATTCATTCAAATTCCTACTTTCACTTTTCCTTGCCAAAATAGCTTTAAGCCGTATTAGCAAAATTCCAAAAAGTAATTAAATATTTTAAGTTCCAATAATGTTCTTTTTGTGATATTTAATATTACTGTTATTTATCAATAACGCATACAAATTAATTTAACGCTAAATTTAAATAACATTCAATTCTGGAAATTTCCATTGAACTATTCATGTTAACAACGAAAAATATTCATATTCATGTGTTGAAAACTAAATAAAGGATTATTCGCAAGTGTAACAAAGTTATAGCAACAAAACAAAGTGATGTTGGAATTTTAAATCGATTGATGAAGATAAATGCTATATTTATTAATTGCGAAAAGCTTTATGGAATGTTATGATGAATTTTTCAATTTTATTTTCCAGAGTTAAAAATTCTTGCAGATGACAATTTGTAATAAGGCCTTACGAGAAATCTGTAATTAAATGTTTAATTAACATTTTTGCTGCAATCAAAATGACTGCAGAGAAATTGTTAATATTCCCAATTTTTTTGTAATTGATTACATTTTCATATAAGTATTTGTGGGCGATAAACCAAAATCATTAAAATTTTACATTTGAATATGTAGAAATACCAAAAGGACAATAGAAAGAAACCTAATTAAAATGTCGAGAATACGCAAACATATAGTCGTAATTGTATTGAATGACCCAGGAAATTTTTCTTTATCAAAATTTCCATACATGAAATTTTGGGTAACATCATAATTTCAATAAATGAAAATTTTTATTCAAATTCCTTATGAAAATTTGTATAACCATTTCTCCATATGAAATTACTCTATATTTAAAATTTTATCAAATCTACTAAATATGAAAATTTATATAAAAATTTTAATTTTGATCTAAATTGTTTTATATACAAACATTTTTACAAAATCTCTGTATATTAAGCAATAGATGAAATTTCCCTTTACAAACAATTTGATAGAAGTTTTTCTTGATTTTGATCAAAAGTTTTCTATATGAAAATTTTGATTAAAAGTTTCTATATGAAAATTTTGACCAAAATTTTTCTATATGAAAATTTTGATCAAAATTTTTCTATATGAAAATTTTGATCAAAATTTTTTTATACGAAAATTTTGATCAAAATTTTTCTATATGAAAATTTTGTTCAAAATTTTTCTATATGAAAATTTTGATCAAAATTTTTCTATATGAAAATTTTGATCAAAATTTTTCTATATGAAAATTTTAATCAAAATTTTTCTATATGAAAATGTTGATCAAAATTTTTCTATATGAAAATTTTGATCAAAATTTTTCTATATGAAAATTTGGTCAAAATTTTTTATATGAAAATTTTGATCAAAATTTTTCTATATGAAAATTTTGATCAAAATTTTTCTATATAAAAATTTTGATCAAAATTTTTCTATATGAAAATTTTGATCAAAATTTTTCTATATGAAAATTTTGATCAAAATTTTTCTATACGTATATTTTGATCAAAATTTTTCTATACGAATATTTTGATCAAAATTTTTCTATATGAATATTTTGATCAAAATTTTTCTATATGAATATTTTGATCAAAATTTTTCTATATGAAAATTTTGATCAAAATTTTTCTATATGAAAATTTTAATCAAAATTTTTCAATATGAAAATTTTAATCAAAATTTTTCTATATGAAAATTTTGATCAAAATTTTTCTATATGAAAATTTTGATCAAATTTTTCTGTATGGAAATTTTGATCAAAATTTCTCTATATAAAATTTTAATCAAAATGTTTCTATATACAAATTTTGATCAAAATTTTTCTATATGAAGATTTTGATCAAAATTTTTCTATATGAAAATTTTTATCAAAAGTTTTTTATCAAATTTTTTTTATATACAATTTTTGATCAAAAATTTTCTATATGAATATTATGATCAAATTTTTTCTATATAAAAATTTTAATCAAAAAGTTTCTATATGAAAATTCTGATTACAATTTTTCAGTATAAACAATTTGATTTAAATTTCTCTATATGAAAATTTTGAAAAAAATGTTCATACTTAAAAATTTTCAAAATTACTCTGTATGAAATTTTTCATTCAAATTTGTAAATACGATACATTTGTTATATCAAAAATTCGATCAAAATTTTCATATAGTTAAAGTTAAGTCCATTCTGTTGAATTAATTAAAAAATTTGCTTTAGTGTTTGGTTGGTTTTTACTCGAATGCCAGAAAATATGTGTAAGTGTATATGTGGGTATGTAGTCCATACTTTCACTTATACAAATATATGATTTTGAAATAAAATGAACAACTTCCGGCTATAATTTGCAATAACGTTTGTGTTTATGAATTAGTGTGACTCAAAAATATAGTTTTGTTTTTTGGAATCGTTTATATGAACTTAGGGACAGATGTGGCGAAATTATCCTTAAAGGCAAAGCTGGTTAATTGCAAGATAATTATATATGTTTTTGGGATATTTAAAAAAGCTTGGGCTTAAAATAGGTTTTTCTGTTTTATTTAAATATTGAGCTACGCTAATCCACTGATATCCAAATTCCACTTAAATACCCAGATAGAAACAAGTAAAAATATGTAACGAGAATGAAAGATTTTATGTTTTTAATTTACTGAACATGAGTGAGTGGCGTTTGGATGTATTTAATTTGAGTTTATATGTAGGATGCATATCTTCTACATACACATACAGCTATTATTTGCTTAACAAATGCCCAGTAACTTTTTATGTACATATCTCACATTTACATGAATAGTGGCTTAACTGAAAAATCTCAGTAAGAATCAGTAGCGGGTGATTAAGACGAAAATTTTATTTGGATCGGTCCGAAATTCCGTATTATATAATGAATATATAAATATTTTTTCGTCAGTTTAAATTTTAAATAACTTGAAATATCTATTATTTCGTTTTGTATTTTGTCCAAAAATCAAATCAAAATTATTTTACATAGAACATTAATTGCTTTTTGAGTTATGTCACTGTAAGTGTTAAAGAATAACATTACATACATATGAGCAGATAACAAATGGTAATTTTTGACACAGTTTTTAAACTTATACCTTAAATGTAAGAGACCTAACAAAAACATTTGAATTTCTTATATAAAGCTTTGTTGAAAGTTTTTTAAGATATATCAAAAAATTAACATTTTTTGTTTGTTATGCCTTTTTGCATTTCAGTTGGCGATATGGATATTTGTGCACATATACTTACATCTGAAATGCTAGCAAGTATAAAACTACTCCACTAGAACATTTAAAACAGTCGATTTTTAATTTGACAAAACATTATTTTTCGCTGCCTTTTCACTTCCATTTAAAAAATATTGCACAGTGGTTCGGATGATTATTCCTTTAACAGACGATTTATTATTCAAAACAGACGATTTATTATTCAAAACAGACGATTTATTATTCAAAATTTATAAATTTTCTGAAATTTTCATAAAAATTTTTTTCTATAAAGAAAATTTCAATCAAAATTTCTCTATATGAATAATTCGATCAAAATTTCTACATATTAGAAATTGTATACAAATTTCTATATATGAAAATTTGTATAAAAAGTTCTCTATACAAAAAATTTTATCAAAATTTTTCTATGTGAAAGTTTTTGTAAAAAATTTCCCTTATAAAAAATTTGATCAAAATTTCTCTATATAAAAGTTTTTATCAAAATTTTTCTATATAAAAATTTGGATTGAAATTTTTTTAAATAAAAAAATTTTATCAAAACTTCTATATATTTTTAAAAATTGTGTAACATTTGTATATATGAAAATTTGTATCAAAATTTTTACTGTACAAAAAATTTTATAAAAATTTTTTTTGTAAGAATTTTTGTCAAGATTTTCGAATGTAAAAAATTTGATCAAAATTTCTATATACAAAATTTTTTTTCAACATTTCTCTATATGAAAATTTGTATAAAAATTTCTCTATAGAAAAATTTTTATCAAATTTTCTCTAAACAAAAAAAATACATAAAAGTTTGGATTGAAATTTCTTTATATACAAAGTTTTATTAAAATCTCTTTATGTATATAAAAAAAATGGATCAAAATTTCTATATATTTTAAAAATTTTACAAAATTTTTTATATATGAAAATAAATATTAAAATTTTTCAGTACAAAAAATTTTATCCAAATTTTTCTATATAAGAATTTTCGTAAAAATTTTCGTATATAAAAAATTTGATAAAAAATGTGTTTATAAAAAAACTTTTCTATATGAAAATTTGGAGTGAAATTTGTACAAATTTCTATATATGAAAATTTTTATCAAAAATTTTCTATATGAAAATTTGATCAAGAAGATAAATTTTTTTTTTTCAAATTTCTTTGACAAAAACTCGTTTTCCATATAAAAATTTTTATATATGAAAATTGTATCAAAATTTTTTTGTACATAAAATTTTATCAAAAATTTTCTATATAAGAATTTTTGTAAAAATTTTCGTATATACAAAATTTTATTTAAATTTCTCTATATAAAAATTTTTATCAAAATTTCGCTTTATTAAAATTTTGATGAAATTTCTTTATATTAAAGATTTTAGTCAAAATTTGTATATTTTAAAAACTGTGCACAAATTTTTATATATAAAAATTTATATCAAAATTTCTCTATATAAAAAATTTTATCAAAATTTCTCTATATAAAAATTTTTATCAAAATTTTTCTATATAAAAATTTGTATTGAAATTTCTATATATAAAAAAAAATTTTTTGTTTATTTTTTGTTTAATTTAATTTTAAATTTTAAAAAAAATTTTATCAAAAATTTTTTTTTTTTGAATTTCTTTATATGAAAATTGTCAATATTTTTTTTATATAAAAATTGTATAAAAATTTTTTTATACGAAAATGTGTATCAAAATTTTTTTGTACAAACAATTTTACCAAAATTTTTCTATATAAGAATTTTTGACAAAATTTTCGTATATAAAAAATTTGATCAAAATTTCTCTATATAAAAATTTTTATCAAAATTTCTCTATATAAAAATTTTTTTCAAATTTTTCTATATAAAATTTGTATTGAAATTTCTTTATATAAACGAATTTTATCAAAATTTTACTATATAAAAAATTTAATCAAAAATTCTTGACAAAAGTTTTGATGAAGAATTTTTGACAAAATTTTCGTATATAAAAAATTTGATCAAAATTTCTCTATATAAATTTTTTTTTTTAATTTCTCTATATAAAAAATTTTACCAAAATTTTCCTTTATAGATTTTTTTTCAAAATTTTCTATATAAGAAATTTTGTCAAAATTTTGGTATATAACAAATTTTATCAAAATTTCTCTATACGAAAATTTTTATCAAAATTTCTCTATATAAAAATTTGGAATAAATTTTCTTAATATAAAAAATTATTATCAAAATGTCATAAAAATTTCTATATATGAAAATTTATATCAAAATTTCTCTATTAAACTACTTTATACATTTTTTTTAATATATTATACAATTTTTAATACATATTAGAAATTTTATTCCAATGTTTTATATGGAGGAATTTCATTAAAAATTTATATGTAGCGAAATTTTGATAAAAATTTTCATAAAGAGGAATTTTTATAAAATTTTCATATAGAGAAATTTTGATCAAATTTGTTTTATAGAAAAATTTTTAATGAAATTTGTCTTTATCAAAATTTTTATAAAAATTTTTATATATTTTTATAAAATTTTCATATAGAGAAATTTTGATCAAATTTGTTATATAGAAAATTTTTTAATTTAATTTTTCTTTATCAAAATTTTAGTAGAAATTTTTCTTTATTTAAATTTCCTCAAACTTTTTTCAGATTAATATTTAAATTAAAATTTCTCTATATAAAAGATTTTATAAAAAATTATGTATTATAATATTTCTATAAAAATTTTGATACAGAGAAATTTAAAACGAAATTTCTCGATGAATATTTTGATAAAAATTACTATTAAACAATGTTCATCAGAGTTTCTTTATATGAAAATTTTGAACAAAAATTATCAATTTTTTCTTCATATGAAAATTTGAATCAAAATAAAATTTTTTATCAACATTTCTTTATATAAAAGATTTTATTAAAATTTCGATGTAATTATTAAATAGGGCCCACTGTGCTCGACCTCTGCTGTTTCTTGCATCTGAACGAAATGACCAAAATTTTGTTCCATTTTTTTTTTTGAAATTGGTATTAATTTAAAATTATGTAAATTAATATTCTTACTTTATTTACAACTTGTCCTCACTATTTGTCCTCCATATTGGTCAATTTGTATATTTAGCGAAATACTTTTTTTTCACTCCAAAGTCCTTTTAGTCCTTAGTCCAGTTTGTATGTTCATGTTTGTTTTCCCACCCCTTCCCATTTTTCCATTTTTAACTATTATTGGAGAAAAATACAAACTTATTGCCAACATCACTTTACTTTACTAACAATCATCACTACTTTTGCTGAGTTTGAGTTGTATACATCAGCTTTTGGCAAATAACAATTTTAAGTTGTTTTATGTATTTTTTGTTTTTTTTTATTTTCATCATGTCCTTCTTTTTCTTCTGTGTACATTTTGCCTTAACTGTTTCTTTTGTCCATTTATCTTGTTTGTTTTTCTACTTCGTTTTTTTTTTGTATTTTATTTGTCAGTCAAGTGAGTTAAAAGCCCTTCAAACTGAATTCAGCTTCATTCGCATTTTACTGGAAATGCGGTTGAGTTTTCCCTATTTTTCTTCAATGACTTCTATTTTTTTAAGTTTTAGTTCGTTTTTTTTGCACTTATTTGCTTTTTTCACTCATTTTACATTCATTCATTCCATTTTATTTACTAGCTGAAGTGGTTTTACTACTCGTATATGGGAAAATGTGAATAAATGAATGAATGCAGATATAGGCTTTTAAGCTCAATTCTTAAAGTTATTTGATTATTTAATAGATGTTTGATTCAAAGCTTTCTGCAAAAGTAATGGTAATTTGAAAATTTGTTGCTACCCTAAATGTAGAAATGCTTAAAAAATTATATACATAGATACGATTCGCATGTGAGTTAGAGTTGGAGAAAATTTGTCTATAGAAAAGATTTTGTTAACGAACTTTCTTTTACAAAATGAATAATAATAGCGAAAATTCTTCTACGGAAGTAATTTTAATTACGAAAATTTTTATATGGAATAGTTTTGATTACATTGCGTTATAATTTTAACTTTTGTTCACATGAAACTTGAGATCAAGTATAGTTGAACTGTGTATTCAGATTTTTTTAGCAGGACATCACTCTCCTTTCTTTGTGGCTTTAAATTTTTAATGATATGAAATTTTTATAAAGATATATTGTATTGAATTTATATATTTATGTAATGGGATGCAGTTGTTGTAAGATAGGTAAGATGATCGAAGATAATTGTAAATTTAGAAGCTGTTCCACATATCAGTTGCGATTGCAAGCAGCCGTCTGCCTCGACCTGAGCTGCACGCTCAGGCTCGAAATTGTGCTCTGAGAATTGTATTTGCTGTATGTTTTGTTATTGTTAGTTTATTATGCATTTTTTGTTATTGTTAGTTTATTATGCATTTTTGTTTGTGTTTTTTGAGTACGAGTAAAGAAAAATTTTTCTTGTTTAATAAAAATGCTTATTATTCCCTTGCCGCACAAAGAATGGCCAACGTTGCTTTAAACTCATCTCCCATCAACTTAACACTTATGATATTTTAAGCATGGAAGTAAAAAACATTACATAAAGGTAATAGTGAGAAAAATCATTTTTACTAATGTTTTTTTTTTTTCAATGTGTAAGCCACAATTTTCAACAAAATTTCGACCCACGTCTATTAATTGATCCATGAAAAAGTTATACTAATTTTGTTTGAGATTCCTTGACTCTTTGATGTACCTGACTTGAAACCCCATTTTTCACAAATTTTTGTTCCCAATATATAAGCAAAAATTCTTAAAAAAAATTGATGAAAATCGGCACGCGTCTATTAGTTGACCCAAAAAAGAGCTCTACTAATTTTGGTTGAATCCTAGGGATACCTGTCATGGACTTACACTTAATATCAATTTGATTAAAAAGTTACGCCTAAACGACTGCAACACTTTTTGCTTAAATCTTGTGTAACAATTTATGTGACTTTTTTCAGAAAATTTTGACATGGACTTATACTTACAGCCTGTCCCACGATGTCGAACGAAAGCTTATGCAAACGAAAGTAAGTCACCCATTTTCGTTCGAATAAGCATCCCACTATCTTTCGACTTATCGTTCTTTTGGATTTTCATTTTGAAACGTGACATATTTGAAAATTGTCAAATTGTCAAAAATATTGCCTAATCGACAGTTCGACAAATTTAGCAAAAATTTCAGAAAATTTTGACATGAACTTACACTTAAATTCAATTTGATTAAAAAGTTACGCCTAAACGACTGCAACACTTTTTGCTAAAATTTTGTGTAACAATTTATGTGCCATTTTTCAGAAAATTTTGAACTTTGTTCACTCAATCTAAAGAAGAGACTTTCATCTTTCAAATGGTTATGGCAGGAGCGCCGACCAAAACTCATCCAACTTAGGATTTGTCCAAAGAAAAACAAAAACACTGAAAAGATTTTTTGACAGCTTTTTCGATTTTCTGATATATTCTAAACTATATACGAGATTAAAATATTTTTTCTGCGAACTATTTTAATTTTAATGATATTTAAATTATGTGTTGGAAGCCCTTACATGAATCAAAACACTGTTGGAAGTCCATTTACATCAACTTATGGCAACAAAATGTTGCAATTATTTACTAACAACTTTAATCAAGTAAACCTGAAAGTCAATTTTATTTCTTCACACAACATTTAAAAATAAAAGTCAATATACTCCAGAGACGACTGGCCATCCTTTCTTTAAAATTAACTCCAAGTCAATAAAAATAAATTTATTGATGGTATTAAAAGATGACGCTTGTGTTAACAACAACGACGAGGTTAACAATTATCATAAACTAAACCAAAATCCAAAGGAAGTAACAGCCAAAAGTTTGAAAAACTTTCTTTGGCAGAAGGACTTCCTTGAGTGGTAAGTGGTGTGTGTTTGTGTGTATGTAAGTGGAAAGAGGGGAGGGTATAAAATATTCATTGACTCTTAACAAAATAACTATTAAATCGGTAAAATGGCTTTTAGGTGTTAATAGGTTTTCTTTTTGGTGAAAGTCTTGTTGGTGATTTAACACAGTCGGCAGATTAATATAAAGTAAATACAAATGAAATGTAATAAATATAGAGTAATAAGAAAGTATTAAGAAAAGTATTAAGATGGACTTGATTTTTTTTCGTTAAAAATTTATTTGTTAAAAAAGTTTTTCAAAAATTGTCTACATTTTTAAAAATAACATACTTCTTTGGCCTTGCTTTAACTGAAGTATATATGTATTTTATTAGAGTTTATCCTAATAATTCTAATGAAAATAGAGTTTTATTTTTTTAGATATACTCGACAATTGAATTCATTTATTTTTTTTTATACTTGCTAACAGCTCTAACATAAAAAGTGATGAAAAACTAACATTTATGTTGTTTTGAAAGCGAATGAACTGAAAACAAGATTTACGAGTAAATGGCTAAGTCCATATATTTGGTCACATATGGGAAAACAACGGAATTTTTCGCCATCAAACACAAACACAAACGAATGATACATTAGTATATGTATGTATGTCGTTCGCAATAAAGGTGGATTTCGGACTAATATTTCTAATAGTTACAAATATCAGCACAAAAACCCAATATACCCTTTCTATCTATTGTCTCGAAGTTTATACGAAATTAAAAGAAAAACGGATATTTTTCTTTCAAAAAATACATTCTTACAACTTTAATCAAATAAACTTGAGTTAATAAAATTTCTTCCCATAATACTTAAATTAAAAGTAAATAAATAAAATCAAAGTCTTCACACTTTAGGGACTACAAAGCACAGGCTATTTCTACTTAAATTGAAAGTTAATAAAAATAAATTTAATGATGGAGTAAAAATATGTCGCTTGTGTTAACAACCACCACAAGAATAACAATTATTATAAGCAAAACTAAAATCAAAAGGAAGTACAAGACGAAAATATGTGCAAAAATTTATTTTGCAGAATGAGGAAAAACTTATATAAAATATTCATTGACTCTTAACAAAAGAAATAAAATAGCATTATGGTGATAATGTGTTCTTCAATTGGCGATTTAACAATATCAGGTATATAACTTTGAATACAAATAAAATGCAATAAATTTAATATACATATTAAGAAGAATTTGACATCAAAATTGGAAAATAGCAATATGTGATTCTAGTTTTGGATACCGTCCTAATGATTATAGGGCTTTTGTTTAAAGTAGTATTGAATCGTTATTGTGTACTATATTATATTGACATCCAACATGTCAAATACTCACTAACAGCTCTAACAACAAAAGTGATGAAAAACAAACATTTATTTTTAAAGCGAATGAACTAAAAAAAAGACTAACAAGTAAATGGATGTGTCCAAATGTTTGGTCACATGTGGGAAAACATTACAGTTTGCACCAACAAACACACAAACAAACGGATAATAATATAGGTATGTATGTGTGATTGGACATCAAAAATAATAGTAGAATTTAAGAAAAATTTTCGTAGCAGAATTTTTTTTTATAGAAAAATTTTCGATATAAAATTTTTTTATAGAAACATTTTCATTTTTAAAACTTTTTTCTTTAGAAACATTTTAAAAAAGGAAAATTTTTCTATAGAAAAATTTTCGACTTTAAAATCTTTTCTACAGAAAAATTTTTGTTATCAAAATTTTTCCTATAGAAAAATTTTTGTTATCAAATTTTTTTCTACAGAACAATTTTTGTTATCAAAATTTTTTCTATAGAAACATTTTTCTTATCAAATTTTTTTGTATAGAAAAATTGATTTTATCAAACAATTTTTTTTTAGATTTTTTCTATAGAAAAATTTTCGTTTGTAAAATTTTTTTTATAGAAAAATTTTCGTTTTTAAAATTTTTTCTGTAGAAAAATTTTCGCTTTTAAAATTTTTTCTGTAGAAAAATTTTCGTTTTTAAAATTTTTTCTATATCAAAGTTTTCGTTTGTAAAATATTTTTTATAGAAAAATTTTCTACAGAACAATTTTAGTTTTTAAAATTCTGTTTATAGAAAAATTTTCATTTTTAAAATTTTTTCTATATCAAAATTTTTCCATTAAATTACTGTTCGTTATCAAAATTTTTTCTATAGAAAAATTTTTGTTAAATATCAAAATTTTTCCATTAAAAAATGATCGTTATCAAAATTTTTTTTTATAAAAAAATGTTCTAAAAAAAATATTTGATAACGAAAATTTTTCTATAGAAAAAATTTTGATAACGAAAATTTTTCTATAGAAAAAATTTTGATAACGAAAATTTTTGTATAGAAAAAATTTTGATAACGAAAATTTTTCTAAAAAAAAAAAATGTTGATAACGAAAATTTTTCTATAGAAAAAATTTTGATAACAACAATTTTTCTATAGAAAAAATTTCGATAAAAAAAATTTTTCTATAGAAAAAATTTTGATAACGAAAATTTTTCTATAGAAAAAATTTTGATAACGAAAATTTTTCTATAGAAAAAATTTTGATAACGAAAATTTTTCTATAGAAAAAGTTTTGATAACTAAGATTTTTCTTTAGAAACAATTTTAGAGACGAAAATTTTTTTATAAAAAAAATGTTGATAATATACATTTTAATAACAAAAATTCTTTTTGAAAATTTTTTTATAAAAAAAAAAAATTGATAACGAAAGCTTTTAGATAGAAAATTTTTTAGTAACAAAAATTTTTTAATAGGAAAAATTTGAATAAAAATAAAAAAAAATTTTATAATTTGAATAAAAATTTTGCTAACGAAAAATTTTCTATAGAAAAAATGTTGCTAACGAAAAATTTTCTATAGAAACAATTTTGATAACGAAAATTTTTCTAAATTTTCTAAAATATTTCTATGGAAAAAATTTTATTATAAAATTTTTATTATAAATTTTTTTTTACAGAAAAATTTCCATTACAGAATTTTTTCTATAGGAAAATTTTCATTATAAAATTTTTTTTATAGAAAAATGTTCAATATAAATTTTTTTCTTTAGAAAATTTTCATTTTTTTCTAAAGAAAAATTTTTATTATAACATTTTTTCTATAGAAAAATTTTCATTACAAAATTTTTTGTACAGAAAAATTTTATTATTTTACATCATTATAAAATTATTATAGAAAAATTTTTATTATCAAATTTTTTCTATAGAAAAATTTTCATAATAAAATATTTTTTATAGAAAAATTTTTCTATAGAAAAATTTCCATTATAAAATTTTGTCCAAAAGGTTTATCAAATTTTGGGACATCAAACATTTAAATAAAAAGTTTTACTGTAGTATATTGCACTAAGATCCCAATTCATTACAATTGTTTATTATTGTAATAAATAGTTTTTCGATAAAACCAAAAAATGTTGGTAGGAAAACCTTTCCTCGACGCGTTTCTATGGTTGGTTAGACCATCTCATCAGGAGGATTATCCCAAATTCTAGACAGAGCGAAAAATTTTCATTATGATATGTTTCTATGGAAAAATTTTCATTATACAATTTTTTCTGTAGAAAAATTTTCATTATAAAATTTTTTCTATGGAAAAATTTTCATTATAAAATTTTTTCGGTAGAAAAATTTTCATTATAAAATTTTTTCTATAGAAAAATTTTCATTATAGAATTTTTCTACAAAAATGTTCCCAACAAAATTTTATAGAAAATTTTTCATTATAAATTTTTATCTGTAAAAAGTTTTTGTTATACAATTTTTGCTATTGAAAAATTGTTGTAATAAATTTTTGTTTATATTTTTGTTACTAAAGAATCCTTGAGTTATTTCATTTCCTCTGGCAACGCATTTTCTTGTATGTAGGAACAAAGCAAATTGTTAAATTGTTTTGTATTTACCTAGCAATTTCTTTTGATTTAATTTTCTTATATATTTATTCAATTTTCTCACAAAATATTTTCTTTTTAACATTTTAAGGGCTTCGTTAGAAATTTTTGAAGCATATAAATATTTAGCTTATACAAATAGTTTTAGCATTAAATAAACCTGAATCTCGTTTGAAGGCAAAGAGTGGGTTATTTAAAAATGTGATTGATTTTCAAGATTTTGTTACTCGTATAAGTACTGGTATTAGTGTGTAAATGTTATGCGTTTTAGTAGTGTAGTATGAGAGTAAGTATTGTTTAGAATAATACTAGTATTATAATAGTAACTAGAATAAGTACTATAAAGGGTATAAGTATAAATTTTGGAATAAGAGTAAGTATGGGTATTAGTAAGTTTAAGTTATTAAATTATTATTATTGCGGGTATGTATGGATTTTAGTACTATTAGTATGAGCATTTGTATGTGTATAATATGAGTATCACCATGAGAACTAGTATGAGTATTAGTAATAGTATTAGTATAAGTATAGGTACAAGGCATAATTATTGGTATTTATACCCTTCACCACCATAGGTGGAAAGGGTATTATAAGTTTGTGCTGATGTATGTAACGCATAGAAATATTTGTCTTAGACCCATCTTTTAGTATACCAGTAAGCTAAGAATCACTTTCTGAGTCGACTTAGCGATGTCAGTCTGTCCGTCCGTCTGTAAACCATGTAATTAAAGTACAGGTCGCAATTCTAAAAATAATTTGGTGAAATTTGGCACAGATAATTTTTTGATAGTGGGACCATGGCTATTAAAATTCTTTAAAATCGGTCTATAATTTATGGTATCTCCCATAGGTCCCACTTCCCGAAATTGATATTTTGGCCACAAATATCAATATTTTTCATGAAATTTAAAACAAATACTGCTTATGTAAACTTAAATCATATTACCAAATTTCGTTGAAATCGGTCCACATTTGACCATAGCTCCACAAATTACAAATTCTTTTCTCAAAACGCACTAAATGGGACAAAATTCACTAAAAGGCTCGTAATTCCGAAGATAATGACAGTTTAAAGTTTATTTTTTGCAGACATAATTTTTGTAACAACTGTAATCAATTCGCCAAATCCTAGCTCTCATATAAGTCCAAATGACGGAAACAGCTTAAATGTATAAGTTTTGAGAATATGTTTGTATGATGGCAAAATTTGGCAAATATTTGTCTTTATAGAGGAAAAAGAACACCTTTGACCTTAGTGGTGAAGGGTATCGTATGGTCGGGCTTGACCGACTATAGCACTTTCTTACTTGTTTTTAATATGACTTTTAAGGTTAATATACATAAGTGCTAGTACTAGTGTAGGTATAAGTATTATAAGTCATTATTAGCACTGGTATAATGATAGAATATGCGTAATATTGCATATATGCAACTGAAATTTTGTGATTTAAGACTTCGCCGTTGACCGACTATCAGGTGTTTTAATTTTATTATATATCAAAACCTTTACGAGAGTTATTCATTTTTATGTCGTTAAGCTTGGTTACACACGCTTTAGCAATAATATGTGAATTTTGTATAACTTTTGATATTTTAAGTTGTTACTCTTATTTTTTTCTCAAACAGCCTACCTGGCTAGCACGCTGACGAGCTGCTGTTGTTATTGTTATTCATATTTGCCATTTAAAATAAAGCTGAAAAAATAACAGTTGACGTTTTATAGCTCAAGGCCTAATAGCTGGGTTATAGCTGAGAGTACACGCACACATTTGCAGACACATATTTACAAATATCCATAAAAAAAATTGTTGTTATTTTTTGTTGGCTATAACAACAAATATGCTTTCGCATCTATGTAGTACCACTCACACCTGCCTCACTGATTCCTTTCAGATATTCAAGAAAGAAGTAGCACAGTATGATTTTTATCCCAGAAAAAAAAACAAAATTATTTAAAAGTTTTTTTCTGCTAGGCTCAGCATGGGGTTAATGGAATAAAATACCAAATACAATACAATATTAAAAAAAAATCTGCTGTAATAACTTTTTGTTTACCAATTCATTTTTGTTTTCATTCATACATATTTTTTCCATTTTTATTTTTTTCTCAGCTGTAACAAAATTGTTTAGTTACTATTTTAAAGGTGTTCTTTTTTAACAAAATTTTTACAAATGGGTTTTTGTATTTAACCTTTAGACCGTAGGTATATATTTCAACGCCTAACAAATACGCACACATTTGTAATGGCAAAATATTGTTTTAAAGGTCTTAACAAATTTTACATTTCATCATTTGGTATTTACAATTTTATATGAGTGAGGGAAGAAATGAAAGATGTGTTGTAAAGGTATACAAATACATACATACATATGGTTGATGGCCATAGTGTGTATTTCCTGTATGCATACAAGCTTTACTTTTTGTTAATAAATTTTGTTCATATTTTATATTTTTCTACATATTTTTTTTTATTTTTCCCCATTTTAGGCTTAGTTTGAAATAAAAAGATTATTTTGTAAAAGTTTTATTTAAAAATTTTTAACAATCATCAATTTTTGAAATGTATTCGTGCAGTTAGGCCATTTTTGGGTAGTCAGCAAAAAGGCTTACAAATATATGACTGTTTGTTTACTTTAGTTTACTTTTAGTTTTTCATTTTTGTTTTTGTTCTATAGAATCCATTTATTTATTCAAATGTGACCAACTTCTAACCAACTATGACCCTTATAAAATTAGAACCACTGCGTATACTTATTATTTTCAAAGAAATATAAGAAATTGAGTATACGCAACAGTTGTTTTTTTATACCCATCCTCACATTTTATACACATAATATTTCAACTTGTAGTAGTATAGAATTTAATATTACTGAACAAATTAGTTGGACTTATGAGATTCATTACTCAGGTTATTTAAAGGGTCTTCCAATAAGCATTTTTTAACTTTAAATTTGAATCAAACAAAGTGTCAATAACATTATTCAAATGCTGAATAGAGCGTATCAGAATGGACCAACTATTCATATTTTAGGCCGAATTAGAGCAATGACGTGGGTTATGTATTATCAAAGAAATACTGCGGTTTTTTTCTCATACTTCAGATACTTAAAAAAACAACCCGCAAAAAACTCAAATGGCTCCATCTCAGTGGTCAATCTATTTAGATTTAATTAAAATAAGTAAAAATTGGTCCATTATTTTTATTACGCCCAAAGAAAAATATCTCATATTAAAACCGAAACTACTACACCAAATTCTGAATCAGTTCATATTTGATCATAGCTCCAAAACAACCTCTAAGTCTCTAAAAAATCTGACAACCGTTTTAAAAGTAATAGAGATATAAAAAATCGGCATGTTTTGAAGAAACTAACTTTGAGCCAAAATAAAATCTGAATAGAAGCAAAATTCAGCATTTTGAAACATGTATGAGTTATTAAAATGTGAGGTTTAAAACTCTTATTTTTTGTTCGAAAAAATTTTGAACTTAAATAAAATTTATGATTTTTAAAAGAGGTTGTCTTTGTTAGTATAACATATCTTCGTGTTAGCAAAAAATATTTTTGTTTTGCAAAATCGACCAAATTAAATTTTTTTAAAACTCACAAAAAATTTTAAAAATTATAAATTTTAAAACTATATATACTCCAATTTTTCTTTAGAAAATTTTGTTTTTTATAAAAAATTTTTGAATAGAAATTTTTTTTATCAAAAATTATGTAAAAATTTTTTTAATGAAACATTTTTGATACAAAAATTTTTATAATGAAAAATTTTCTATATGAAAATTTTTCTAATTTTTTTATACAAAAATTTCT
The DNA here is from genome assembly GCA_933228675.1 of Stomorhina lunata. NCBI lineage: Eukaryota > Metazoa > Arthropoda > Insecta > Diptera > Rhiniidae > Stomorhina > Stomorhina lunata. Next base: position 168,771,710 of record OW121740.1, on the reverse strand, counting down.
ACAGAAAATTTTTTCAACAGAAAAGTTTTATAATGAAAACTTCTGTAAAAAATTTTCTGTAAAAAAAAAATTGTTAATGAATTTCTTTCTAGAGTAAAATTTTTTTAGAAATATTTTTGTAATGAACATTTTTCTATAGAAAAATTTTTATAAAGAAAAATTTTCTATAGAATAATTTTTATAATGAAAAATTTTCTATAGAAACATTTTTATAATGAAAAATTTTTATAGAAAACATTTTATAATGAAAAATTTTCTATAGAAAAATTTTCATTATGAAAAATTTTCTATAGAAAAATTTTCATTATGAAAAATTTTCTATAGAAAAGTTTTCATTATGAAAAATTTTCTATAGAAAAATTTTCTTAAGAAAAATTTTTACAATGAAAAATTTTCTATACAAAAATTTTTATGATGAAAAATTTTCTATAGAAAAATTTTTATGATGAAAAGTTTTCTATAAGAATTCTTATAATAAAAAATTTTGTATAGAAACATTTTTATAATGATAAATTTTCTGTAGAAAGATTTTTGCAATGAAATATTTTCTATAGAAAAATTTTTATAATGAAAAATTTTCTAAAGAAAAATTTTTATAATGAAAAATTTTCTAAAGAAAAATTTTCATAACGAAAAATTTTCTATAGAAGAATTTTTATAATGAAAAATTTTCTATAGAAAAATTTTCTATAGAAAAATTTTTAAAATGAAAAATTTTCTATAGAAAAATTTTTATAATGAGAAATTTTCTATAGAAAAATTTTTACAATTAAAAATTTTCTATAGAAAAATTTTAATATAGAAAAGTTTTTATAATGAAAAGTTTTCTATAGAAAAATTTCTGTAAAAAAAACATTTTTGTGAAAAAAATTTTGTAATGAAAAATTTTCTATAGAAAAATTTTTATAATCAAAAATTTTCTATAGAAAAATTTTTATAATGGAAAATTTTCTATAGAAAAATTTTTATAATGAAAAATTTTCTATAGAACAATTTTTATAACGAAAAATTTTCTATAGAAAAATTTTTATAATGAAAAATTTCTAAAGAAAAAATTTTATAATGAAAAAGTTTCTATAGAAAAATTTTTATAATGAAAAATTTTTATAATGAAAAATTTTTGTAATGAAAAATTGTCTATAGAAAAATTTTTGTAGTGAAGAATTTTCTATAGAAAAATTTTTATTTTATTCTCTTAATACTTTTAAAATTAATTAATAACTCTTGAACATTCCCTTGCATTTCGAAGATTTTTATGTTTCTTCTTTTTTGCGTACGTTCGGGACCACATTTTTATATTATTATATTTTATTAGTATGAGCTACCTATCAAATGCTATCAATGCAAAAAAAATGCTGGAAATAGTTAAGTTTTCTATATTTTTGCATATCAAAAGAGTACGAGAGTACGTTCGAGACCCTAGGAAATGCCCATATGTTTCTTACATTGTTCCTTTCCTACTATATCCTTTTTTTCGCATTGATGAAACATCAATAGCGTTCAATTTGAATCAATAATATTATACTTTCAGTTTATTCAAATACGTTTGGTTTATTTTGTTTATTTGTTTTCTGGTAAATTGGATTACAACTGGAGCTACATTTTCATTTCATTTATAGACCACGTATTGTGCGAAAATATAATATTCCCTTTCTGAATTTTTCTAAATTTTTATGGTTTTTTTTTTATATTTTTTATTCGTAGTAGACCTCTAACCCTTGCCTTAACATGCAATAGAGTTTTTAGATTTGTAAGGTGCCCTAAAAAATATTCTTAAATGTTATTCTAACATGCGTTAAGCTATAGAGTTGGTTTATGAGTATTTTTCGTTTACAATTTTTATTTCTTTCTACTATTTTTTTAAATTTTATGCCAGTTGTTTTTAGTTAGGGTTATAAAAAAGGCTTTTGTAAATATTTTGTTATATTTATACATTTACTCTTATTTTTTTTGTTGGTTTTTGTTTTTATGTTCAAAATGTAAAAACTGAAAAATGCTTTCAAAGATATCTATTTTTTTAATACGAATTTATTCATCTAAATTTATTTTCTATACATTCCAATCGTTAGTATTCGAGTATTTGGTTTAATTAAATTTTTATCTAATTACAACAAATGCCAAAAGTTTTTTTTTGATAAACAAATTTGATGAAATTTTTTAAATTTTATTTTTTCATTTGAATGTTATTTATATTGAAATGCCTCAAAAATTTTTGTATTTTTTAAAAATCAATGAAACTTTTTTATGACTAGTTTTTGTTCCCTAACTTTCCATTCCACAATATTTAGTTTCGGTTTCAAAATTTATAATTTATTACATCCGTTTTGGATAATACATAGAGATATTTAAAATTCTAGCTCTGTTCTTTATCTCATATTTTTTGAATAACATTTTCGATGTTATCCTTTTAAGCTTGAAATATTTCGTTTTTTGTTTATTTGTTTGTTTATTCAACCTTGTATTAATACCAGTGTACATTTTTTATGATTAAACACAAAAATTTACATTTTTTATTAGAAACATTTTATGGCAGTTATAAATTCCAATCAAAATGATATCAACTAATAATCAAAAAGAAAAAAAAAGGAAAAAAATATATGAAATTTAAAAATTAAAATTTTAGTATAACCTAGAACCGATAACCAATAAAATAATGAAACCATAATTTTAAATTTCAAAGGAGTAACTAGACATACCTTTAATTGAAAGATTAAATAGAAAAGCAAACAATGTCATATAAAACTAATAAATTTTTTAAAAAATTTACTACAAAAAAAAAAAAATAATAAAAAATAAATAAATAAAAAATTTACTATAAAAATAAAAAGTTATAATAAATTTCCTAAAAAAATATAAAAGATTTTTGAAAAAGTTCCTATCAATCGAAGATTTTTTTTATAAACATAAGAAATTTTTGAAAAATTTCTTATAAAAATAAGAAACTTTTGAACAATTTCTTATAAAATTAAGAGATTTTTTAAAAATTTTCTATAAAAATTAAAAAAAAAAAATAAAAAATTAAAAAAAAACAATTTTAAGAAAAATAAGAGATTTTTAAAATAATTGAAAAATTTCCTATCAAAATTGAAAGTTTTTAAAAATTTCCTATAAAAAAAAAAAATCCTATAAAAATAAAAAAATTTTTAAACGTTTTCTAAAAAATAGAAAATTTTTGAAAAGTTTTCTGTAAAAATATAAATGTTTGAAAGATTTCCTATAAAGATACAACATTTTTTAAATTTTCCTATGAAAATAAAAAATTTTTGAAAAATTTCCTACAAAAAAAAAAAAGAAAATGTTTGAAAAATTTCCTATAAATTCGAATTTTTTTTTTAAAAGTTTCCTATAAAAATGTAAAATTTTTGAAGTTTTCTATAAAAATAGAAAATTTTTGAAAAATTTCGTATAAAAATAGAAAATTTTTGAAAAATTTCGTATAAAAATAGAAAACTTTTGAGAAATATCCTATAAAAATAAAAAATTTCCTATAAAATTGGAAAATTTTTGAAAAATTTCCTACAAAAATACAAAATCTTTGAAAAGTTTCCTATACAAATAGAATTTCTTTGAAAAATTTCCAATTAAAAGAGAAAATTTTTAAAAAAATTTTCTATAAAAAGAGAAAATATTTGAAAAATTTTCTGTAGAAATAGACATTTTTTTAAATTTCCTATAAAAATTGAAAAATTTTGAAAAAACTCCTATAGAAACAGAAAATTTTTGAAAATTTTCTAATAAAAGTAGAAAATTTTTCTATAAAAAATAGAACATTTTTGAAAAATTTTCTATAAAAATAGAAAATTTTTGAAAATTGTCTATAAAAATAGAAAATTTTTGTGAAAATAAAAAATTTTTGAAAAATTTTTTATAAATATAGAAAATTTTGTATAAAAATAGAAAATTTTGTATAAAAATAGAAAATTTTTGAAAAAATTCCTATAAAAATTAAATATTTTTGAAAAATTTCCTATAAAAATAAAAAATTTTTGAAAAGTTTTATATAAAAATAGAAAATTTTTTAAATATTTCCTATAAAAAAAGAAAATTTCCTATAAAAATAGAAAATTTTCGAAGAATTTCCTATAAAAATAGAACATTTTTTGAAAAATTTCCTATAAAATATAAAAGTTTTGAAAAATTTCCTATAAAAATTGAAAATTTTGAAAAATCTTCTATAAAACTAGAAAATGGTTGAAAAATTTTCTTTAAAAGTAAAAAATTTTCTATAAAAATAAAAAATTTTTGAAAAATTTTCTATGAAAACAGCAAATTTTTGAAAATTTTTTAGAAAAAGAAAATTTTTTAAAATAGTTCGTGGAAAATTTTTGAAAAATTTCCTAAAAAAATATTGAAAAATTTCAAATAAAAATATAAAATTCTTAAAAAATTTCCTTAAGAATAGAAATTTTAAAAAAATTTCCTATAAAAATAAAAAAAATTTGAAAAATTTCCTATAAAAATAGAAAATTAAATTTTGAAAAGTTTCCTCTGAAAATAGAAAATTTTTGAAAAATTTCCTCTAAAAAAGAAAATTTTTGAAAAAATTCCTAGAAAGATAGAAATATTTTTTTAAAAATGTCCTATAAAAATAGAAAATTTTTAAAAAAAAAACATAGAACATTTTTTAAAAATTTCCTAAAAATATACAAAATTTTTGAAAAATTTCCTATAAAAATAGAGTTGTTTAATTTTTTAAATGTTAAAATGTTTGGCTGAAATCTGCTGTTAAACTGCGAAAAAAGTGAAAAGTTTTATAAAACTGTTAAAATCGCAAAAAATATCTCATATCAGAGCAACTTATTTACATAAAGCTAAGGGCATTACAAAAGGATTTACAGTTAACGTCCAGAAAAAAACAAACTTTCCCAAAATTAAAAACTGAATAATTTTTTTTCTCTTATTAAGTTTTATTTTTTATAGTAAATTAAATGATTGTTTGAATATGACTCTGGGTTTTTATTTTAAGTAATTCAAAAAGAACAAAACAAATGTTAAAAATAAACCAAAACAACCTTGACAATTAAATATTTGTGAGACGAAGGGAATATAAAACCCCTTCTTTTATTTGTGAGTGTCTGTGAGTGTATTGAAGTGATTTTGTTTTTTTAACAGGTTTGCTTGTGTATGTGACCGCCATAAACCATCGGAAACGGAAAACGATATTTGAATTTGAATGTGTTTTTCTACGTATGTATAAATATTTGTATGCGGTATAATGTGAGATTTTTTATTGTTGTTATGTTAGAAATAATCATTTTTCATAAAGCTCTTACCACAAGCTTTGCGGAGATGATTTTGTCTCATACTCATAGCACCTGCATTTTAAATGGGAATGAGTTGGTATTTTTTATTTATTTTTTTTTGGTAGAATACTGACAATGAGTTTATTTGTATTTGACTGGAATTTTAAATTAGTTTTATGCAAAAGATTACATGTTAGGGGTTTTTTTAAGCTCTTGTAATAAACGCATAATTCATACATAGTGGTTGTGGTAGTGTGATAAAGGGAATTGTAATAAAGTTTGGTTTGTGAAGATAGGGCCTTGGGAAATGTTGCATAGGCAAGTTAAGTTGCTTGTAATCAATAAGCATTTGTAACAAAAATTGCTAACTTTATGTATGATAAGGCGATATCATGACATTTTAAATAAAATCCTAAAAAGTACATTATAAAAATTAACATTACGACTCAGAATATTGGATTAATGACTGACTTATAACTTGAGCTATCCTAAATATTTCTTATCTTAATAAAAAAGTACTCAATCCAAAAATATGCTAAACTTTTTAAGTAAATAACAAAGAACTTTACTGAACAGACACTTAGGAAATCTCTTATTCCTAAAAATCTCTTAGAGTTATAACTTTTTGGCCCCTTTAACCTAATTCTAACACTCCTCTAAAAGCTACAAATTACTGTGGTCATATCCAACATTAAAGGGCTTTGCAACATTTTGAATTCATATTCTAGTCCTCTGCAATGTTGTGCTTTTTTCTTAATATTTCGTCATTTTTTTCTTTTCTAACTTATTTCCATACATCTTCATTTACATTTGTATATGACACTATCGGTAGTGAAACTATTAAAAAGTTTTATTTTCGCATGTGGGTCTTCTGTAACAGAAGTAAAACAAAAATAAATATTTTTGTTTTTTTTGTTAAAAATAAGAGCAAAAGACCAACAAACTACAAACGAACTGACATAGAAAAAACCTCAAACTCGAAAAATATTATTAAAAAAGAAAAAAAAAACATCCAGTATAGAAAAGGAAGTGAAATATAGAAGAGTATAAAATGAAGGGAAATAAAAAAGAAATATTTATCTTTGTTGGAGTATTCTTTTTGGTTTCCGTAACGCACGAATGAATTTTTGGCAATTTTTGATATTGTTGTAGTAGCTAGAGAAATATTTTTGGACAGTAGCAAGTATCTAGTTTTTTGCATCCTACATATGCTTTATACTATGTAACACCATATCTTTTGGAAATTTAATCACGAACATGACTAGAATTTGAAAAATTTCCTTTAAAAATAGAACATTTTTTAAAAATTCCATAAAAAAAAATTTTTGAAAAGTTTCCCATAAAAGTAAAGATAGATAATTTTTGAAAAATGTTTATATAAAAGAAATTTTTTAAAACATTTCCAATAAATTTCCAATAAAATTTAAAATAAATTTTGAAAGATTTCCTGTAAAAATTAGAAATTTTTGAAAAATTTTCTATAAAAATATGAAATTTTTGAAAAATTTTCCATAAAAACAGGAAATTTTATAAAAATTTCCTTTAAAAGTAGGAAATTTTTGAAAATTTCCAATAAAATTGGATATCTTGAAAATATTTTTTATAAAATAGACAATTTTCAAAAATTTTTGATAAAATAAGAAATTTTTGAAAATTTTCTGATAAAAAAGGAAATTTTTTAAAATTTTCAATAAAAATAGAAGATTTTTGAAAAACTTTCTATGAAAAAAGAAAGCTTTTGAAAAATTTCCTATAAAAATAGACAATTTTTAAAAAATTTAAAATAAAAATTTAAAGTTCTTGAAACATTTCCTACAAAAATATGAAATTTTTTAAAAATTTTCTATAAAAATAGTGAATTTTTGTTAAATTTTCTATAAAAAAATGAAAATTTTGAAAATTTCCAATAACAAAATTTCTATAAAATTAGACAATTTTTGAAAACTTTTCGATAAAAAAACGAACATTTTTGAAAAATTTCCTATAAAAATAGTCGATTGTTGAAAAAGTGCCTATAAAAATAGAAAACTTTTGAAAAATTTTCTAGATAAATAAAAAAATTTTTAATAAAAATTGAAAATTTTTGAAAAATTTCTTATAAAGATATGAAATTTTTGAAAAATTTCCTATAAAATGAGATATCTTTAAAAATTCTCTTTAAAAATAGACAACTTTCGAAAAATTTCAGATAAAAAAAAAGAAATTTTTGAAAAAAATTCCTATAAAAATAGGAAGTATTTGAAAATGTTCCTATATATAAAAATATAAAATTTTTAAAAAATTTCGCATAAAATAAGATATCTTTAAAAATTTTCCTTAAAAATAGACAATTTTTGAAAATATTCAGATAAAAAAAAGGAAATTTTTGAAAAAAATTATAAATTTCCTATAAAAATAGAAAATTTTTGAAAAATTTCATATAAAAATAGAAAATTTTTGAAAAATTTCCTATAAAAATAGAAAATTTTTGAAAAATTTCCTATAAAAATAGAAAATTTTTGAAAAATTTCCTATAAAAATAGAAAATTTTTGAAAAATTTCTTATACAAATAGAAAATTTTTGAAAAATTTCCTATAAAAATAGAAAATTTTTGAAAAATTTCCTATAAAAATAGAAAATTTTTGAAAAATTTCCTATAAAAATAGAAAATTTTTGAAAATTTTCCTATAAAAATAAAAAATTTTTGAAAATTTTCCTATAAAAATAGAAAATTTTTGAAAAATTTCCTATAAAAATAGAAAATTTTTGAAAAATTTCCTATAAAAATAGAAAATTTTTGAAAATTTCCTATAAAAATAGAAAATTTTTGAAAAATTACTTATAAAAATAGAAAACTTTTGAAAAATTTCCTATAAAAATAGAAAATTTTAGAAACATTTTTGAAAATTTTCTAAAAAAAACAGACAGTTTTTGAAAAATTTCATATAAAAATAGAAAAGTTTTGAAAAATTTTCTAAAAAAATAAAAAAATTTTGAAAAAAATTTCCGCTAAAAATAGATTTTTTTAAAGATGGAAAATCTTTTAAAAAATTCCTTTAAAAATAGTAAAATTTTGAAAAATTTTATATAAAAATAAGAAATTTTTAAATATTTTCTATAAAAAAAAAGAAATTTTTGAAAAATTTCCTATAAAAATAAGAAATTTTTAATACTGCTTTAGAAAACTGATGTAACTTTATTATTCTGAAGCTGTATCTATTAAGACCTTAGTCTATCCCATATACTGAGACTAAAACATTATACCATAATTTTAGCAAATACTTAGTCTAAAGTCTGAAACTAAAACTATAACTATAGTTTTGGAGTTTTTTTCTATTGCTGAAGGATATTCCAATATTCGGATCTACTTTACTTTCACTAACTTCTTTTTGTGATGTTAATTTTTTTTCTGTCTAATTTTCATACAACATTGTATAGTTTAAAATTTTTTTTTATACATTTGCAAACGTTGTTTCTTTTTTCGTTAGAAGTAAAAATTTTTGAATAAAATTCTAATTTTTTCTCTAAGCTTCACTATGAATTTTATTTTCTTTTCTAAGTGGTATGAGGTATTATACATTTGAATGGAGTTTGGTTTAGTAACACAGATACGTGCATATCCCTTCATTTGCACAAATACAAACTAAAACAGTTTTTGTACGTTGTGAATACTCGTATGCAATATGTAAAAGTATTTGAAATGATAAGGGTATTTCATATCCAAGACATTGGGCTTTTGTGTTGCTGGAAACTAAACCATGTTTATGTGATTGTGTATCTAGTGATATAGGATAATCTGCACGTGTGTTGTAATTTGTTGTAGAAAATAAATAAGGATTTGCTGGATAAGTTTTTTGGTTATTTTTATCATTTTTTTTAGTTGCTGTTGTCAGTAGTAAAATGTTGCCACTTAAAATATGTTGAAATTTTTTTTAAATGTAAATTATTTTTCATACTTAAATTTTTATTTCTTTTGTTTTCTTGTTATATATACGTACATGTTTAGATATATTCTGGTTTATTTACACATATGTGTTTTTAAGAAAGCTCTTTGTCTTCTTTCCATATTTGTCTTTGTCTTAGTTTTATTTCTATGTATCTAAGTAGGTGTGTGTGTGTTAGTGCGGTTAGCCTAAGTTTTGTGTTACCACAATATAAATTACTTACTAACTTTAATATTTTTGCATTCTTAGAGTCTTATTATTTCATATTTTTCTTGGGCTTAGAGAATTTTAAGAAAATAGAAATTATTTTATTTTCTTAGTTTTTTATCGTTAATAATTTTCATTTGTATGCTGCGGACAAGTCTAAACCAAAATAATAAAGGACTATTTAAATGATTTTCAGGGTTAAACAACATGTGAAAATTAAAAATGGTTTTAAGGATCAATGCACTATTCAAGGTAACTTTATTATATGTAGGAAATTTTTAAAAGATTGAAAGACTTTTAAAGGAAATTATTTTTAAATTTGCAATGTTTTTAGGAAATTTTGAAAAAAATTATTGTTTTTATACGAAAATTTTTCAAAATTTTCTTATTTTTGTACGAATTTTTTTTTTTTTTTTATTTTATAAGAAATTTTTAAAATATTTGCTTTTTTATAGAAAATTTTTCAAAAATTTACTACTTTTAAAAAAATTACTATTTCTATAAGTTTTTTAAAAAAATACTATTTTTATAGGAAAATTTTCAAAAGTTTACTAATTTTATAGGAAATTTTTCAAAAATTTTCTATTTTTTTAAGAAATTTTTCAAAAATTTACAATTTTTATAGGAAATTTTTCAAATATTTGTAATTTTTATAGGAAGCTTGTCGAAAAATTTCTATTTTTATAAGAATTTTTCACAAATTTCCTATCTTTATAGCAAATTTTGTTGAATACTTTCTTAAGAAATTTAAAAAAAAACTTCCTATTTTTATAGGAAATTTTTGAAAAGTTTTCTATTTTTATAGAAAATTTTTCAAAAATTCCTTATTTTTACAGGAATTTTTTTTTAAATTTCCTATTTTTATAGGAAATTTTTCAAAAATTTACTATTTTTATAGGACATTTTTTTTTTAATTTCTTATTTTTATAGGAATTTTTTTTAAAATTTCCTATTTTTATGGGAAATTTTTCAAAAATTTCCTATTTTTATATGAAATTTTTCAAAAACGTCCTATTTTTATAGGAAATTTTTGAAAAATTTCCTATAAAATTAGGAAATTTTTCAAAAATTTACTATTTTTATAGGACATTTTTTTTAAATTTCTTATTTTTATAGGAAATTTTTTTAAAATTTCCTATTTTTATAGGAAATTTTTCAAAAATTTCCTAATTTTATAGGAAATTTTTCAAAAATTTCCTATTTTTATAGGAAATTTTTCAAAAATTTCCTATTTTTATATGAAATTTTTCAAAAATTTCCTATTTTTATAGGAAATTTTTCAAAAATTTCCTATTTTTATAGGAAATTTTTCAAAAATTTCCTATTTTTATAGGAAATTTTTCAAAAATTTCCTTTTTTTATAGGAAATTTTTCGAAAATTTCCTATTTTTATAGGAAATTTTTCAAAAATTTCCTATTTTTATAGGAAATTTTCCAAAAATTTCCTATTTTTATAGGAAATTTTTCAAAAATTTCCTATTTTTATAGGAAATTTTTCAAAAATTTCCTATTTTTATAGAAAATTTTTCAAAAATTTCCTATTTTTATAGGAAATTTTTCAAAAATTTCCTATTTTTATAGGAAATTTTTCAAAAATTTCCTATTTTTATAGAAAATTCTTCAAAAATTTCCTATTTTTATAGGAAATTTTTCAAAAATTTCCTATTTTTATAGGAAATTTTTAAAAATTTCATATTTTTATAGGAAATTTTTTAAAAATTAAAATTTTTTCGAAAATTTACTATAATAATATTACTCATTTCTTGAGATTACAAAATTTAACTGACTACTTAACTTTACATTCTTGTTAAAACCAACTGTCATTAAATATTCATTTTGAAATCGAATTAAACTATATTGTGGTTTTAAATCATATAATATTCTGTTGATTTCAATTTATTTTACTTTAGATTATTTTATCAAAAAAAAAAAAAAAAAAAAATTGCATTACTTAAATAAATATATAATGTCTGCAGTTCCTAAAACTCTTATATTTGCACAGATTTGTTCAATTATAGATTTTTCTCTAACTGGCCAGAGTAATTTCAATTAAATTTTTGTGTAATTTCAAAACGAAATGTTTTTGTGTGGGTGATGGTTTTAGCAATTGTACAGGTATTCGCAAATTGGTAAATGTTGAGATTTTGATATATAGAATGAGCTCTAAATCAAATGAATAGGAAAGGGGATTTAAAAAAAATGAAGTTAGACTAAGAAAAAAGTTGGCAATAGCTTTATGATTTTAGTATAAATGAAATTTGTAATATCGCTAAGCAACTAAAAGTATGCAATATATTTTTTTTAATTGTAATTTTCAAACAAACATGATAACGCAGATTATTTGACATTTTCATTACATATTTAACTATGTTATGCTTTTAAAAATCCTATACAAAAAATATGTTAAAATCATGAAAGGATACCCTTTTAATACTTATCATACCTTAAATTGGTATGTATATGATGGTTTGCTTAAACTAATGTATGCAATGATAAATTACAAACCTGTACAATTTATTCAATATCAAACACATTCATTCATTTATCTTTCTCCTTCCAACATTTCCTACACACCCACACAAACTCATATCACATACTTATCCACATCGATGAAAAGAGTCCTTAATCTACACCCTCTAAACAGAATTATACAATTTATACATGCTGCCAATAACATCTACATACAATATCAAGAGCAGCGGTCACACATAGACTAATCTAAACGGGAGGTATTTATACATGCTCTATCTACTTATACAAACAAACCAGCAATGTGACGACCACTTTCTAGGGTCATCACTGTATTCACATTTTAGTTGGTTACAAAGCGGCTGATTAATATGAATAAGATAACGTTAACATTTTTTTGCGTAACAACCACCAAGTTAAGGCGGGATATACATTTTTTCCGCATTATCTACTTTGGGTCAATTATAATTTTGATTAATATAATATATCAACTTAAAAATTTATATTCAGAAGTCTATACGTTTAATGATATCACGTAAATTACAACTTATTTATATTTACGTGAGAGTGAAGAGTAGGCTTAAGTAGTAAATGGTATCAGACACTACCAACGCAAAAGAAAATTTTAAATATATATTAAATTTATTAAACATTTTTTGTTTTAATATAGCTTTTTTTTTTAATTTCTTACTTTTATAAGATTAAGTTTTAAAATTTTCTTATTTTAATAGAAAATTTAAAAAAATTTCCTATTTTTATAGAAAATTTTATACAAATTTCTTAGATTTATAGAAAATTTTTCAAAAACTCCTTATTTTTATAGAAATTTTCTTCCAAAAATTTCTTAATTTTATAGGAAATTTTTCAAAAATTTCTTATTTTTATTGTAAATTTTTCATTTTTTTCCTATTTTTATAGGAAATTCTTCAAAATTTTCTTATTATTATAGGAAATTTTTCAAAAATTTCTCATTTTTATAGGAAATTTTTCAAAAAAATTTTATTTTTATAGAAAATTTTTTCAAAAATTTCTTATTTTTATAGGAATTTTTCAAAATTTTTTTATTTTTATAGGAAATTTTTCAAAAGTTTCTGATTTTTATGGGAAATTTTTCAAAAATTTCTTATTTTTATAGAAAATTTGTCAAAAATGTCTTATTAATATAGAACATTTTTTGAAAATGTAATCTTTTAATAGGAATTTTTTTCACAAATTCCTTATTTGTATAGATTTTTTTTAATATCAAGGAAATTTTGAATATTTCCTATTTTTATAGGAAATTTTAAAGGTTTTATATTTTTGTATGATATTTTTTAAATTTTCTATTTTTAAAGCATTTCTATTCTTGTAGGAAATTTTTAAAATTTTCTATTTTTATAGGAAATTTTTAAAATTTTAAATTTTTATAGGAAATTTTTAAAATTTTCAATTTTTATAGGAAATTTTTTAAATTTTAAATTCTTATAGGAAATTTTTAAATATTCTTATTTTTATAGGAAATTTTTAAAATTTTTTATTTTTATAGGAAATTTTTAAAATTGTCTTTTTTTATAGGAAATTTTAAAAATTTTCTATTTTTATAGGAAATTTTTAAAATTTTCTATTTTTATAGGAAATTTTTAAAATTTTCTATTTTTATAGGAAATTTTTTAAATTTTCTATTTTTATAGGAAATTTTTAAATTTTTTTATTTTTATAGGAAATTTTTAAAATTTTCTATATTTATAGGAAGTTTTTAAAATTTTACATTTTTATAGGAAATTTTTAAAATTTTCTATTTTTATAGGAAATTTTTCAAATTTTCTATTTTTATAGGAAATTTTTCAAATTTTCTATTTTTATAGGAAATTTTTCAAATTTTCTATTTTTATAGGAAATTTTTCAAATTTTCTATTTTTATAGGAAATTTTTCAAATTTTCTATTTTTATAGGAAATTTTTCAAATTTTCTATTTTTATAGGAAATTTTTCAAATTTTCTATTTTTATAGGAAATTTTTCAAATTTTCTATTTTTATAGGAAATTTTTAAAATTTTCTATTTTTATAGGAAATTTTTTAAATTTTCTATTTTTATAGGAAATTTTTAAATTTTTTTATTTTTATAGGAAATTTTTAAAATTTTCTATATTTATAGGAAGTTTTTAAAATTTTACATTTTTATAGGAAATTTTTAAAATTTTCTATTTTGATAGGAAATTTTTCAAATTTTCTATTTTTATAGGAAATTTTTAAAATTTTCTATTTTTATAGGAAATTTTTCAAATTTTCTATTTTTATAGGAAATTTTTCAAATTTTCTATTTTTATAGGAAATTTTTCAAATTTTCTATTTTTATAGGAAATTTTTAAAATTTTCTATTTTTATAGGAAATTTTTAAAATTTTCTATTTTTATAGAAAATTTTTAAAATTTTCTATTTTTATAGGAAATTTTTTATTGTTATAGGAAATTTTAAAATTTTTTATTTTTATAGGAAATTTTTAAAATTTTCTATTTTTATAGGAAATTTTTAACGTTTTCTATTTTTATAGGAAATTTAAAAAATTTTCTATTTTATAGAAAATTTTTAAAATTTTCTATTTTTATAGGAAATTTTCTTGAAACGGATGCCCTAAAACCATTTCATTGTGGATTGTGTAGGGGTGTTTGTGTGTGTGTTATGGTTACAGTATTGGAATACATGCAACTGCTAAACGTATGTCCACAGCATACGTTGAAAGATTAATTGGTAATGAAATTAAAATTTTCTGGCCAAAACTGAATTGTAGGTGTTTCATAGAGATTTTCAACATGATGTGATTTATATTCATGTATATTTGGATGTGCTAATTTTAAAGATATATACGTATGTACTTAGTTATACATATAGAGATAAGTATCCATTGACAAAGTACTACCAATGCTTTACTGAAAATTGTGCTACATTTTAAAGTGGATTTACTTAAAAATATCATGACCAATCGTGTATGGTTTTGTTATATCAATGACACAATTGTTCACAGAGATGTTAGAAGTTTTGTGATCCACTGGAAATTTATACAAATTTATTTTGGCCAAAAGCAAATTGATATAAGTGTTTAATGTATTAGTAGATTTATTAAATTTGAGGAAATTTCATATTTGCGGACATTTTAATTTTTTGGTAATTTTAAAAGAACGTTTTTGATGGAAAAATTAGTTTTTGTTTTAATTTTATATAACATAATGACAATTTTTTGTTATGTATTTGATATTTCAGTCATTTCCTGTTTCCTATTAAATGACAATAAACTCACTTATCACACTTTCCTTTTAAATATAACAATTATGGCAATTGTGGTAAATCCTTTAAATGTCTAAAAACACAATTAGAGGATTTACAAAATAAATCCATTTTAAATGTGATTTTTACTAAATAAACAGCAGATAATTGATAAATAGTTATGTGTAGAATATAAATAAAATAACTAATATTTTTAATTGATGAAATCTGTTTTAGTTTACGAGCCACAAATTGTTATTGTTGTTTAAAAATTTTCATTAAACTAATTGCAAAATAGTTTTTAAATATTTGTGAAATAAACAAATAAACTATGCCAGCAAGTTTTGGCAGGAGCGAACAGGATATATTTAATATCTACTTTTACAAATATTTAATTTTGAATATAGCAAAAATAGAAAAAAAATGGAATTTATTTGTTACGAAAATTGCGGATGATTATCCAGTCAACAAATTATGAAATATTTAGAGATAAGAGTAAATTTATGTGTGTGTATGTTTATGATTATGAAAATAAAATGTTGATGTATTAGTTAGTCAAATATTGATCCATTTATTCACAAAGTAACTCATTGAATCATCGTTATAAGTTTGCCCTATTTTATGACAGTGTAAAAGGGGAGAGTATATTAGATTCATGCAAGAGTTATTATTTTGCGACTTTTTAAATCTCTTTCTAAATCAAAGTAACAATATCCACTATCTGTCCATACAAAAAATAACAGCGGCCAAATCGCCGCATTTCATTTTTGTCTAAAACTCAGACTTTAAATCAAATATTGTAGAACATACCTTAGGGATTACTAAATTTTGACAAATAAGTTGGAAAGTAGTGATCCTTATATGTATATATTATTCATTATATCTATTGATTGAATGTGGCGATTTCTCCCTAGTTATATATGAGGAAAAATTTATAAAACTGGGACAGTGGACAGTCCTAAAAGCTCATACTTCATTTCTAATACAATGTCCCAATAGTTGTTTGTCATTTGTATGGAAACCTTTAATATAATTTGAACAGCATAGGGTATCATACTATCATGACTGATCTGCTATACTTTCTTCCTTGTTTTTTTTATTAACAAAGTATCTAATTTTGTAAAATTCACCAAATAAAGTTTATCTATTTAAAATTGTGTTATATTGCAGCTCAAGCCAATTAGCAGATTGGTTTTCTATATTTGACAGATTTTTGTTGCCATTTTCCCCACTTTACATTTCCTAATTCCATGGTTGTGTGTGTGTTGCAACTCCAACCAAACCCAGCTAATTTAATATTGTTTGACAGTTTTTTTCACCCAAAAATTTGTCTAGCTTTTTGTTAGCTTTGTTTCTATTGATTTGAATTAGTTATTCAATTTTCTAACTAGATTTTACCAGTGGCAGTAATAAAGTGCATTTGAAATTGATAGATTTTTTTTTGAATTTTGTTTAATAAGTGGATGACAGAGAATTTAGTAAAAGTGTAACAATGAGGTAAGAATTTTATGGAAACAAAACATTTTCTTTTTTTATAGGAAATTTTCCAAAAATTTTTTTTTCAAAAATTTTCTATTTTTATAGGAAACTTTTCAAAAATTTTCTATTTTTATAGGAAATTTTTCAAAAATTTTCTATTTTTATAGGAAATTTTTCAAAAATTTTCTATTTTTATAGGAAATTTTTCAAAAATTTTCTATTTTTATAGGAAATTTTTCAAAATTTTTCTATTTTTATAGGAAATTTTTCAAAAATTTTCTATTTTTATAGGAAATTTTTCAAAAATTTTCTATTTTTATAGGAAATTTTTCAAAAATTTTCTATTTTTATAGGAAATTTTTCAAAAATTTTCTATTTGTATTGGAAATTTTTTAAAAATTTTCTATTTTTATAGAAAATTTTTAAAAATTTTCTATTTTTATAGGAAATTTTTCTAAAATTTTCTATTTTTATAGGAAATTTTTCAAAAATTTTCTATTTTTATAGGAAATTTTTCAAAAATTTTCTATTTTTATAGGAAATTTTTCAAAAATTTTCTATTTTTATAGGAAATTTTTCAAAAATTTTCTATTTTTATAGGAAATTTTTCAAAAATTTTCTATTTTTAAAGGAAATTTTTCAAAAATTTTCTATTTTTATAGGAAATTTTTCAAAAATTTTCTATTTTTATAGGAAATTTTTCAAAAATTTTCTATTTTTATAGGAAATTTTTCAAAAATTTTCTATTTTTATAGGAAATTTTTCAAAAATTTTATATTTTTATAGAAAATTTTTCAAAAATTTTCTATTTTTATAGGAAATTTTTCAAAAGTTTTCTATTTTTATAGGAAATTTTTCTAAAATTTTCTATTTTTATAGGAAATTTTTCAAAAATTTTTTATTTTTATAGGAAATTTTTAAAAAATTTTCTGTTTTTATAGGAATTATTTCAAAAATTTTCTATTTTTATAGGAAATTTTTCAAAAATTTTCTATTTTTATAGGAAATTTTTCAAAAATTTTCTATTTTTATAGGAAATTTTTCAAAAATTTTCTATTTTTATAGGAAATTTTTCAAAAATTTTCTATTTTTATAGGAAATTTTTCAAAAATTTTCTATTTTTATAGGAAATTTTTCAAAAATTTTCTATTTTTATAGGAAATTTTTCAAAAATTTTCTATTTTTATAAAAAATTTTTCAAAAATTTTCTATTTTTCAAAAATTTTCTATTTTTATAGGAAATTTTTCAAAAATTTTCTATTTTTATAGGAAATTTTTCAAAAATTTTCTACTTTTATAGGAAATTTTTCAAAAATTTTCTATTTTTATAGGAAATTTTTTAAAAATTTTCTATTTTTATAGGAAATTTTTCAAAAATTTTCTATTTTTATAGGAAATTTTTCAAAAATTTTCTATTTTTATAGGAAACTTTTCAAAAATGTTCTATTTTTATAGGAAATTTTTCAAAAATTTTCTATTTTTATAGGAAATTTTTCAAAAATTTTCTATTTTTATAGGAAATTTTAAAAAAATTTTCTATTTTTATATGAAATTTTTCAAAAATTTTCTATTTTAAAAGGAAATTTTTCAAAAATTTTCTATTTTAATAGGAAATTTTTCAAAAATTTTCTATTTTTATAGGAAATTTTTCAAAAATTTTCTATTTTTATAGGAAATTTTTCAAAAATTTTCTATTTTTATAGGAAATTTTTTAAAAATTTTCTATTTTTATAGGAAATTTTTCAAAAATTTTCTATTTTTATACGAAATTTTTCAAAAATTTTCTATTTTTATAGGAAATTTTTCAAAAATGTTCTATTTTTATAGGAAATTTTTCAAAAATTTTCTATTTTTATAGGAAATTTTTCAAAAATTTTCTATTTTTATAGGAAATTTTTCAAAAATTTTCTATTTTTATTTTTTTTTCTTATCAGAAATTTTTCAAAAATTCTCAGTTGAAATCAGAAATTTTTAAAAAATTTTCTATTTTAATAGGAAAATTTTTAAAAATTGTCTATTTTTATAAGAAATTTTTCAAAGATTTTTTATTTTATAGGAAAATTTTCAAAAATTTTCTATTTTTATAGGTAATTTTTCAAAAATTTTCTATTTGTATAGGAAATTTTTCAAAAACTTTCTATATTTAGAGGAAATTTTTCAAAAACTTTCTATATTTAGAGGAAATTTTTCAAAAAATTTTAATTTTTATAGGAATTTTTTCAAAAAGTTTCTTTTTTTATACTAAAGTTTTCAAAAAATTTAAATTTTTATAGGAAACTTTTTCAAAAAATTTCTATTCAAAATTTTATAGGACAGCTTTAAAAAAATTAAATTTTATATGAAATTTTTTAACATTTTTTTGGAAATGTTTTCGATTTTCGATTTTTATAAGAAAGAGACTTTTCAAAAAAATTATATTATAAAAGAAAATTTTTAATAAATTTTCTCTTTGAACTTAGGACTGTTAAAGTGGTTAAAAACAAGTAAATTCGATATATTTTATCTCTTAATGATCTCACGTTTTTGTATTGGCATCGGTTTCATCCGGCAATCTGGAAATCATTCAATCATTTTTGGTAATTTAATTTCCAGATCAAAATCAAATTTAAACAATTCTTTCACTGGAAAACAAGGAAAAATTAAAAAAATTAGAAAAATTAAAAAAAAAAAATTTTTTGCAGCTCCTAAAATTATACCACGTAATACTCTACAAAATTTTATAAATTTCCTTTCGAAACGAGGGTGGATTTTAATAGAAGTTCTTCTAATTAATGCTTAAAATATGTGCATTGAAAATATTTAGTTTACACATACAACGAGAATAGATAACAAAACATGCTTACCTAAAATATCTAATTAAAGATAAACAAACAATCCATAATTTTAAGAATTTCAATAAACCACAAACATAGATAAATATCGATATCAAACTGAAATGAACATATTTCTGCCAAACTTACAAATACATATACATATATTTTCTCAACATGATAACCCATACAAATACTTAACTAAATCGTTATTAAACATTAATGGAAAACACAATAATGATGATAATCAACATTATCTAGGCAGAACATACCAAAACGCCTCTACTTATTTTAATGAATAAATTTATGCAATATCTTGAGAATAGAAATATATTGCACATGTACGAGAATGTATTAAAATATTATCTGGATAGAAACTCAAATTACCAAAATATGTTCGAAGTCATAATAAAGAAAATATATAAGACTTAAAACAAATTGCTTTAATAATGCAACTTATCCAATAAATACTAAAGACTCGAAAACAACAGACAATTGGAAGAATACGTTTTAAAATTCAACAAAAATTATACCAAAAGACAAGACTAAAAAGTTTTGTAATACACGTAGAATTAAAATATATGTTTTAATACAATTCTGAACCAAATACCTACCTAACATAAGCACATATCCCCTAAAATATAGCAATTTAAAACAAATCTAATAATCTTTACGCATAAGCATCAATGTGTGGTAAATTGCTGATAAAACATGCAGGCCTTGTCTATTTTACAAATAAATGAAAACAACAACAAAAGCAAAAAAAAAAAGTTAGCAACAAGAGCCTAACATCCATTTCACATAAAACATATTTGTTATGCCCATATTTACCAACAAATAATCACCAACACTTGCATGTATTTTGGCAAACAAAAACAGAACAAACACCGTTACACCAGAATCACTCACAAAATTTCTAAAATGCTCTTACTCTAAAATACACTTATTTACATCAACTTTGGTACTTGTATATAAAACCAGATACATATCGAAATAAAGCATTGTATTATGTACTTTGTATACACTTAAGGTACGGTCAGACTCATTAAACATTTAAATCAAATATTTTGAGTAAAATATTGTCAAAACAATATAATAAAAAATTTGTGGTCACACTTGCACATTTATTTGACGATTTTTATTTGATAAAATACAGAAAAAATACGTTCAAAGTATAAACAAAAAAACAAGTTTTATTTATGGTCACACTGAAGATTAAATATTTTCCCAAAAAATATTTGATCAAATTTTTTCAAAACAAAATTGTGTATCTAGCAATTTGTTTCTCATATTTGAGTTGTTGTTTCTCAAATTTGATGTTGTTGTTTCTCAAATTTGATGTTGTTGTTTCTCAAATTTGATATTGTTGTTTCTGTTTGAATAGTAAACAATAGAAATGCTCAGCTGTTATTTGCCCCTGTTTGATGTTACAAAAATTTTGTAAGATTAAATAATTATTTGATCAAAATTTAATAAAATATTTGCTCTTGCGTGGTCACATTAGGAAAATTTTTATTTGCTGGCAAATGATTTTGTTTTGTTCAAATCAACATGTTTCTTGTTTGAACCTCAAAAATATTTTGTGGTCAGACTACGAGGATCAAATATTTGATAATTTCGATTAAATATTTAATCAATGTGACCGTAGCTTTACACATAAATATTAGCCATACATACAATTCATTTTTAAATATATCCATAAAAATAAGTTTACACACACACGTGGTAAAAGTGATCATGATATTTAAAGATCAAAATAAAGAGATAGACAGTAACTTTTGTGAACTGCCGTGGTACAGCAGGTTAGTCATTCCCCTAGCAAACCAGAAGTCCCAAGTTCAATCCCCGGCCAGACAATTTTGAAAAAAAAAAAAATAAATTCAAAGAAAAAGCGGTTCACCTCATAATTCAGCTAGCCACTCTTTATTGTGTATAAAGGTACGGTCAGACTCATTAAACATTTAAATCAAATATTTTGAGTAAAATATTGTCAAAACAATATAATAAAAAATTTGTGGTCACACTTGCACATTTATTTGACGATTTTTATTTGATAAAATACAGAAAAAATACGTTCAAAGTATAAACAAAAAAACAGGTTTTATTTATGGTCACACTGAAGATTAAATATTTTCCCAAAAAATATTTGATCAAATTTTTTCAAAACAAAATTGTGTATCTAGCAATTTGTTTCTCATATTTGAGTTGTTGTTTCTCAAATTTGATGTTGTTGTTTCTCAAAATTGATGTTGTTGTTTCTCAAATTTGATGTTGTTGTTTCTGTTTGAATAGTAAACAATACAAATGCTCAGCTGTTATTTGCCCCTGTTTGATGTTACAAAAATTTTGTAAGATTAAATAATTATTTGATCAAAATTTAATAAAATATTTGCTCTTGCGTGGTCACATTAGGAAAATTTTTATTTGCTGGCAAATGATTTTGTTTTGTTCAAATCAACATGTTTCTTGTTTGAACCTCAAAAATATTTTGTGGTCAGACTACGAGGATCAAATATTTGATAATTTCGATTAAATGTTTAATCAATGTGACCGTAGCTTAAGGCTATGTAAAACTTCTCTAATTCATTTGTCGTTCGAAACCGAAGTCCGAAGGTCCCTTTTCAATAAGACTATGACTAGACTATGACTAGACTATGACTAGACTATGACTAGACTATGACTAGACTATGACTAGACTATGACTAGACTATGACTAGACTATGACTAGACTATGACTAGACTATGACTAGACTATGACTAGACTATGACTAGACTATGACTAGACTATGACTAGACTATGACTAGACTATGACTAGACTATGACTAGACTATGACTAGACTATGACTAGACTATGACTAGACTATGACTAGACTATGACTAGACTATGACTAGACTATGACTAGACTATGACTAGACTATGACTAGACTATGACTAGACTATGACTAGACTATGACTAGACTATGACTAGACTATGACTAGACTATGACTAGACTATGACTAGACTATGACTAGACTATGACTAGACTATGACTAGACTATGACTAGACTATGACTAGACTATGACTAGACTATGACTAGACTATGACTAGACTATGACTAGACTATGACTAGACTATGACTAGACTATGACTAGACTATGACTAGACTATGACTAGACTATGACTAGACTATGACTAGACTATGACTAGACTATGACTAGACTATGACTAGACTATGACTAGACTATGACTAGACTATGACTAGACTATGACTAGACTATGACTAGACTATGACTAGACTATGACTAGACTATGACTAGACTATGACTAGACTATGACTAGACTATGACTAGACTATGACTAGACTATGACTAGACTATGACTAGACTATGACTAGACTATGACTAGACTATGACTAGACTATGACTAGACTATGACTAGACTATGACTAGACTATGACTAGACTATGACTAGACTATGACTAGACTATGACTAGACTATGACTAGACTATGACTAGACTATGACTAGACTATGACTAGACTATGACTAGACTATGACTAGACTATGACTAGACTATGACTAGACTATGACTAGACTATGACTAGACTATGACTAGACTATGACTAGACTATGACTAGACTATGACTAGACTATGACTAGACTATGACTAGACTATGACTAGACTATGACTAGACTATGACTAGACTATGACTAGACTATGACTAGACTATGACTAGACTATGACTAGACTATGACTAGACTATGACTAGACTATGACTAGACTATGACTAGACTATGACTAGACTATGACTAGACTATGACTAGACTATGACTAGACTATGACTAGACTATGACTAGACTATGACTAGACTATGACTAGACTATGACTAGACTATGACTAGACTATGACTAGACTATGACTAGACTATGACTAGACTATGACTAGACTATGACTAGACTATGACTAGACTATGACTAGACTATGACTAGACTATGACTAGACTATGACTAGACTATGACTAGACTATGACTAGACTATGACTAGACTATGACTAGACTATGACTAGACTATGACTAGACTATGACTAGACTATGACTAGACTATGACTAGACTATGACTAGACTATGACTAGACTATGACTAGACTATGACTAGACTATGACTAGACTATGACTAGACTATGACTAGACTATGACTAGACTATGACTAGACTATGACTAGACTATGACTAGACTATGACTAGACTATGACTAGACTATGACTAGACTATGACTAGACTATGACTAGACTATGACTAGACTATGACTAGACTATGACTAGACTATGACTAGACTATGACTAGACTATGACTAGACTATGACTAGACTATGACTAGACTATGACTAGACTATGACTAGACTATGACTAGACTATGACTAGACTATGACTAGACTATGACTAGACTATGACTAGACTATGACTAGACTATGACTAGACTATGACTAGACTATGACTAGACTATGACTAGACTATGACTAGACTATGACTAGACTATGACTAGACTATGACTAGACTATGACTAGACTATGACTAGACTATGACTAGACTATGACTAGACTATGACTAGACTATGACTAGACTATGACTAGACTATGACTAGACTATGACTAGACTATGACTAGACTATGACTAGACTATGACTAGACTATGACTAGACTATGACTAGACTATGACTAGACTATGACTAGACTATGACTAGACTATGACTAGACTATGACTAGACTATGACTAGACTATGACTAGACTATGACTAGACTATGACTAGACTATGACTAGACTATGACTAGACTATGACTAGACTATGACTAGACTATGACTAGACTATGACTAGACTATGACTAGACTATGACTAGACTATGACTAGACTATGACTAGACTATGACTAGACTATGACTAGACTATGACTAGACTATGACTAGACTATGACTAGACTATGACTAGACTATGACTAGACTATGACTAGACTATGACTAGACTATGACTAGACTATGACTAGACTATGACTAGACTATGACTAGACTATGACTAGACTATGACTAGACTATGACTAGACTATGACTAGACTATGACTAGACTATGACTAGACTATGACTAGACTATGACTAGACTATGACTAGACTATGACTAGACTATGACTAGACTATGACTAGACTATGACTAGACTATGACTAGACTATGACTAGACTATGACTAGACTATGACTAGACTATGACTAGACTATGACTAGACTATGACTAGACTATGACTAGACTATGACTAGACTATGACTAGACTATGACTAGACTATGACTAGACTATGACTAGACTATGACTAGACTATGACTAGACTATGACTAGACTATGACTAGACTATGACTAGACTATGACTAGACTATGACTAGACTATGACTAGACTATGACTAGACTATGACTAGACTATGACTAGACTATGACTAGACTATGACTAGACTATGACTAGACTATGACTAGACTATGACTAGACTATGACTAGACTATGACTAGACTATGACTAGACTATGACTAGACTATGACTAGACTATGACTAGACTATGACTAGACTATGACTAGACTATGACTAGACTATGACTAGACTATGACTAGACTATGACTAGACTATGACTAGACTATGACTAGACTATGACTAGACTATGACTAGACTATGACTAGACTATGACTAGACTATGACTAGACTATGACTAGACTATGACTAGACTATGACTAGACTATGACTAGACTATGACTAGACTATGACTAGACTATGACTAGACTATGACTAGACTATGACTAGACTATGACTAGACTATGACTAGACTATGACTAGACTATGACTAGACTATGACTAGACTATGACTAGACTATGACTAGACTATGACTAGACTATGACTAGACTATGACTAGACTATGACTAGACTATGACTAGACTATGACTAGACTATGACTAGACTATGACTAGACTATGACTAGACTATGACTAGACTATGACTAGACTATGACTAGACTATGACTAGACTATGACTAGACTATGACTAGACTATGACTAGACTATGACTAGACTATGACTAGACTATGACTAGACTATGACTAGACTATGACTAGACTATGACTAGACTATGACTAGACTATGACTAGACTATGACTAGACTATGACTAGACTATGACTAGACTATGACTAGACTATGACTAGACTATGACTAGACTATGACTAGACTATGACTAGACTATGACTAGACTATGACTAGACTATGACTAGACTATGACTAGACTATGACTAGACTATGACTAGACTATGACTAGACTATGACTAGACTATGACTAGACTATGACTAGACTATGACTAGACTATGACTAGACTATGACTAGACTATGACTAGACTATGACTAGACTATGACTAGACTATGACTAGACTATGACTAGACTATGACTAGACTATGACTAGACTATGACTAGACTATGACTAGACTATGACTAGACTATGACTAGACTATGACTAGACTATGACTAGACTATGACTAGACTATGACTAGACTATGACTAGACTATGACTAGACTATGACTAGACTATGACTAGACTATGACTAGACTATGACTAGACTATGACTAGACTATGACTAGACTATGACTAGACTATGACTAGACTATGACTAGACTATGACTAGACTATGACTAGACTATGACTAGACTATGACTAGACTATGACTAGACTATGACTAGACTATGACTAGACTATGACTAGACTATGACTAGACTATGACTAGACTATGACTAGACTATGACTAGACTATGACTAGACTATGACTAGACTATGACTAGACTATGACTAGACTATGACTAGACTATGACTAGACTATGACTAGACTATGACTAGACTATGACTAGACTATGACTAGACTATGACTAGACTATGACTAGACTATGACTAGACTATGACTAGACTATGACTAGACTATGACTAGACTATGACTAGACTATGACTAGACTATGACTAGACTATGACTAGACTATGACTAGACTATGACTAGACTATGACTAGACTATGACTAGACTATGACTAGACTATGACTAGACTATGACTAGACTATGACTAGACTATGACTAGACTATGACTAGACTATGACTAGACTATGACTAGACTATGACTAGACTATGACTAGACTATGACTAGACTATGACTAGACTATGACTAGACTATGACTAGACTATGACTAGACTATGACTAGACTATGACTAGACTATGACTAGACTATGACTAGACTATGACTAGACTATGACTAGACTATGACTAGACTATGACTAGACTATGACTAGACTATGACTAGACTATGACTAGACTATGACTAGACTATGACTAGACTATGACTAGACTATGACTAGACTATGACTAGACTATGACTAGACTATGACTAGACTATGACTAGACTATGACTAGACTATGACTAGACTATGACTAGACTATGACTAGACTATGACTAGACTATGACTAGACTATGACTAGACTATGACTAGACTATGACTAGACTATGACTAGACTATGACTAGACTATGACTAGACTATGACTAGACTATGACTAGACTATGACTAGACTATGACTAGACTATGACTAGACTATGACTAGACTATGACTAGACTATGACTAGACTATGACTAGACTATGACTAGACTATGACTAGACTATGACTAGACTATGACTAGACTATGACTAGACTATGACTAGACTATGACTAGACTATGACTAGACTATGACTAGACTATGACTAGACTATGACTAGACTATGACTAGACTATGACTAGACTATGACTAGACTATGACTAGACTATGACTAGACTATGACTAGACTATGACTAGACTATGACTAGACTATGACTAGACTATGACTAGACTATGACTAGACTATGACTAGACTATGACTAGACTATGACTAGACTATGACTAGACTATGACTAGACTATGACTAGACTATGACTAGACTATGACTAGACTATGACTAGACTATGACTAGACTATGACTAGACTATGACTAGACTATGACTAGACTATGACTAGACTATGACTAGACTATGACTAGACTATGACTAGACTATGACTAGACTATGACTAGACTATGACTAGACTATGACTAGACTATGACTAGACTATGACTAGACTATGACTAGACTATGACTAGACTATGACTAGACTATGACTAGACTATGACTAGACTATGACTAGACTATGACTAGACTATGACTAGACTATGACTAGACTATGACTAGACTATGACTAGACTATGACTAGACTATGACTAGACTATGACTAGACTATGACTAGACTATGACTAGACTATGACTAGACTATGACTAGACTATGACTAGACTATGACTAGACTATGACTAGACTATGACTAGACTATGACTAGACTATGACTAGACTATGACTAGACTATGACTAGACTATGACTAGACTATGACTAGACTATGACTAGACTATGACTAGACTATGACTAGACTATGACTAGACTATGACTAGACTATGACTAGACTATGACTAGACTATGACTAGACTATGACTAGACTATGACTAGACTATGACTAGACTATGACTAGACTATGACTAGACTATGACTAGACTATGACTAGACTATGACTAGACTATGACTAGACTATGACTAGACTATGACTAGACTATGACTAGACTATGACTAGACTATGACTAGACTATGACTAGACTATGACTAGACTATGACTAGACTATGACTAGACTATGACTAGACTATGACTAGACTATGACTAGACTATGACTAGACTATGACTAGACTATGACTAGACTATGACTAGACTATGACTAGACTATGACTAGACTATGACTAGACTATGACTAGACTATGACTAGACTATGACTAGACTATGACTAGACTATGACTAGACTATGACTAGACTATGACTAGACTATGACTAGACTATGACTAGACTATGACTAGACTATGACTAGACTATGACTAGACTATGACTAGACTATGACTAGACTATGACTAGACTATGACTAGACTATGACTAGACTATGACTAGACTATGACTAGACTATGACTAGACTATGACTAGACTATGACTAGACTATGACTAGACTATGACTAGACTATGACTAGACTATGACTAGACTATGACTAGACTATGACTAGACTATGACTAGACTATGACTAGACTATGACTAGACTATGACTAGACTATGACTAGACTATGACTAGACTATGACTAGACTATGACTAGACTATGACTAGACTATGACTAGACTATGACTAGACTATGACTAGACTATGACTAGACTATGACTAGACTATGACTAGACTATGACTAGACTATGACTAGACTATGACTAGACTATGACTAGACTATGACTAGACTATGACTAGACTATGACTAGACTATGACTAGACTATGACTAGACTATGACTAGACTATGACTAGACTATGACTAGACTATGACTAGACTATGACTAGACTATGACTAGACTATGACTAGACTATGACTAGACTATGACTAGACTATGACTAGACTATGACTAGACTATGACTAGACTATGACTAGACTATGACTAGACTATGACTAGACTATGACTAGACTATGACTAGACTATGACTAGACTATGACTAGACTATGACTAGACTATGACTAGACTATGACTAGACTATGACTAGACTATGACTAGACTATGACTAGACTATGACTAGACTATGACTAGACTATGACTAGACTATGACTAGACTATGACTAGACTATGACTAGACTATGACTAGACTATGACTAGACTATGACTAGACTATGACTAGACTATGACTAGACTATGACTAGACTATGACTAGACTATGACTAGACTATGACTAGACTATGACTAGACTATGACTAGACTATGACTAGACTATGACTAGACTATGACTAGACTATGACTAGACTATGACTAGACTATGACTAGACTATGACTAGACTATGACTAGACTATGACTAGACTATGACTAGACTATGACTAGACTATGACTAGACTATGACTAGACTATGACTAGACTATGACTAGACTATGACTAGACTATGACTAGACTATGACTAGACTATGACTAGACTATGACTAGACTATGACTAGACTATGACTAGACTATGACTAGACTATGACTAGACTATGACTAGACTATGACTAGACTATGACTAGACTATGACTAGACTATGACTAGACTATGACTAGACTATGACTAGACTATGACTAGACTATGACTAGACTATGACTAGACTATGACTAGACTATGACTAGACTATGACTAGACTATGACTAGACTATGACTAGACTATGACTAGACTATGACTAGACTATGACTAGACTATGACTAGACTATGACTAGACTATGACTAGACTATGACTAGACTATGACTAGACTATGACTAGACTATGACTAGACTATGACTAGACTATGACTAGACTATGACTAGACTATGACTAGACTATGACTAGACTATGACTAGACTATGACTAGACTATGACTAGACTATGACTAGACTATGACTAGACTATGACTAGACTATGACTAGACTATGACTAGACTATGACTAGACTATGACTAGACTATGACTAGACTATGACTAGACTATGACTAGACTATGACTAGACTATGACTAGACTATGACTAGACTATGACTAGACTATGACTAGACTATGACTAGACTATGACTAGACTATGACTAGACTATGACTAGACTATGACTAGACTATGACTAGACTATGACTAGACTATGACTAGACTATGACTAGACTATGACTAGACTATGACTAGACTATGACTAGACTATGACTAGACTATGACTAGACTATGACTAGACTATGACTAGACTATGACTAGACTATGACTAGACTATGACTAGACTATGACTAGACTATGACTAGACTATGACTAGACTATGACTAGACTATGACTAGACTATGACTAGACTATGACTAGACTATGACTAGACTATGACTAGACTATGACTAGACTATGACTAGACTATGACTAGACTATGACTAGACTATGACTAGACTATGACTAGACTATGACTAGACTATGACTAGACTATGACTAGACTATGACTAGACTATGACTAGACTATGACTAGACTATGACTAGACTATGACTAGACTATGACTAGACTATGACTAGACTATGACTAGACTATGACTAGACTATGACTACTTAATCCTATATTAAATTAAATGCAAAAAGTTAATATATTGCCTTACATTATTTTAAAATTCAGCCAACTTATCAATTGTGTACATTCACTTGGTTACATATTTAGTACATAAATAAAAGTATATAACTGGCAATCTAATGCAACCAATAAATGGTGGTATTTTTAACCTTTAAGTATAAACATGAGCAAGTGACACTTTGCCCAGATAACCAGTTAAAGTGTTATAAGTAGGAAAATGAATAGATGGGGAGACTTAAAATAAAAAATAGCTCGTAAATTGTGAATGGAGAAAAAGCTATAAGAGTAAAGAAGTGGATACTTAACAATAAAACACATGCATTCACATACACATATGTTTGTTTGTATGTATATGAAACAGGACAAAGCAAAAATGACAAGGATGTGTATGAAGTAATACATATGTATATATATGTTTTGTAGAATAAGCTCTTAAAAATCAGCATTGTGTTAGATAAGCGTGTGCAGCATTATTTGACCCACTTAACAAATTAAGTGTAAAAACCTCTTAAATAGACACAAATACATATAAGCACTTAGTACGTATGTGTTTACATTTACACGTACTTCAAACACTGACTGACATACAGTTGTATGATTGCAAAGAGCGGTAAGTATAAAAGAAAGGAGGAGCTGGGCTGGTATGAACTCATGTACAAGAACTGGATAGGAAATTTGAAGATAAAGTATGGAACTAAATTAAATGCATTCAACTGAGATGAACAGCCCACTTGAACAATGGAAATAAAAACGTTGCAAGGAAATTGGTCTACTTTTCTTTGGTTTGGTTTTTCTAAAGTTGTTTTATGGTGGCAAATAAATGGAATTGAATGCTAAGTGTGAATATGTATAAGTGTTTTATGAGAAAAAGTTCTTTTAAAAGGCAGCTCTACACATTAATTTTCACACGTTAAACGCGTTAAAGCGGAAAACGCATTTAAATTATAGACTGTGATTTACTTAAAAGTTTTTTATGATCATGGGAATAATGTACAAACCACCATCATGGTGGTTTGTACATCCTCAGAATAGAGCTGAAATATTGAGGAAGAACATTTTTAAACATATTTTCATTTATGGCACTCATGCCGCTTGTTTAATCATTATTTTGTTTATTTCATGATTAAAAGAATTTTTATCTTTATATTTTTTAATAAAACATTTTTAACTTAATGGATGAAATTTGAGTTCGGACAAGAACAAAGCTTATTTAAAATTTGTTAGAAAATTTTTTTAAATGTTTACAAAATTTGTTCTACATATCGTTACCTTAATATAGAAAGGCCCTAAGTCGTTTTTCATTAAAATCGCTTTTTAAAGTTTAATTTAATAAAATTTTATACAAATCTTTTAATTTTTAAAAGAGTTATTATATCATTAATTT
Source organism: Stomorhina lunata (assembly GCA_933228675.1). NCBI lineage: Eukaryota > Metazoa > Arthropoda > Insecta > Diptera > Rhiniidae > Stomorhina > Stomorhina lunata. The sequence continues at coordinate 168,739,726 of OW121740.1, read as the reverse complement.
TTTTAGAGAATTTAGTAAAAAACTGCGTTTAAAAACTTTCTGTATCTTAAAAACTTAAGATTTTGTTTAGGTTTTTTTCCCTCTCCTGTAGAGTAAGAAAATTATTAGTTAGGGCTTTTCTATATTAAAGTAACGATATGCATCTTTGTTTTTATTTGTTTCTATAGAAATTTTTGCTAAAGTTTCTTTCTATAGAAAATTTTTCCGAACTTTTTTTTATTAAAAATCACGCCAAAATATCTATCTATCAATTTTTTTTTAAATTTCTTTCTATTGGAATTTTTTTTCTCAATTTTTTTGCAAGGAAATTTTGGCTTTACAAAAAAAAAAAAACGAATGTTTTTGCTTTTATAGAAATCATAGCTTAAATTGGTTTGTATTATTACAAAATTTGTATTATTTTTTACTAAAATTTCTTCATTTAAACACAAATAAAGTGTTGCCAAAATTTCTTTCTATAAGAAACAATTCTATGGAAATTTTTGCTAAATTTTTTTTCTTTTGAAAATTATACAAAAGTTTCTATTTATAGAAAATTTTGTAAAAATTTCACTCTAGAAGAAATATTTACAAAATTTCTTTACATGACAAAAATTTTAGTAAAATTTCTTGTTATATTGAATTTTGCCAAAATTTTTTTCTAGGAAATTTTTCTTAAATTTTTTGCTATAGAAAATTTTGTCAAAATTTCTTTATAGAAGAAATATTTAAAAAAATTCTATTAAAAATATGTATATAAAAAATTACTTTATATGAAAAATTCAAACAAAATTTCTTTCTATTGAAAATTTTTAGAAAATTTTTTCAAAAAAAAATTGCAATTATATTTGTTTCTATAGAAATCTGTGTTAAAATTTCTTTCTATTCAACTTTCTATTTTTAGAAAATTTTGCCAAATTTTATTTTAACAGAATTTTAACAATAATTTTTTACTGTGGGAAATTTTTCTCAAATTCTTTCCTATAGCAAATTTTTTAAAAATTTTGTTACTTTGAAAATATTAAAATATCTATCCACAAAGATTTTGTCAAGATTTTTTCGCTATAAAAAATTTTGGAAATTTTTTTTTGTATTAAGATCTATTTTACCAAATTTTTGTTTTTATAAAATTTTTCCAAATTTCTTTCTGATTGAATTTTTTTGAAAAGAAAATTTCGGCTTTACCAAAAAAAGAAATAAATAATTTTCTTTCTATAGAAAATTTCTTTCTGATTGAATTTTTTTGAAAAGAAAATTTCGGCTTTACCAAAAAAAGAAATAAATAATTTTCTTTCTATAGAAAATTTTGCTAAGATTTATTTTTAAACCAAAATTTTTATCTATAAAAAATTTTGTGAACATTTGTTTCTATAGAAAATTTTTCAAAAATATCTTTGTATAAGAAATATTTAAAAAATTTCTTTTTTGGCATAAAAAATTTTCGGCTTTTCCAAAAAAAGAAACAAATAATTTTCTTTCTATGGAAAACTTTGCTAAAATTTATTTCTAAACCAAAATTTTTATCTATAAAAAATTTTGTCAACATTTGTTGCTATAGAAAATTTTTCCAAAATATCTTTGTATAAGAAATATTTAAAAAATTTCTTTTGGTAAAATTTTTTCCAAAATTTCTTTCTATTGGAAATTTTTATAATTTTTAGCTAAATTTTAGCTTTACAGAAAAAAAAACAAATATTTTTTCATCTATAAAAGTCCTTGCTAAAATTTCATTCTATTAAAAATTATACCAAAATTTCCATCTATAGAAATTTCTGTTAAAATTTTTTTCTATAGAAAATTATTTAAATTTTTTTTAAATTTCTTTCTATAAAAATTTTTACAAAAATTTTTCAAAAAATTTGTTTAACGGAAATTTTGATTATACCAAAATAAAATATATTTTATATTTATTAGAAATATTATAAAATTACTTTCGATGAACCATTTTACCAAAAAATGTGTTTACATAAAATTTTTCCAAAATTTCTTTCCTTTGGAAATTTTTCTAAATTTTCATTATTTAGATTACTTGTAAAAAAAATTTTCTCAAATTTATTCGCATAAGGAATTTCGACTTTCCAAACAAATATATATTTTTTAAATACTTAATGGAGAACCTTTTTGAAGCGCCAAATATAAGTAACTAAATTTTAATTCATATGATCAAGAAAAATAGTTTTAATATTTAATGGGATTAAAAAAATAAAACTTCTAAAAATCTTAAAAAATTTAGTTTTTTTTTTATCTGAAAACTATTTAAATTCCTTTAAGGACAAAATGGAAGAAATATCTAAGTGTAGTGAAGCAAATTAAAGTGCCTTTTTGTTCTTTTAAAATCCTGAAGCAGAAAATGAGATGGAAAATAAATCAGGCGGAAAGTTAAAGTACAAATGGTTATTCCTTATTTTACTCATTTTAAAATTTATTTAAAAAAAGGACGTTAGTGTTATAGGGTGTGGCTAGTTTTGGGACTAAAATACAAATATTCAGTTGATTTTTGCAACCGTTTTTTAGAAGAAAGTAGAGTTAGTATTTTCACAACATTTTTTCTCCAGCACTCCCACAATTTCGAAATTAAAGTGGTAAAAAAAACATTACAGTAAAAGTAGTTATTGTCTACTTTGTTTATAAAAAACAAAAACATACTTATCCCCTTATTCATAAATATATAATAAAGTTATGACAAACTTATAAATTTAATTTTCCATATAAATTCTTATAATAATCATTCGATATGAATTAGTTGAATTAGGGTTTAATTAATATTATAGCTCTCTTTTATCAAGTTTTAAAAAATCACTGCCTACATTTAGGAGCTAAAATAATTTATTTAGGTTTTTTTGAAAAATTTAAAATATGTATCATACAATGATGCTTTTGATATGTTTTTATTGTGAAAATTTTGCTTCATATACTTTTCATTTTTGAATTCTTTGCTTCTTAGGCATTTTATATCCCCTAAGATCCTGATTTATTTATTTTTTTTGCCCAACAAGGCCTCCTGCATAACTCTGTGGTTAATGTGGCCACAAATGTGTTTTCCTGGGTTCATTCAATAAATTTTCAACATACACATACAAGTACGCATTATACATGAACATTTGAAATAAATGAGCTTGTATTTGTGTTGTTGCAGTAGCCCTTTATCTTTATGTGTGTGTTAGTGTAACTATGTCCATTAGATACCGGAGCTTTTTTTCAACTATCAGTATCTAAGGTCATTTAAACATATCCTTTTATATTGTATCTTTTCCTTTTAGCACAAATTTCTATATATCACTTTGTCGGTCATAAAAGTTTTGTATAGTTAGATATACATAGGTAAAAATATGCCAACTATTGAGGAAATAATACAGTTTTAAGGTAGTTTGAATGATTAAAAATTTTAATTCTCTATTGTATTTTCAGTAAAAAAGTATTGTTGTAAGTCTATAGGAAGTTTTTCAAAAATTTACTTTCTATAGAAAATTTTTCAAAAATTAGCTTTTTATAGGAAATTTTTCAAAAATTTACTTTCTATAGGAAATTTTTCAAAAATTTGCTTTTATAAGAAAATTTTTCAAAAATTAGCTCTTTTCAAAAATTTACTTTTTATAGGAAATTTTTCAAAAATTTACCTTTTATAGGAAATTTTTCAAAAATTTACTTTTTATAAGAAATTTTTCAAAAATTTACTTTTTATAAGAAATTTTTCAAAAATGTAATTTTTATAGGAAATTTTTCAAAATTTTACTTTTTATAGGAAATTTTTCAAAAATTTATTTTTTATAGGAAATTTTTAAAAATTTACTTTTTATTGGAAATTTTTCAAAAATTTACTTTTTCTAGGAAATTTTTTCAAAATTTTAGTTTTTATAGAAAATTTTTAAAAAATGTATTGTTTATAGGAAATTTTTCAAAAATTTACTTTTTATATGATATTTTTCAAAAATTTACGTTTCATAGCAAACTTTTTAAAAATTTACTTTTTATAGGAAATTTTTCAACAATTTACTTTTTATAGGAAATTTTTCAAAAATTTATTTTTTATAGGAAATTTTTCAAAAATTTACTTTTTATAGGAAATTTTTCAAAAATTTACTTTTTATAGGAAATTTTTCAAAAATTTACTTTTTATAGGAAATTTTTCAAAAATTTACTTTTTATAGGAAATTTTTCAAAAATTTATTTTTTATAGGAAATTTTTCAAAAATTTACTTTTTATAGGAAATTTTTCAAAAATTTACTTTTTATAGGAAATTTTTCAAAAATTTATTTTTTATAGGAAATTTTTCAAAAATTTACTTTTTATAGGAAATTTTTCAAAAATTTACTTTTTATAGGAAATTTTTCAAAAATTTACTTTTTATAGGAAGTTTTTCAAAAATTTTCTTTTTATAGGAAATTTTTCAAAAATTTACTTTTTATAGGAAATTTTTCAAAAATTTACTTTTTATAGGAAATTTTTAAAAAATTTACTTTTTATAGGAAATTTTTCAAAAATTTACTTTTTATACGAAATTTTTCAAAATTTACTTTTTTAGGAAATTTTATAAAAATTTTCTTTTCATAGGAAATTTTTCAAAAATTTACTTTTTATGGGAAGTTTTTAAAAAAAATACTTTTTATATGAAATTTAAAAAAATTTACTTTTTATAAAGATTTACTTTTTATAGGAAATGTTTCAAACATTTGCGTTTCAATAGAATTTTTTCGAATATTTACTTTTATATGAATTTTGCAATAAAAAATATTTGGCAAAATTTTTTGAAACAAAATTTTTCGTTTTTTTTTGTTTTGAAAGTGGACACACGAAAATTTTATTCATCAATTTTCAAATTATTTTTCCTTAATTTCATAAAAATTTTTAAAAATTTTCGTAAACTTGATAGTACGGTCAGGTTTGCATCAATTTTAATTCTGTCTGTTTTTTCTCATACAAATTCAAGACTTGATATGCCAAGCCTGGCTAATGTAAGTCATGTATGGGACAAAGTCCCATACATTTTCTAATTCAAAAAATGAATATTTTAAAAGGTATATTTTGAAAAATGCTTTTCCAAATGGTTTTTCTAAATTTTTTTATGAATGAAAAAATTTGATAGGTTCTGATCAAAACAAGATTTAATTTACTAAAATTGGTCATCTATATTTTTGAAAACATTAAAACGCAAAACCCTTTATATCTTAATTTAAAAAAAGTGGACTTAATCCACTTTCATATTAAGGTCTTCAAATATATATTATAGAGGTGTAAATCAAAAAGTTAAATTTTGTGACGTAGTGTAATCAGTCAGCTTTTGATTTAAAAATTAATTGTTTGATGTAGACCTCTGATATATACCCTGTCGTGTAAACGTAATTTAACATACACTTTGGTAAACAAACACATACATACGTATCCAAATTTGTGTAACAATAGCATTTACATGCTACAAAATTGTAAAAAGTAGTTTATTCTGTATCTCTGATGATCTGCATTTTCTTTCATGTTTTTCATTCAATTTTTTCCTCTTTTTGTCGGATTTAACACTCTGTTAAGTAGAATTTTATTGCATGACAACATCAGTGTGAACTTAACACTCATATTGTTTTTCCAACATCCTCAATATCCTTCTGTTCTGCTGCCTCAGTGGTCGTAAGTTACCACCCCCGGTATAAAAATCGCATATGGATGGTATTACAAATTTGTTGTAAGTGTAAGTGTTAAAATTAGTGTTTTTGTGTTTCAACTTTTCAGTTACTATCACGTTGATTTTTTTCTTTGTTGTTTGTTTTATTTGTTTTTTCTTTTTTGTTGCATTTTTGTTAGTTAAATTTGCAGATAAATCACAAAACACATAAATATTAACACCATTTAGTTGTAGGACTGTTGAAAGCAAGCAAATAGATGGAAATGAAAAGATGTATGTAAAAGCTGTGAAAGATTTTATAGACTTTAATGTTTTAGTTAGCTAGAGTGCACAGTGGGGGGTTATGGAAAAATAAATGGTGATTCAAATAAAGAAAGGTTTTCTAAAATTTTAAAATCGACTTATCGTATACTAGCTGATTTTACCCGGCGTTGCCCGGGTTGGTAGTTAAAGTTTTAAACTTATTACTTTGTTTACACTTTCTTTAAAAATTAACAATTATGAAATATTTTTTTTAAATTTTTTAATTGAATCCTTTATTAATGTATTTGCATATATATTTAATTGACTTTTGTGAATGGCAGTACTCCTCATTAATGTGTGCTTTAAACGTTTTCGAAAGCAAATGGTTCCATAAATACTAAACAACATACAGACAAACAGACGCGAAAATTTTTTTATATTTATAGATTATCGAAAAACTATTAAACAATCGTCAAATAATCATCAGTCGTCCACCAATCGTGAAACAACTATCGAACAATCCTTAAAAATCATTGAACAGTCGTTAGTAAATCATCAAATAACCATAAATTAATCGTTTAAAAATCATCAAACTACTGTCATAAAATCGCCAGTTAATCGTGAAACAATTATCAATCAATCATTAAAAATCTTCAAATAGTCATCAGTCAATCAGTCATCAAACAACTGTCAAACAATCGTCAAACAACCATCAAATCATCATGAAAAATCTTCAAACAATCATCAGTCAAACTATTATCAAACACCAATCATATTACCAATATTCGTGCATCCGTTTTAATATTTTAGATAAATCAAAAAAAGAGCTCGTAAAAGTGGGCATGGTCAATTTTTCTTAATGTAAAAAAACATTTAGAAAGAAAAAATGTCTTCATTGGTCCAGCTGTTCTCAAGATATATAATTTTAAAGAAAATGCGAATTGTATCCCCTTTTTTCAATTCAAAAAGCTAAAAACTATCCTATAGTATGAAAATATCCACATTTAAAACTTTAATTAATTGGGTTAAATCGTTTTTGTCTTATCGTCCATATTTGTCATTTTTAATATTTGACTTAAATGGGAGGGGTCACACCCACTTGAGATTAAAAAAACCAAGCCTATTTTACCCACCGGTCATACACATACAATCAAAATTTCTAAAAAAATCGATCATCCATATTTCTCATTTTTTTTTTTTGACTTATATGGTCTCACGTCCATTTGAGATTTCCAAAAAAAAGTAGCCTATTTTACCCAATTGTAACTCCTTATTAAAAATAAAAAATCGGAAATCCATATTTGTCATTTTCATTGACTTATATGGGAGGGGTCACGCCCACTTGAGGTTTCAAAAAAAATCTGGCCTATTTTATTCATCGGTCACACCTTAACATACTGTCAAAATTTCAGAAAAATTGGGCTTCTCTGTCATTCATATTTGTCATTTTTAATATATGAGTTAAATGGGAGGGGTCACGCCCACTTGAGATTTCAGAAAAAACCCCAGGCTACACCTTACTGCACTGTCTAAATTTCAGAAAAATCGGTCGGTTTGATCATCTGTATTTGTATGTTTTAAAATCTGACTTATATGAGAAGGGTCACGCCCACTTGAGATTTGAAAAAAAAAAATCTGGTCTATTTCATCCATCGGTCACACCTTAACATACTGTCAAAATTTCAGAAAAATCGGGCCGCTTGGTCATTCATATATGTCATTTTTAATATATGAGTTATATGGGAGGGGTCACGCCCACTTGAGATTTCGAAAAAACAAATTAGGCTATTTTAACCACCGATCACACCTTACCATACTGTCAAAATTTCAGAAAAATCGGGCCTATCTTTTGACTATATTTGTTATTTTTAATATATGGGTTATATGGGAGGGGTCACACCCACTTGAGATTTCGAAAAAAAAATTAGCCTATAGTTACCATCGGCCACACCATACTACACTGTCAAAATTTGAACAAAATCGGTCCGCTAGTATCGAAGATCCTTACCAACAAACAACATACAAATAGACAAACAGACGCGGACATTTATTTTATAGATATAGATATAAATATATATATATATATATATATATATATATATATATATATATATATATATATATATATATATATATAGATAAATATATATATATATATATATATATATAGATAAAAGAACTAAATATGTATATATGAATGTAAATAGATGTTATCACTAAACTATTTCATAAGACTAAGAAGACTAATTATCGGAAGACTTAACGAAAATTTCTTAATATAAAATATAATATATACTTAATCATTACACTTAACTTAATATATTTTGTTTGCCTTCGATCCCACTGTCTAATGTTTACTTATTATTCTATGTGTTGTTATATACAATAAAGGAGTCCACATGTTGGCAGTAGGAACCGGATGCTGATATTAATTTTATACCAACACATTGTTTCAACTTCCTGAGAATATCATTTGTTCTGATAGTGTTAGGTTTTGGCAGGATACAGTGTTCAAGATATTGGTAATGTTGTTATGCTGTTGCCATTGATGGTGTCACTTAGCATTTTAATTTCTTTTTGTTTATATAAATGACATTTGTTTGTAGTTCTTTTTTTTTCTTTTTACTCAAATGTTATTTGCTTTTGCATTTAATTCTCATGTTCTTGTATTTTTGCCAATGTTGTTTCTTGGTTTGTTTGTTTGTTCGCTTCAATGTGCCCTACAGCAATTTTGATAAGATCAACATTGCTAGAGAGTTGAGATTGTAAATAATGTCGTAGTGTCTTACGCTGTTTAGATATCTTCAATTCAGTGCCATAAGCTAGATTGTTAAAAAAAGATTAAAAAAAGGCAAAAATTTATATGAAAAATTTTGTTATCCATAAAATTTTTGACAAAAGTCAGTTGGTAGACGAAGATAGCCCTACAAATTATCCGTTAGTTATATATAAAAAATAAAAGATATCTTGTTTTACAATGATTTAAAAGCGATCAGATCATTCATTGTCAGCATCTGACAGTTTATATTTTACATAAATGTATATAAGATAAATCGCTCATAAAGAGTTTCCCAGATAATTAGATAACTCTCTCTTCCTTCTCGGCAATATGAAAACTTTTCGGTAGAAGGACACTATAGATTCAGTCTCCTAGAATTCAACCTAAAGAAACAGTGTCCAATGGGGGCTATAACTAGATAGATATAATCAGTGTTATAATCAGCATTATAACACATTGTAGAATTGGGCATTTGAGACACCCAAAATCTCAAAGATAATGATAGTAGAAGAAAAACCATACCTGGGTTTTGAAGTATTATGTTATTTTTTTAAGTTTTCGACTGTGTTGTACTGATACCTAATTCTATATCTCCTGATAATAGAAAATTTAAGCACACTGACTGAATGAAGGATGAATGGATGGATGGACGGTGTTTATATGGTACCGATTTATATGCAATGTAGTTGTTTTTTGATTTTATCTCACGGCAAAATTTATAGAACTAATTAAGACGTAAAAGTTTTCTGAATACACAAAAGGCATATTTGGAATAGTTTACAAGATATAGGCTTAAAAAATTATACTAAACTTCAAAAATTAAATAAAAACAAAACAAGTAGTCGGTCAAGCCGACCATACCATACCCTTCCCCACTAAGGTCATAGGTATTCTTTTTCGTGTATAAAGACAAATATTTGTTTAATTTTGCCATCATACAAACATTTTCAACAAAACTTTTAAATTTAAACTCTTTATATCATTTGGACTTATATGAGAGCTAGGGTCAAATGTGGACCGATTATCTCGAAATGTGGCAAATTGATTACAGTTATTACAAAAATTATGTTTACAAAACTTAAGGTACGGTCAGACTCATTAAACATTTAAATCAAATATTTTGAGTAAAATATTGCCAAAACAATATAATAAAAAATTTGTGGTCACACTTGCACATTTATTTGACGATTTTTATTTGATAAAATACAGAAAAAATACGTTCAAAGTATAAACAAAAAAAAAAGCAGGTTTTATTTATGGTCACACTGAAGATTAAATATTTTCCCAAAAAATATTTGATCAAATTTTTTCAAAACAAAACTGTGTATCTAGCAATTTGTTTCTCATATTTGATGTCGGTGTTTCTCAAATTTGATGTTGTTGTTTCTCAAATTTGATATTGTTGTTTCTCATATTTGATGTTGTTGTTTCTGTTTGAATAGTAAACAATACACATGCTCAGCTGTTATTTGCCCCTGTTTGATGTTACAAAAATTTTGTAAGATTAAATAATTATTTGATCAAAATTTAATAAAATATTTGTTCTTGCGTGGTCACATTAGGAAAATTTTTATTGGCTGGCAAATGATTTTGTTTTCTTCAAATCAACATGTTTCTTGTTTGAACCTCAAAAATATTTTGTGGTCCGACTACGAGGATTAAATATTTGATAATTTCGATTAAATGTTTAATCAATGTGACCGTACCTTTAAGCTCAAAATTCCCATTATCTTCAGATTTACGAGCATGTTAGTGATTTTGGTCTCATTTAGTGTGTTTTGAGAGAAGAGTTTGTATGGGAGCTATGGCCAAATGTACACCGATTTCGAAATTTGGTATAGTGATTTTAGTTTACATAGGCAGTATTTGTTGTAAATTTCATGAAAAAATATTGATATTTGTGGCCAATATATCAATTCCGGGAAGTGGGACCCATGGGAGGTACCATAAATAATGGGCCGATTTTGATGAATTTTAATAATCATAATTCCACTACCAAAGAAATAGGACTGACATCGCTAAATCGACTCAGAAAGTGATTCTAAGCCTATTGGTATACTAAGAGTAGACCCACCTCTTAGTATACAAATATTTCTATGCGTTACATACATCAGTACAAACTTATAAAAACCCTTAGCTAAAAATTTTTCTTCTAACATTATAAGCTTTCAGAATATGGACCGATTCCTATAAAATTTGATATGCTGACCATTAGTTGCATAAGACTTTCCTATACTAAATTTGTGTCGTCATAGCTATTACAATTGTGTTCAATTTATCAGCATGAATGTGATTCCCGAAGCGGGGTTATATGGTACCTCTACCTCTTTTCTCAAGATATCAGAAATACTTTTGTAAAATTTCATTCCTTTAGCTCTTTTCGTTAAGGAGCTATTGCGCTTTTATCTGACGGATAGATGGACATAAACTCCATTTCCTTTTTGTATTTTTGTGTTTCCGTAAGTTTTTTATATGGGAGCTATGGTCAAATGGTGACCGATTTGCACACTGGCTGGCATTGACATAAGATTTCCTTTTGCTAAATTTAGTAGCCATATTTATTACAGTTTATTATTTGTTGGCAGTTAAGTGTATTTAAGGTGAAATTTAGGCTGTTTCAGTAAGTTTTTTGCATAGAAGCTATGGTTAAATTTGAACCGATTTCGATAGACGAAGTTATATGGTGACTATGATCAAATGTGAACCGATTTTGCCCGATTTCAATACCAAAACTTTCCAAGAAATGAAAAATATTTACGCCAAATTTCAGTGAGCTTTATCCTTTCGTTAAGGTTTTATCATGTCAACAACAGACATACATATAAACAGAGGGCTATCACAAGTCTTAGAATTTCATAAAGATTCAGGATGTACTTCAATATTGGTTTTTGAGCTTATATTAAGGAAATTACAAACGAAATGACAATCTCAATATCTCATTTTTTTGATGGTAGGCACAAAGAGAACACAGAAAATATCAATGTATTGGTGACTTCACAATTAAAGAGACTAAGAAAAAATAAATATTTTTTTGTTCTCTTTTGCATGTATTTTGTTGTTGCAAATTGACTACTAAATGAGTATTTTTCGTATTTTGGTTTGTTTTTTCTATTTGGTTCGTATCGTGTATGTGAAAATGACGATTGGTGCTCGGCCCGTAGGGGTTAATTTGCCCATCATGGGTATAAAGAGAAAAAATCTCATGATGCATTTCCCTTAACCAAACAGTTTTCTACAAAACTGCATTAATACATTTTTTTTTATTATATTCGAAAAATGCATTTTTGCCAGCAAAATCCCAGTGTGTATTGTATTTATCTGTTGAATTTCTATTTTATAGATGGATCTTTAGATTTAACGAAAATGGAGAATTGGGGCAATAAAACAATAATTTGGATACTTAAATGATACTGATTTATGTCGAAATAGAAGACTGACTTGCTGATAAACAGAATTCGTCACTTAAACTTAAGAGCATTCTCGATTTCTGAAAGATTTATCAGGATTATGGCTTCACCTCAAGTCGAAATGTTGAAGAGTATACTTTTCAATAAATCTAATCATTCTGTAGCAGAAATATAATCCATTATAATTAAATAAATATGACAAAAAACTCCTACAGTTCTCTTTCGATTCGTTGTTGACTTGTTGAAAATTTTTCTTAATTATTAATACTTCTGTTTTTGGATTTTATGTTAAATTCTTTTTAAATAAACTTTTGCACAACCGCAAAATAGTATAGAAACCGTACATCTGTGCATTTATTTAAAGTATCTACCCCTCCTACACCTCTTTAATTCTAATTTAAACTTGATTTGATCCGTATATTTATTATTTAAATGTGTGAAGTAAAGTTAGCCCAGCAAACAAGAATAAGAATTAGTTATTCTGAAATTGACACAGATTATATTGCATATAAAAAATGAATTTTGTAAAAGTAAAAGTTTAAGAATGAATTAAAAGCGATTTGAAAATAAAAAGCGATTCTATAAAACAAAAAAATTTAAAGGCCAGATTTGAGAATATTTTTAGTTATTTAAAAAGTAAAGTTATACAAAATGAATTATAATCAAAAAAATAAGTTTTAAACGTTTGTCTTTGTGCTTATTGGGATATTCATTTAATTTAATTGTATGTGTGTATATGTACGTGTATGTAGTTCTACCATATGTGAGTGGATTCTTTAATTTCCGTTTTCGTTTGACAACACTTATTTAATTAAAGAGTATTAAATTTGTTAAAATGTTTCATTAGGATTATACGTACATACATGATAAATATAAATGCCTGTTGTTGTGTAAAGTGAAAGCAAATGTTTATAAAAGGATTTGTAAGAAACATATAAAAGAATTATAATGAAAGTAAATATATAAAGTGGTTTTATAATGTTTACAAGAATGAAAAGCATAATACTTTCAACAAACTTTTTGAAACATACATTAGAGTTATAGTAGTATAAATAAAAAACCATTAAGCTTTTTTAAAATATTCCTAGATTGCAAAAAAATCTTGCTTGTAGACAAAATCCAAATTTATATTTCTAATTTCCTATTTCAACACATCATAGCAACTAAATAACACCAAAAGCCTTCCTTAATTTCATTCAAACGAAGTCCAGTATTTCCTCTTCTTTTACTTATCCAGTTAATATTTTCCATTTTTTGCCCATATCATGCTGTCCACCAGTAAACAGTCTTAAGTAGTTTTCAACATGAGACTTATTTAACTAGGAAACTGTTTTAGATACTTAAATGATGCTGTTTTTATTCAGTTTCTAGTTTTCTTCTTTTTCTAGTTCCTCAAGCGGAAGAAACCGGAAATGCGGATTTTCTTTTCAATCCCACATATGCATGTGTTATCATTTGTTATGTTCTTGCTGCTGATGGTGTAGTTGGGGTTTGCTAAAGCTGTTTAAAGGAATAGAATATGTCGACATCTAACATCTGCTACTGCTTCTACTCTGATTCATGCAATATAAAGTCTAACACATACTGCTTCAGCCAGTGTGGCATACAGCCTGTCTAAGTAAATATATGTATGTGTATGTGTATGTGTGTTTTGCCTTTTTGCCATCCTTTTATTTAAACCCCAAAGAAATACAAATAGTGTATGATTAAATTTGCCTTTCGTTTGGATATCATACGTATGACTTGAAGTTTCAGAGAATTGAGTGTCTCCAAAATTACAAAACCACCTAAAGAAAACTGAAACTAAAACTAGCATCACTAATACAAATTAAAACTACTAATACTCATACTAATACTTGCATTGTTACTTAAATATTGACTGACGTTAATACTAACTCTAAAAAATATAAAAAAACATACGAATAATCAAACTAAAAATTTTTAAAAATTTCATATAAAACAAGTAATTTTTGAAAAATTTCTTATAAAAATAAGAAGTTTTTAAAACATTTCCTATAAATAAGAAATTTTAAAAAACCTCCTTAAAAAAATAAGAAATGTTTTAAAAATTTGTTATCAAAGTAAAAATTTTTTATGAAATTCCTATAAAAATAAGAAATTTCTGAAAATTTTCCTATGAAAATAAGAAATTTCTGAAAAAGTTCATATAAAAATAAGAAATTTTTAAAAAATTTCTTATGAAAATAAGAAATTTAAAAAAAAATTCTTATAAAAATAAGAAATTTTTAAAAAATTTCTTATAAAAATAAGAAATTTTTAAAAAATTTCTTATAAAAATAAGAAATTTTTAAAAAATTTCTTATCAAAATAAGAAATTTTTAAAAAACTTCTTATAAAAATAGGAAATTTTTCAAAAATTTTCTATAAAACTAAGAAATTTTTGAAAAATTTAGTATAAAGATAAGAAATTATAAAAAAAATTCTTATCAAAATAAGAAATTTTTGAAATATTTTCTGTACAAATATGACATTTTTGAAATTTTTGAAAAATTTTCTATAAACATAAGAAATTTTTAAAAATTTTTTTTTATCAAAAGAAGAAATTTTTGAATAGTTTTTTTTTTTTTTTTTAATAAGAAAAAATTCCCATAAAGATAAAAAATTTTTGAAAAATTTCCTACAAAAGTAAGAAATTTTTGAAAATTTTCCTATAATATTAAGAAATTTTTGGAATTTTTTTTTTATAAAAATATGAATTTTTTTATTTTTTTTCGAATAAGAAATTTTTGAAAAATTTCTTATAAAAATAAACAATTTTTTAAAAATTTCCTATCAAAACAAGGAATTTTTGAAAAATTTCCAATTAAAACTTTTTGAAAAATTTCATATAAAAACAAGAAATTTTTGAAAAATTTCCTATAAAAATAAGAAATTTCTGAAAAGTTTTTAAATTTTTTTTAAATTTCTTAAAAACGATTGAAAAATTTCCTACAAATAAGAAACTTGAAACATTTCGAAAAAAATAAGACATTTTTCAAAAAATTTAAAATAAAAAATTTTCGAAAAATTTTCTATCAGAATAAGAAATTTTTGGTAAAATTCTTATAAAAATAAGAAATTTTTAAAAAATTTCATATAAAAATAAGTAATTTTTAAAAAAATTCATAAAAAAATAAGACATTTTTTAAAACATTTTCTATATAAGGAAGAAATTTTTGAAAAATTTCCTATAAAAGTAAGAAATTTTTGCAAAACTTTCTATAAAAATAAGAAATTTTAAAATAATTTCCTATACATATAAATTTTTTTCTTAAAAATTTGCTATAAAAATAAAAACAGTTTTTAAAATTTTCTATAAAAATAAATAATTTTTGAAAAATTTCCTTCAAATAAGAAATTTTTAAAAAGCCTCCTAAAAAAACAAGAATTTTTTAAAAATTTCCTGTCAAAGAAAAATTTTTTTAAAAAATTCCTTTAAAATAAGATTTTTTTTTTTAAATTCTTATAAAATAAGAAATTTTTACAAAAATTTCCTATAAAAATAAGAAATTTTTTAAAAATTTCTTATAAAAATAAGAAATTTTGGAAAAATTTTCTGGAACTAAGAGTTTTTTTTTTTTAAATTTAATATAAATATGAAATTATGAAAAGAATTGCTATAAAAATAAGAAATTTCTTAAAAATTTTCTGTAAATATATGACGTTTTTGAAAAATTTTCTATACAAATAAAAATATTTTCAAAAATTTTCTATAACAGTGAGAAATATTTGAAAAATTTTCTATAAAAATAAGAAATTTTTGAAAATTTTCTTATAAAAACAAGAAATTTTTGAATTGTTTTTTTTTTTAAATAAATTTTTGAATTGTTTTTTTTTTAATAAATTTTTTAAAAATTTCTTATAAGAATAAGAAAATTTTGAAAAATTTCGTATAAAAATTAGAAAATTTTAAAAAATTTCTTATAAAAATATGAAATGTTTGTTCCTTAACGAATAAAAACAGTTTGAAAAATTTCCAATAAAATAAAATATTTTTGAAAAATTTTCTATAAACATAAAATTTAAATAAAAAAGAAATTTTTAAAAAATTTCTTTAGAAATAAGAAATTTTGAAAAATTTAATATATTTTGAAAAATTTCCTGTGAAAATAAGAAATTATTAAAATTTTTCCTAAAGAAATATTTTTTTTTTAATTTCCTTAAACAATAAAAACATTTTTGAAAAAAATTATGGGAAATTTGTTTACAAACTTTTATGAGAAAAATATTGTCTTTCTTTTAGCTTTTTGGGAAGGTTATTCAAATTCCAACTGCAGGGTGTTTGTGAGTAATTGTTAATGTATGTGAAGTATTTTATTTATGCGTTTCTAGTTGATTTGCAATTCAATAAGCTTTTGGCCTTAGTAAACATACATAATCGTCTGCATACATTATCTTACAGGATATAAAAGTATATCTAACATAAACGCACCATCATGCTAAGGCAAAATACACTGGATAAGAAAAGTTGTTACATTTTAAAAAGGATCATTGTATACTATTTGTTATACTAGTCTTTGTCTTATTTCGACCTATACTGTCTAAATTCTTGTAAAATGTTCAAATAAAAATATGCTAAGACTAACACTAACTTATACATTGTCTTGAAATCAATCCCTATAGTTCGAAGATTAAAGAAAAATCTAGATAAAATTAATTTGAACAGTAAACAGTTAACAATAAAAGTAAGTTGATATCCATTTATTCCTAATATGATGACATTTAAAAATATGTTTTTCATTGGTGGCATGTGATTGCATTCCAGAGTTAACTTTTTGTATATAATTCAATATTTCGTATTTCATATCATAGTGAGCCCATATTAGATCTACTGGGCATATATAGCTGCTGCATAAACAAAATCTGCAGTGTATTAAGTGGTTATATGTATTTGGCTAGTTTTGCGAAACATAAAAAGAAAACTGCTCATGGTTTTCTCTGTTTGTTTATTTTGTGTTAATATTTTCTTTTTAATTTGAACTTTTTTTACAACTGGATTTTGTATTTAATGCTGCTGCTAGTAGATATTATTATTAGAGATTTTAAGAGTTTATGTTTATTTGGTTGCCTTTTTTCTATACTTTGCCGTTTTTACATTTCAAATTGGATTTTCTGGTATTTCCTTGCAAGCTCCTACTTTATTTAATAAATTGCTTGCAAATTTTCAAATTTCTCTTTTTTCTTTCTTATCCTCATTTCCTGTTTGGACCTTAATATAAGTAAGGAAGTTAATGTACGGATAAATGTGTAGGAGTGAGTATAAGTATGTGTAAAATTACATGTTGTATTTTACTGAAAATTTATCGTTAGATTTTTATTTGTTTGCAAATCAATGTTTAGAATGTTAAAGTGTAAAGACAAAGCAGAATTATTACCATCTAGAATCTTTGAGTATGTAAATGTAAACAAGTGTAGGCAAACATAGTGTCAAATATTTGCTAAGGGTATTATTATTGACTTTGTGTCAACACTATTTAGCACTTGTAATATCAACTTCTTAATAGACGCAATGAAAAATTTGCATAATAAATATGATTGTATTAAAAGCAAGTATAGGAGATAATATCAAAAAATGTTCAATAATTTGTCAAATATATGTTCTATAAATTAAGAAAGTTTTGAAAAATTTCTTATAAAAAAATTAATTTATGAAAAATGTTTATATTCAAAAAAAAAAAATTAAAGAAAATTTCCTATTAAATTAAGAAAATTTTCAAAAATTTCCTATAAAAATGAGACATTTTTGAAAAAATTCCTACAAAAAAAAAAATTTTAAAAAATATCTAAACAAATAAGAAATTTTTAAAAAATTTTCTTATTAAATAAGAAATTCCTGAAAATTTTCCTATAAAAATAAGAAATTTTTGAAAAATTTCCTTTAAAAATAAGAAATTTTTGAAAAATTTCCTATAAACATGAAAAGTGTTTAAAAAAATTTCTCTAAAAATAAAAAGTTTTTGAAAATGTTCCTACAAAAATAAGAAGTTTTTGAAAAACTTCCCATAAAGGAATTTCTTATTTTTATGGGAAAATTTTGAAAAATTTCTTATTATTATAGGCAATTTTATTTTAAATTTTATTTTTATAGAAAGACATTTTGTCTTTCTATAAAAATAAAAAATTAAAAAAAAAATTGCCTATAAAAATAAGAAATTTTTTAAAATTTTCCCATAAAAATAAGAAATTTTTCAAAAATTTCCTATTAAAATTCGATGTTTTTAAAAAAAATTTCTATAAAAAAAAGATAGAATAATTTGTGAAAAATTTCTTATAAAAATAAGAAATTTTTAAAAAAAATTTCCCTACAAAAATAAGAAATTTTTGAAAAAAAAAAATCCTATAAAAGTTAGGAATCTTCGAAAATTTAATACAAAAATAAGAAATGTTTTGAAATTTTCCTGTAAAAATAAGAAATTTTTGAAAAATTTTCTATAAAATACAAAATTTTTATATATAAGAAATTTTTTTTTTTTTAAATCCTATAAAAAAATAAGAAATGTTTGACAAATTTCCTATAAAAATAAGAATTTTTTGAAAAATTTCCTATAAAATAAAAATATTTTTGAAAAATTTTCTAAACAAATAAGAAATTTTTGAAAAATTTCCTACAAAAATAAGACATTTTGAAAAAGTTCCTATAGGAAAAGAAATTTGTGAGAACTTTCATACAAAATTAAGAAATTTTTGAAAAATTTTCTATAAAAATAAGAAATTTTTGAAAAATTTTCTATAAAAATAAGAAATTTTTGAAAAATTTCCTATAGAAAAAAGAAATATTTTAATAATTTCCTATAAAAATTAGAAATGTTTGAAAAATTTCCTATAAATACTCTTGTAAGAAAATTTTAAAAAATTTCCTATAAAAATATAAAAAAATTTTGAAAAATTTCGTATAAAAATAAGAAAATTTTTAAAAGTTTCATAGGAAATTTTTGAAAATTTTCCCATAAAAATAGGAAAATTTTGAAAAATTTTCTATAAAAATAGGAAAATTTTGAAAAATTTCCTATAAAAATAGGAAAATTTTGAAAAAATTCCTAAAAAATAGAAAAATTTTGAAAAATTTCCTTAAAAATAGGAAAATTTTAAAAAATTTCCTATAAAAATAGAAAACAATTTTGAAAAATTTCGTATAAAAATAAGAGAATTTTTAAAAATTTCATATAAAATTTTTTAAAAATTTAAGATAAAAATAGGAAAATTTTGAAAAATTTCCTATAAAAATAGGAAAATTTTAAATATTTTCCTATAAAAATTGGAAAATTTTAAAAAATTTCCTATAAAAATAGGAAAATTAAAAAAAATTTCCTATAAAAATAGGAAAATTAAAAAAAAATCCTATAAAAACAGGAAAATTTTGAAAAATTTCCTATAAAAATAAGAAAATTTTGAAAAGTTTCGTATTAAAATAAGAAAATTTTGAAAAAATTTCATATAAGAATAGGAAATTTTTGAAAAATTTGCGATAAAAATAGGAAAATTTTGATAAATTTCCTATAAAAGTATTAAAATTTTAAGTAGTTTCCTATAAAAATAGGAAAATTTTGAAAAATTTCCTATATAAAAGGAAAAATTTTGAATAAATTTCCTATAAAAATAGTAAAATTTTGAAAAATTTTCTATAAAAGTAGTAGAGTTTTGAAAATTTTTCTATAAGAATATGAAAATTTTGAAAAATATTCTATAAATATAAGAATTTTTTGAAAAGTTTTTATAAAAATGAAAAAAAAAAAAATTGAAAAACTTCCTATCAAAATAAAAAAAAAAAATTGAAGAAGATCTTATAAAAATAAGAACCTTTTGAAAAACATCCTTTAAGATAAAAAATTTTTAAAAAAATATCCTATAAAAATAAGAAATTTTCTTAAAATCGTTAGTATAATTCGCAAAGACGCTAAGTCCACTTTTTTCCGAAATTGAGATTTTAATGCCAAACGGTAATACTATCCAAAGTACATATTTTACAACAATAAAAAATGTCATTATGTAGTTTAAAGTTGTTGTAATTTTGTGGTTTGCAAAAACGCTAAGTCCACAAAACTACGAAAAATATTAAAAGCACGTGCTAAGTCCACGAATATTAATTTGTTCAATTGGATTTGGTGTTTTCTGTTCTATTTTTACTAAAGTCGTGAAACGTGCACAACTAAAAAGGAAACATAAAAAAGTTAGCGTTTTTTTAAAGGTAAATATTTCAGTTTAAATTTTTATTTAATGCAATTTATATTAATTTTAGTATGTATTTTTTATTAAGAAATTGATATGGATTCTTCCCAAAACTATGGAATTGAAGCAGATGACGGTGTTGTGGGACTAGTTCCATATGGGTTTAATACAGACTCTGACGATTCCTATGAACTTCATCCGAGAACTCGTAGAAAGCGGTTTCGCTCAGAAAACCCATCTTGGTATTCAGTTAGAAATAGGAAGCGCAGGGAATATGGTAAGTGCTATTTTGGAAAAGAGAAGACAGGCAGTGGTTGGAATTATAAAAAACAAAAAGAAGCACGGACAATAAAGAACAGGTGTAACTGTAAGAAAAATATTGCTTTAAAGTGCACAGAGATTTCTGAGGAAAATAGGAGAAAAATATTTAACGATTTCTGGAAAATGAATTGGAGCGAAAAAAAACTTTATGTAAATACGATGATTCAAGTCCATCCAATTGAAAGGCCCAGAAATAGAAAAGAAGAAAATAAATCTAAAAGATGTCAAACATTGCAATATTATTTAAAAGTAGATAACAAAAATATAAGAATCTGTAAAACACTTTTTTTGAATACGTTGGGAATTGGTCGACAAACTGTAGCCAATTGGATGAAAAAAACTCTAACTTCGAGAAGAAATGTTCCAAGAAGTAATGGTTCATCGGAAGCAAAAAATTGTCTTAATATGTTTTTTGATTCCCTGCCATTAATGGAGTCGCACTACTGTCGTGCTGTCACCACAAAAAAATATCTACAAACAGAATGGCGTTCTAAATTGCAACTGTACCACTTTTATGTTGACTGGTGTGTTGGAAACAATACCAAATCACTTTGCCTTACATCTTTCTATAATACATTTGAAGCAAAAAATCTTGCTCTATTTTCTCCGAAAAAAGACCAATGCGAATTGTGTGGACATTTTTCAGCAAGAAATTTATCTCAAGATGCTTATAACCTTCACCAAGAAAAGAAAGAAGAAGCTAGGCATGAAAAGATCAAAGACAAAGACAATGAAACACACGTCTACACCGTCGATCTTCAGTCTGTATTAATGGCCCCAAAATCACAAGTGAGCAGCCTATATTACCGTACGAAACTTCAGGTCCATAACTTAGTTTTCTACAATCTTAAAAATAAAGAAGCGTTTTGTTTTTTGTGGAGTGAAGTGGAAGGTGGTCTGAGTTCCGAAGAGTTCGCTAGTATTTGGATTTATTTTATAGAAAACAAAGTTCTTTGTGGAAATGATAATCCAAAAAAATTAATATTTTATAGCGATGGTTGTACGTATCAAAATAGAAACTGTGTTATGAGCAATGCTCTGCTCAATGTGGCTGTCAAACATGGCATTGATATTGAGCAAAAAATTCTTGAAATTGGACATACACAAATGGAGGCAGATAGCGTTCATTCCACTATAGAAAGAGCTTTGAAAAAAAGTGTAATTAACGTACCTTCAGAATACATAGATGTTTGTAAAAATGCTCGAAAAAACCCTAGGCCGTATGATGTTGTGTATTTAGATCATACATTCTTCAAAATATTTAATAACGTTCAATTTCTTAAGAGCATCAGACCTGGACATAGTAAAGGTGATAGTAAAGTTACAGATATTAGAGCTATAAAGTACACCTCAAGCAAAGAAATATATTTCAAGATTCGTTTTGCTGATGTATGGAAAATATTACCGCAGAAAATTGATGATACAATTGATCCCATAGACTTTGAAAATTTACAGCAACTTTATCAAGAAAGGAGAAAAATTTCTGCAAGAAAATATGAAGACTTACAATTTCTCAAATCAACCTTACCCAATGAACATCACAAATTTTACGATAATTTACCTCACCTTTGAATTTTTTTCTACCTTAAGTTTTATAGCTTTTAAAAAGAATTAAAATGAGTTTCAAAATGTATATAATTATATTTTTGTACCTTTTTAATAGAAATGAACTGAACTAGTCTTAAGTTTCTGTTGTTTTAATAAAATTAAATCAAACTTCTTTTTTTTATTTTAAACTGATTGTAGGAAAATGTGCTAAGTCCACGATAAAAAGAAAAAGTTTATAAAGCAAAAATGTTAAGTCCAAAAAGTGCGAATTTCTCTTTCAAGATTTTGCGGAAATGGATATTTCATCTAGGTAATCTAAAAAGAGCTATTTTGTAAAAATAATTGCGTTGAAAAAGTTTAAAATTTTAGAAACTGAAAAAGTTACAATGTTTTTTGTGTCTCCTGTAAAATTTGAAAACAGGGACTTAACACATTTGCTAATTAGACTAACGAAATATCCTATAAAAGCAAGACATTTTTTAAAATTTTCCTATAAAAACAGGAAATTTGTGAAAAATATCTTATTGAAATACGAAATTTATGAAAAATTTCTTATAAGAATAATACATTTTTAAAAACTTTCCTTTGAAGGCAATAAATTTTTGAAAAATTTCCTGTCAAAATAAGAAATTTTTGAAAAATTTTCTTTAAAAATAAGAATTTTTTTTTAATTTTCTATAAAAATAAGAAATTTATCAAAAATTTCCTATACAAATTTGTATTTTTTGAAAAATTTGTATGTAAAATCTTTTACGCAAACAATTTAAAAACAAAAGTTATAGTTTAATGATTAATGTGTTTCTGAGTGCATTTAAGGAACTTAATTCAGGGCCATTGTTTTTAGATTCAGATTTCATTCTGTTGCAAATATTTCTAAGAATGTTCTGTTTTTATGACATTAAATTTTATTTAATTATTCGTTTGCTTGTAAACATTAGTATGTGTTTCTTATGTATTTTGTCTCTGCTTCTGTTTTGTTGGTAGTTCCTTTTCCTCTCTGACTTTTATTCTAAGACATGCAATTAATTTGATTATATTTTGCAGCTCCTGCAAGCAACAGAAAAAATCCAACATAGAATTATTTGTTGTTTTGTATCTTGTTTTTTCTAAATGTAAGAAGAATTACAAGATATTTAATTATATTTTACTAAACTAGTGACAGAGATTCAGAAGAGGAAGTGCAACAGCAGCAACAACAAATTTAGAGAAGATATTTAAAAGTACAAATGACTGAAATGTTTTGAATAAGTTCGTTTGTTTGTAGACTCTGTCAGTGATAAATGTATTAATGAATATATAATTTAGTTCTTTTTAATTAGATTTATGTTGCTTTTAGTAAGACTAAGTCGTTGGTGTTCATCTGTTGCAGGCTCAAGGATTTAAAATTGCATTTAGGTTTTAGTAGATTTTATGTTCGAGCCATTGGTGTTTCATTTTTAGAAAGAGTTTGCAAAAAAGTGTTTTCAAATCCATACTTTTGGTAGATCAGAAAACCGATTAAGTTAAATTAATAATTTTGTTTTAACTATGTATATATAAATAGGTACCATGGCGTATGATTGTTAATTAATTGTTAATTTATTACCCATACGTAATGGTGGCTTTTTTTTATCGTTTTGTATGGTATTTATTTTAGTTTAAATAGCAACTTTTGTCAAAAAAAAGTTTAAAAATACCATTAATTGTCATAATTCTTAAAGTGATACCTAAGTAGTTATTAAAAGTAGACCATTATTTTAATATATTTATAAATATAATAATTACCTCTTCTTTACGGTTAACTTGAAAATATTGTGGCAAATATTTATTTATTAATGGTAAAATATTTTAATGTATAACTTATTTTTACGTTGTGACAGCAAAAAGCAATTAATTACGACATTTAATTATTTAAGTGAAATTTCTTTTACATAAATATGTAATGCACGAGTCTTTACTACATTCTAGTTAATTGCACTAAGATAAATTAATTGATTTAGCTCTTTTTCTGCTTCAACTTAACATATTCATATTAAATATGTGTATGTTTGTGTATTTAATCAGTTTTATTAAAATAATTGCCTTTTGTAAATGAAATCAAATATTTATTTCTTACAGTTATATAAGATTTATTTTAATTAATTAGTTAAGGTACAGATTATATTTCAGATTATAAGGTAGTACAAATAAATACATCTAAGAAAATGTATGTTTCAGGCACAAACAATTAGCACGTTTTAGAACATAATGCCAGAACTGGTTTTCAAACTTAAGATTTTAATATCAACGTTTCACCATGTTCCGAAGGGTCGCTTGAAGCTAATAAGAAACTATAAAGCCATTTGTTGATATTATTAAATATGCAAGTACCAAATGAGATCGATGATGACATGAAATTAAAGATATAGAAAAAAAAAATGTGCCTTAATGGTTACGCCTGTGAATATTATTAAAAGTATTCCACCAAAATCAAACAAATTTGGTATCACACTTTTTTAAAAATTTATTTTTTTTTTTAAGAAATTTTTGAAAAATTTCTAATTTCTAATCTTTATAGGAAATTTTTCAAAAATTTCTAATTTCAAATCTTTAAAGGAAATTTTTCAAAAATTTCTTATTTTTGTAAGAGTTTTTAAAAAATTCTTATTTTTATAAATAGATTTTCAAAATTTTTTTATTTTGATAAGAAATTTTTCAGAAATTTCTTATTTTTTTTTGACACATTTTCCAAAAACTTCTTTTTTTTAGGACATTTTTCGAAAGTTTCTTATTTTTTAGAACATTTTTCAAAAATTTCTTATTTTTATAAGAAATTTTTTAAAGTTTCTTACTTTGGTAGAAAATGTTTAAAAAATTTCTTATAAAAAAAGAAATTTTTAAAAAATTTCTTAATATTTCAAAAAAAAATTTTTTATAGGTATTTTTTTTTTTCAAAAATTTCTTATTTTTATAGAATTTTTTTCAAAAAATTATTTTATTATTTTTTAAAAATTTCCTATTTTATAGGAAATTTTTCAAAAATTTCCTATTTTATAGGAAATTTTTCAAAAATTTCCTATTTTATAGGAAATTTTTCAAAAATTTCCTATTTAATAGGAAATTTTTCAAAAATTTCCTATTTAATAGGAAATTTTTCAAAAATTTCCTATTTTATAGGAAATTTTTCAAAAATTTCCTATTTTATAAAAAATTATTCAAAAATTTCCTATTTTATAGGAAATTTTTGAAAAATTTCCTATTTTATAGGAAATTTTTCAAAAATTTCCTATTTTATGGAAAATTTTTCAAAAATTTCCTATTTTATAGGAAATTTTTCAAAAATTTTCTATTTTATAGGAAATTTTTCAAAAATTTCCTATTTTATAGGAAATTTTTCAAAAATTTCCTATTTTATAGAAAATTTTTCAAAAATTTCCTATTTTATAGGAAATTTTTCAAAAATTTCCTATTTTATAGGAAATTTTATAGAAAATTTCCTATTTTATAGGAAATTTTTCAAAAATTTCCTATTTTATAGGAAATTTTTCAAAAATTTCCTATTTTATAGGAAATTTTTCAAAAATTTCCTATTTTATAGGAAATTTTTCAAAAATTTCCTATTTTATAGGAAATTTTTCAAAAATTTCCTATTTTATAGGAAGTTGTTCAAAAATTTCCTATTTTATTCGAAATTTTTCAAAAATTTCCTATTTTATACGAAGTTTTTCAAAAATTTCCTACTTTATACGAAATTTTTCAACAATTTCTCATTTTTATACGAAATTTTTCAAAAATTTCTCATTTTTATACGAAATTTTTCAAAAATTTCTCATTTTTATAAGATATTTTTCAAAATTTTCATATTTTTATAGGAAATTATTCAAAAATTTCTTGTTTTTATAAAAAAATTTTCAAAAACTTTATAGCAAATTGGTTTTAAAATTTCTTGTTTTTATAGGAAAATTTTCAAAAAAATTTATTTTTAAGGAATTTTTTTTTAATTTCCTATTTTCATAGGAAGTTTTTCAAATTTTTCTTATTTTTATAGAAAATTTTTCAAAAATTTCTTGTTTTTTGTAGAAAATTTTTCAAAAATTTTTTATTTTTATAGGAAATTTTTTAAATAATTCTTGTTTTTATATGAAATTTTTAAAAAATTTCTTATTTTTATAAAAAAATTTTCAAAAATTTTATAGGAAAATTTTCAAATTTTTTTTATTTTTAAGTAATTTTTTTTTTAATTTTCTAGTTTCATAGAAAATTTTTCAAAAATTTCTTATTTTTATAGAAATTTTTCCAAGAAATTTTTCAAAAATTTCTAATCTTCATAGGAAATTTTTCAAAAATTTCCAATCTTTATAGGAAATTTTTCAAAAATTTCTTATTTTTATATGAAATTTTTCAATAATTTTTTATTTTTTTAGGAATTTTTAAGTTGAGTTTCTTGTTTTAATAGAAAATATTTTTAAGGAATTTTTTTTTTAAATTGCCTAGTTTTATACAATTTTTCAAAAATTTCTTATTTTGATAGGAAAATTTTCAAAAATTGTTTATTTTTAAATGAAATTTTTCAGACATTTTTTATTTTTATAGGAATTTGTTCAAAAAGTTCTTATTTTTATAGAAAATTTTTCAAAAATTTCTTATTTTCAAAGAAACTCTTTCAAAAATTTCCTATTTTTATATGAATAATAATAATTTTATATTTGTATAGGAAATTTTTCAAAAAATTTCTTATTTTATATTTTTATAGCAAATTTTTAAAAATGTTTAATTTTTATAGAAAATTTTTCAAAAAGTGCTTACTTTTATAGAAAATTTTTCAAAAATTTTTAGTTATATAAGAAATTTTTCAATAATTTTATATTTGTATAGGAAATTTTTCAAAAATTTCTTATTTTTATAGAAAATTTTTTAACAAAAATTTTTTTTACACAAAATTTTTTAATAATTTTTTATTTTTATAGAAAATTAAGAAAAAAAATTTATTTTAATAATAAATTTTTAAAAATTTTCTATTTTATAGGAAATTTTTAAAAATTTTCTAAAATCTTTTAAAATTTACTGGTTTTTTACTAACTTTTTCAAAAATGTTCTATTTTTATAGAACAATTTTCAAAAATGTTCTATTTTAATATAAAATTTTTCAAAAATTTTTTATTTTGTCTAAATTTCCTTTCTTTATAAGAAAAATTTCTTAAATTTGAAAGATAATTTTTCGAAATGCATAAAAGAAATTTTTGTTAATTTTGCTCAGTTTTCTTTAATTGTTTATTTAATAAAATATTTTCTTAAATAAAATATTTTGTTGATTTTTCTAAAACTGCATGTCTTATCATAAAACTCTTACACAATTTTTAATCTTTATAAAAATTGTTTTTAAAATTTTATACTATTCACTTTGACTTTTTAATTACTAGAAAATGCCCTATTTGGTGACCTTAAAACATTTACATATTTACTAAGAATTTTCTTAAAATACCATTAAGCAAATATTTAGTTAATAGTTTCATTTATTAAGGTATATTTACTTAATTGTTTCACCTAAATTGCATTATGACCAAAAACTCATTAATTTAAATTCTCCGTTTATATGCATTTGTAAGCCACACACAAAATCCTTGGGCTAGAGATGCATCATAACAATTGGTTAATGCAATCAAGGAATTTAATTAAAATTACATTTACGAGTACTAAAAATGTTAGGTAGACATTTTCTTAGTAAAATATTTGTAAGACTGTTAGGGCATTTACTACAACATTTATGTTTGTATGTGAAAGCATTACATAAATTTAGGTATTTAGTTATAGTCAGCTTTTCTTACCAGGTATTTGGTTAACAAGGTATCCATTACTTTGTTAGGTATGTAAATGGTACAAGTAAGAGATTTGAATTGTTTACTTGTTTGTAATGCTTTTGAAATTTTGGTATTATTAAATTAAATTTTGTTATTAATTTAAAGGTATAGACCTAAGTACTTGGTCATTGAAGAATTCCTACAACATAAAATTGATATTGGGATATAAAACTGGTTACAAGAATTTCTAATAAGTTTAAAAGAAATCTTATTCCAAATTCGAATATAGTACAATTAGATTTAAATACAAATTTTCAATTAAAAAATCATTCTACTTAAAATGTATATTAGTATGTATGTAGCTATTTTTTAATTTTAATTTGTTGTTTAGTTTTCTTGTCATTTGTATGCGAACTGATACAAATCTCCTCAAACAAAACGTGTACAAACAAACTTAAACCATTGTATATATTTACCTACACATGCAAATATAAACATTGAAAAACACATTGCGTACAAGGATATGTAATTAATATACAAAATTTGTTATGTAGACACTATCAAAACGTCAACACCTTTAGGAAAAACAATAATTTATCATGGATTTTAGACAGGGTCTGGTAGAATTAAGAAATAGCTATAAAGCAAAATTTTTGAAAAAGAGTTATATTTCAAAGATAAAATTGTATGGCAAATTTTTTTAAAAATTTCTTAATTTTTAAATTTTTTTTAAAAAATTTTCCAAAAACTTTAAAAAAAATTATTTTTATACTAAATTTTTCAAAAGTTTCCTATTTTTATAGGAAATTTGTCAAAGATTTTCTATTTTTATAGGAAATTTTTCACAAACTTCCTATTTTTATAGGAAATTTTTCACAAACTTCCTATTTTTGTAGGAAATTTTAAAAAAATTTTCTATTTTTATAGAAAATTTTTCAAAAATTGCATATTTCGATAGGAAATTTTTCAAAAATTTCCCATTTTTATACGAAATTTTTCAAAAATTTCCTATTTTTATAGGAAATTTTTCAAAAATTTAATATTTGTATAGGAAATTTTTCAAAAATTTTCTATTTTTATAGGAAATTTTTAAAAAATTTCTTATTTTTATAGAAAATTTTTCAAAAAATTTCCAATTTTTATAGGAAATTTTTCAAACATTTCCTATTTTTATAGGAATTTTTTCAAAAATTTCCTATTTTTATAGGAAATTTTTCAAAAATTTCCTATTTTTATACGAAAATTTTCAAAAATTTTCTATTTTTATAGGAAATTTTTTCAAAAAATTTTTTTTTTTATTTATTTAATTATTTATTTATTTCAATAAAAAGATGCCGCAAGCCCATAGGGCCTATTTGGCTAGACTACCAATACAAAAACGTGACTTTTAGTAATTATAAAAAATAAAATTAATATTATTTATTATATACAGGGGAAAAAACTAATGTTTGCACACACTTATAATGGACTAAATGAAAAATTGGGAAAAAATTTGTCAAGAACAGCTATTAAAAGAGAAAATATATAGGATTAATCAAACAAAACAAAACTATTATTAATAGCTTCTTCCAAGTTTGTTAAAAATATGTGTTGAAATGTCGACATCGTATTAGAAAATCTCCTCTCCTGATAGGGTATTATGTAATTCCATAAACGCGCAATATTAACCCTAAATGAATGGTCCATTACTGAAGTAAAATGCAAAGGACAAATTAAAGAGTGCGTTCTATTAGATATTGAAAAATTGAATCTATTTATTAAGTAACTTGGTGTACCATATTTAAAAGTTTTGTAAAAGAAAATAATTTGCCTCAGTTTTATAGGAAATTTTTCAAAAATTTCCTATTTTTACAGGAAATTTTTCAAAAAATTCCTATTTTTATAGGAAATTTTTCAAAAATTTCCTATTTTTATAGGAAATTTTTCAAAAATTTTCTATTTTTATAGGAAATTTTTTAAAATTTTCCTATTTTTATAGGAAATTTTTTCAAAAATTTCATATTTTTATAGGAAATCTTTCAAAAATTTCATATTTTATAGGAAATTTTTCCAAAATTTCCTGTTGTTTAAGGAAATTTTTCCAAAATTTCCTGTTGTTTAAGGAAATTTTTTAAAAATTTCCTATTTTTTTATAGAAAATTTTTCAAAAATTTCCTATATTTTTATAGGAAATTTTTCAAAAATTTCCTATTTTTTTGATAGGAAATTTTTAAAAATTTCCTATTTTTTTATAGGAAATTTTTCAAAATTTCCTATTTTTTTATAGGAAATTTTTCAAAATTTTCCTATTTTTTTTAAAGGAAATTTTTCAAAAATTTCCTATTTTTTTATAAGAAACTTTTTAAAAATTTCCTATTTTTTTATAGGAAACTTTTAAAAAATTTCCTATTTTTATAGGAAATTTTTCAAAAATTTCCAATTTTTATAAGAAAGTTTTATAGGAAATTTTTCAAAAATTTCCTATTTTTATAAAAATTTTTCAAAAACTTCCTATTTTTATAGGAAATTTTTCAAAAATTTCCTATTTTTATAGGAAATTTTTCAAAACTTTCCTATTTTTATAGGAAATTTTTCAAAAATTTCCTATTTTTATAGGAAATTTTTCAAAAGTTTCCTATTTTTATAGAAAATTTTTCAAAAGTTTTCTATTTTTATAGGAGATTTTTCAAAAGTTCCCTATTTTTATAGGAAATTTTTCAAAAGTTTCCTATTTTTATAGGAAATTTTTCAAAAGTTTCCTATTTTTATAGGAAATTTTTCAGAAATTTATAATTTTAGTAGGAAATTTTTTTAAAATTTCCTATTTTTGTATAACATTTTTCAAAAACTTCCTATTTTTAAAGGAAATTTTTAAAAAATTTCCTATTTTTATAGGAAATTTAAAAAAAATGCCTATTTTTATATGAAACTTTTACAAAAATTTCCTATAAAAATAGGAAATTTTACAAAAATTTCCTATAAAAATAGGAAATTTTACAAAAATTTCCTATAAAAATAGGAAATTTTACAAAAATTTCCTATAAAAATAGGAAATTTTTGGAAAATTTCCTTTTTTTATACAAAATTTTACAAAAATATCTATTTTTGGAAATTTTTTAAAAATGTCTTGTTTGTATTGGAAATTTTTCAAAAATTTCTCATATTTGTAGAACTGTTTACAAAAATTTTATATTTTTATAGCACATAAAAAAAATAATAATTTTTTAATGGGAAATTAAAAAAAAATTATTTGATAACCATATTTTTAAGGTCTTCTTATTTGAATAAAATATTTTTAAAAAATTTCCTATTTTGATAATGTTTTTTTTAAATTCATAAAAAACTTTAACATACTTGAAACAAGCTCCTTGATAAATCATATATACCACAATTTAAAGTTACAAGCAATTCGTTACATTAAATATACAAAAGTAATTAAAACTTTCTTTAAAATTTACATACTTACTCTTTGTTTCTCATATTTAAGTAAAATAAATACGCAAATACTCACACATGAAAATGTAATCACACGAGATATATAAATAACCATGAGGGAAAAGTTATTGCCACCACATCAGAATAACCCACATTAAAAACATACGCATACCATTTACAAAAATATTTACATAACAAGGAAAACAAATAGACTCTCATTCATGCTCAAATACACAAACATATACATTCATACTTATAGTGGCAGATTACTAATACCAGTAAAGTTTGTCTTAGTGTCATCATAAACCGCTAAGTAAACAGTTAATGCTAATATCTAACATATATATGTATTTTTATATACATTTACTCAGTTTATCAAAGGAAAGGAATCTAAAGGGAAAAGGAGTGCTTATTTATTATATAGGTAATGTTATTAACAGATACGATCTTGTTATGTTAAGGAAATGGAAGTGGAGGAGGGGAAAAACCTGTTAATCATGTTAAAATTTAAATTGGTAACAGTCATATAAAGTGGACATATTGAATACTCAAAGTGGACATATAAATACTCAAATACATATAAAATACTCCTTAAGCAAATTTATCTAAATTTTCTAAAGGCGCAAATGCTGGAAAAATTTCCTATAGAAACAAATTTTGTCAAAATTTCTTATAGAAACAAATTTTGTCAAAATTTCCTATAGAAACAATTTTTGTCAAAATATTTTATAGAAACAAATTTTGTCAAATTTTTCTATATAAACAAATTTTGGCAAAATTTCCTATTGAAACAAATTTTGTCAAAATTTCCTATATAAACAAATTTTGTTAAAATTTCCTATAGAAACAAATTTTGTCAAAATTTCTTATTAAAAAAAAATTTTGTCAAAATTTCCTATAGAAACAAATTTTGTCAAAATTTCCTATAGAAGCAAATTTTGTCAAAATTTCCTACAGAAACTAATTTTGTCAAAATTTCCTATAGAATATATATTGTCTAAATTTCATATAGAAACAAATTTTGTCAAAATTTCCTATAGAAACAAATTTTGTCAAAATTTCCTATAGAAACAAATTTTGTCATAATTTCCTATAGAAACAAATTTTGTCAAAATTTCCTATAGAAAGAAATTTTGTCAAAATTTCCTATAGAAACAAATTTTGTAAAAATTTCCAATAGAAACAATTTTTGTCAAAATTTCCTATAGGAACAAATTTTGTCAAAATTTCCTATAGAAACAAATTTTGTCAAAATTTTCTATAGAAACAAATTTTCTCAAAATTTCCTATATAAACATATTTGTTAAAATTTCCTATAGAAACAAATTTTGTCAAAATTTCTTATATAAAAAAATTTTGTCAAAATTTCCCATAGAAACAAATTTTGTCAAAGTTTCCTATAGAAACAAATTTTGTTAACATTTCCTATAGAAACACGTTTTGTCAAAATTTCCTGTAGAAAAAAATTTTGTCAAAATTTCCTATAGAAAAAAATTTTGTCAAAATTTCCTATAGAAATAAATTTTGTCAAAATTTCCTTTAGAAACAAATTTTGTAAAAATTTCCTATAAAAACAAATTTTGGAAAAATTTCATATAGAAGCAAATTTTGAAAAATTTCCTATTGAAACAAATTTTGTAAAAATTCATAGAGAAACAAATTTTGTCGAAATTTCCTACAGAAACAAATTTTATTAAAATATCTATAGAAACAAATTTTGTCAAAATTTCGTATAGAAAAAAATTTGTTAAAATTTCCTATAGAAAAAAATTTTGGCAAAATTTCTTACAGAAACAAATTTAGTCAAAATTTCCTATAGAAACAAATTTTGTCAAAAATTTCTATAGAAACAAATTTTGTCAAAATTTCTTATAGAATCAAATTTTGTCAAAATTTCCTATAGAAACAAATTTTGTCAAAGTTTATTTTAGAAACAAATTTTGTCAAAATTTCCCATAGAAACAAATTTTATCAAAATTTATAATAAAAAAAAAAATTTGGAAAAATTTCATATGGAAGCAAATATTGAAAAATTTCCTATTAAAACAAATTTTGTAAAAATTTATATAGAAAAAAATTTTGTCAAAATTTCCTACAAAAACAAATTTTATTTAAATATCTTTAGAAACAAATTTCTTTGAAATTTCCTATAGAAATAAATTTTGGCAAAATTTCCTTTAGAAGTAAATTTGGCAACAAAATTCCAAGACAAACAACTTTTAACTATACTTTCTTGAAAGTATTTTTTTTAACAATTTTGTTTGAAAAAACGTTTTTATAGAAATAATTTTCTCATTGCCTATTATAAATAATTTTCATATTATACATTATTCCGGAGTAAAACTCTTCCTTAATTTGGCAACATTTATCTATATACATTTTATGCAAAAAATATATAAATATTTAAAATAATAGTTGTTGGATAAGCCCCTAGAATGCTACTTAACAAATTACTAAAGAGTAGATACATTGAAATGTAGAGGAAACCCTCTCTTACAGAATGAATTCAGAAATTTTCCCTTACACATACATGTTGGCTGTTTGTGTTTGTACACATACAAATGTACATGTAAGTGCATATGTGTGTTTAAACATATTTTATCCGTTTTTATAAACCTTTTAAGTATGCAAAGTAAATTGTTGTGTTTTTGTTTCCACATCCTGTTGGTTTTTTGTTAATTTACAAAGTCAAAAATTAATTAGTTGCGTGTTTTTCTTAATGCTAAAGATATTTATCACAATTTTCTAAAATTATAATAGAAAAACTTTACGAATATAAACAAGTGCCATATGAGAAACAATTGCTCTGCTTTTTGCTGGAGAAATTATGTAAAATCCAGGAAACTACTGTAGCTTAAGATAAAATGTAATTGTGATTTAAGAGCGTATTTAAGTTTTGTGTTTTGGATAAAATGTATGCCTTTTTTAGGGGGCGTAATTTGTACCACAATTAACCTGGATACTTAATAAATGAATGTGTCTATGTGAAGCTGTCATACTTACATACATACATATGTGTAAGGATAAGATGGTATACATATATATATAACCCAGTTTTCGAGGGTTGTTTTATAAGTAATTAGCTTAAATGTTATAGAACTGGTTTTTTGTTTAAATTAGCAACGAAAGAATTGCTAATAAGGTGGAGGAGTTAATTAAATTAATATTTGAAAGCAGGAGGTGAAGAAAAATTTTCTAAAATTTTTATAGGCAATATCAAACATTTTTGTAGGAATTAGTTAAAAAAAAATATTTGAAAGAAATTTTTTGAAAAATGTTCTTAGTTTTGAAGAAAATTTTTTTTTAATTTCTTTTTTCAAGGAAACTTTTAAAAAAGTTTTCGATAAAAGAAAAAAAAATTCTTAATGTTGTTAATTTTATAGGAAATTTTTTAAAAATTTTCTTTTTTTATAGGAAACTTTTCAAAAATGTCTTATTTTTTAGGTAAATTTTTATAAAGTTTATATTTTTATAAGAAATTTTTCAACAATTTCATATTTTATATAATTTTTTTTCATATTTTTCATATTTTTTTATTTTTGTTAGAAATTTAAAAAAAAAATTCTTATTTTGATAGCAAATTTTACAAAAATTTCTTATTTTTTAAGGAAATCTTTTAAAAATTTCTGATTTTTATAGTAAATTTTTTAAAAAATTTATATGGCAAGTTTTTAAAAAAGTCTTATTTTAATAGGAAGTATTTCAAAAACTTGTAGTTTTTATAGAAAATTTTAAAAATTTCTTATTTCTATATTAAATTTCTTATTTTTATAATAAATTTAAAAAAATATTTTTATTTTTATAAGAATTTTTTTTAAAAATTCCTTATTTTTATAGGAATTTTTTTTTTAAATTTCTGATTTTTATTGCCACTTTTTTCAAAATTTCTAATTTTTATAGAAAGTTTTTTTTTAAAAATTTCTTATTTTGATAAGAAGTTTTTCAAAAACTTTTTATTTTTATAGGAAATTTTTCAAAAATTTCTTATTTCTATAGAAAATTCTACAAAAATTTCTTATTTTTATTGGAATTTTCAAAAAATTTATAAGAAATTTTTCAAAAATTTCTTTTTTTATAGGATATTTTTCAAAAGTTTCTTATTTTCATAAAAAATTTTTCAAAAATGTATTATATTTATTGGAAATTTTTTAAAAATTTCTTATTTTTATAGGAAATTTTTTAAAAATTTCTTATTTTGATAAAAAGTTTTTCAAAAGCTTGTAATTTTTATAGGAAACTTTTCAAAAATTTCTTATTTATATAGAAAATTTTACAAAAATTTCTGATTTTATTAGAATTTTCAAAAAAATTTATAAGAAATTTTTCAAAAATTTCTTATTTTTATAGGAAATTTTTCAAAAATTTCTTTTTTTATAGGATATTTTTCAAAAGTTTCTTAGTTTCATAAGAAATTTTTCAAAAATGTATTATATTTTTTTGGAAATTTTTTAAAAATTTCTTATTTTTATAGGAAATTTTTTAAAAATTTCTTATTTTGATAAGAAGTTTTTCAAAAACTTGTAATTTTTATAGGAAACTTTTTAAAAATTTCTTATTTATATAGAAAATTTTACAAAAATTTCTGATTTTATTAGAATTTGCAAAAAAAATTATAAGAAATTTTAAAAAAATTTCTTATTTTTATAGGAAATTTTTCGAAAATTTTATAAGAAATTTTTCAACAATTTCTTATTTTATATAATTTTTTTTCATATTTTTCATATTTTTTTATTTTTGTTAGAAATTTAAAAAAAAAATCTTATTTTGATAGCAAATTTTACAAAAATTTCTTATTTTTATAGGAAATTTTTCGAAAATTTCTTATTTTTATAGGAAATTTTTCAAAAATTTCTTATTTTTATAGGAAATTTTTCAAAAATTTCTTATTTTAATAGGAAATTTTTCAAAAATTTCTTATTTTTATAAGAAAATTTTTAAAAATTTATTATTTTTATAAGAAATTTTTCAAAAGTTTATTATTTTTATAGGAAGTTTTTTAAAATTTTTTATTTTTATGGGAAATTTTTGAAAATTTTTGATTTCTATAGTAAATTTATTCAAAAATTTCTTATTTTTATAGAAAGTTTTTAAAAAATTCTTATTTTAATAAAAACTTTTTCAAAATCTTGTAATTTTTATAGGAAATTTTTCGATAATTTCTTATTTCTATAGGAAATTTTACAAAAATTTCTTATTTGGATCCTCCTTAATGTAAATTTTTTTTTTATTTTTATAAGACATTTTTCAAAAGATTTCTTATTTTTATAGGAAATTTTGCATAAATTTCTTATTTTTATAGGAAGTTTTTTCAAAAATTTCCATTTACAGGAAGTTTTTTTAAAATTTCTTATTTATATAGAAAATTTTTTAAAACATTATTTTTTTTAAAGAAAATTATTTAAAAATTTCTTATTTTTGTTGAAAGTTTTTCACAAATTTCTTATTTTTATAGGAAGTTAAAAAAAAAAAATATTATTTTTATTTCTCAAAAATTTTTCATTTTTATAGGAAATTTACAAAAATTTCTTGTTTTTATAAAAAATTTTTAAAAAATTTCTTATTTTTTTAGGAAATTTTTCAAAAATTTCTTATTTTTATAAGAAATTTAAAAAACAAAAAAAAAAAAAATTACAGTAAATTTTCCAAAAATTTCAAAATTTTTCAAAATTTCTTATTTTTATACAAAATTTTTTATAGAAAATTTTTCAAAAATTTCTTATTTATATAGGATTTTTTTTTTAATTCTTATTTTTATTAGATATTTTTCCAAGATTTCTTATTTTTTAAGAAATTTTTCTAAAATTTATTATTTTTATAGGAAATTTTTTAAAAATGTATTATTTTTAAAGAAATTTTTTCAAAAATTTATTTATTTTTTTATGAAATTTTTATAAAAAATTCTTTAAAAACTTAAATTTTTATAGGAAATTTTTCTTATTTTTTTTATATAAATTTATTCAAAAGTCTCTTAGTTTTATAGGAAATTTTTCAAAATTTTCTTATTTTTATAGAAAATTTTTCAAAAACTTGGTATTTTTATAGGAAATTTTTCAAAAATTTCTTATTTTTTTTAGAAAATTTTTAAAAAATTTCATAGGAATTTTTTTATGTTTATAAAAAATTTCTTATTTTATAGGAAATTTTTCTTTGAATTTTAAATCTTTTTAAATTAAATTTTCTTTCGTTGCGCAAAAATCATTTCAACACTTAAGCAAAATGATTTCTTAGTTCTATTATCACATTAGAAGGGTATTAAATGAAATCCCTGCTTAATAGCTGCTTCTGTAGTAGGCCCAGAAACAAAGGCATAAATAGTGTGGTTTACACTTAAATCAAGACTAAATAGCAAACATTAAATAATCCCAAAAAGAACCTTAATAAACCATAGAAAACGAATATACACTTAAACTTACATACATAAATCGCATTCTCTTACATCAATGTATGCTTGAGTAGATTCATTCAAGTTGTTCTCCAAAAATGACCTTTACCTGTAATAGGTATCTATTACATTCAGGGCACTAAACCATTTATGCTCTATTCTTTCATATCCCAGCAAAAAAAGATTAAAATTGTTACTAGTTATGTCTTTTTGAACTGTTTAAGTAGTGCTTTCGAACTTTGTTTAAATAATTGCAGTTGTCGAAATTTTTACCGGATTGTTGTCCCAATATTTGTATGCCTTTTTGCTGGGATTGTTTTTTAACACACATACAAATGAATGTATGTCAAAAAAGTAACATGAGATATGATTAAGAATATGACACAAATCCTGTGACCATACAACAACATAAAACACTTTTCATGGAAAAATTCATTTCAAGCCGTAAAGGCAAAAATATGCCAGAAAAGAGTTACGGTTGTAATATTGTTTGTATACTAACAAGTTGCAGTTGCTGCTGTTGGTTAGACTGAATTACTGTGTGTCTGTGTTGCATAAGTAGTGTTACGAACTAGTGAGTATAGAAGCAATAAAAATTTTTGTTTCACTTGCATGCTCAAGTGCTTGTATGAAACATACTCGAATAGGTAACATAATTACAACGCAATAGACATATTGAAGAAGAGTCTTATACTTTGACAAATTCGAATGTAAAACCTTGTCAATTTGATGAAGTTTTTGTAAAGGATACAATTAGTTTGGCTTAATAGTTGAAGCATAAATGTTTCAAAAATGAGAATTTTAATTGGGATATTGGTTTGAAAACACACAAAAAAATTGAGGAAGATAATGAGCACACATATATGTTGTTGTAAGAAGACTTGAAAAGCTTTTAAAACTAGGCTAATTGGTAATAGAAACAATCTTGTAATAGATACTTTGTAAAACTATCCTATAAAATTGGAACTACAAAATGATATAAAATTTCGCACCTTTGAAATAATTTCCTACAAAAATAAGTAACTTTTTAACATAAATTAAGGAAATATTTGAACAATTTTCTATTAAACTAAAGAAAAATTTTCTGTAAAAATAAGATATTTTTGAAAAATTTTCTTTAGAAGTATTTTTTTTTAAGAATTTAATATAAAATAAGAAATTTTTTAACAATTTACCTAAAAACATGATAAATATTTAATTAATTTTCTACTAAAACTAAAAGGATAAGATTTTTTTTTAAATTTCCTATCTAAATAATAGTTGTTAAAAATATCCTATAAAAACAAACAAATTATTAAAAAAAATTTTTTAAAATAACATAACAAAATAACAAATTTTTTGAAAATTTTTTTAAAAATAATAAATTTTTAAAAAAAATCCTATAAAATTAGAAATTTAAAAAAATTTTTTTTTAAAAAATTTGTATAAAAAAAATTTTTTGAACACTTTTCTATAAAAAAAATTGTTTCAAATATTTTCTATAAAAATAAGAAATTTTTGAAAATTTTACTATAAAAATAAGAAAATTAGATATCTTTTGAAAAATTTTTTATAAAATTAAGAAATTTTTGAAAAATTTACTATAAAAATAAGAAATTTTTGAAAAATTATACATAAAAATAAAAAATTTTTGAAAAATTATCCATAAAAATAAGAAATTTTTGAAAAATTCTCTATAAAAATAAGAAATCTTTGAAAAATTTCCTACAAAAACAAGAAATTTTTGAAAATTTTCTATAAAAATAAGAAATTTTTTTTTTAAAAATAAGA
The DNA here is from genome assembly GCA_933228675.1 of Stomorhina lunata. Taxonomy (NCBI): domain Eukaryota; kingdom Metazoa; phylum Arthropoda; class Insecta; order Diptera; family Rhiniidae; genus Stomorhina; species Stomorhina lunata. The sequence continues at coordinate 168,700,349 of OW121740.1, read as the reverse complement.
CATAAAAAATCTTATAAAAATAAGAAATTTTCGAAAAATTTTCTATAAAAATAAAATTTTTTTTTGAAAAACTTCAAATAAAAATAATAAATTTTTGAAATCTTTGTTATAAAAATTAGAAATTTTTAAAAATTTCTAATAAAAATAAGAAAATTTTCAAAAACTTCCTATAAAAATTAACAAATTTTTAAAAAATTTGCTGAAAAATTAGAAATTTTCGAAAAGTTTCCTATAAAGATACAATTTTCTTGAAAAATTTCCTATAATAATGAGAAATTTTTGAAAAAAATTCCTATAAAAATAAAAAAATTTTGTAAAATTTCCTATACAAATAAGAAATTTTTGAAAAATTTCCTATAAAAATAAGAAGTTTTCGAAATATTTCCTATAAAAATAAGAAATTTTTGAAAAATTTGCTATAAAAGTAAAAAATTTTTGAAAAACTTTCAATAAAAATAAGAAATTTTTAAAAAGTTTGTTATAAAAATAAGAAATTTTTAAAAATTTCTAAAAAAAATAAGAAATTTTTCAAATAATTGCTGAAAAATTTGAAATTTTCAAAAAGTTTCCTATCAAAATAAAAAAAATTTGTAAAATTTCCTATAAAAATAAGAAATTTTTGAAAAATTTCCTATAAAAAACAGAATTTTTTTAAAATTTCGAACAAAAAGAAGAAATTTTTGAAAAATTTCCTATAAAAATAAAATAAAAAATTTCCTATAGAAGTAAGAAATTTTTGAAAAGTTTTTTATAAAAGTTAAAAAAATTTAAAAAATTTCCTATAAAAATAAGAAATTTTTGAAAAATGTCCTATTAAAATAAGACATTTTTGAAAAATTTCCTGTAAAAATAAGAAATTTTTAAAAAATTTAATATAAAAATAAGAAATTTTTGAAAAATTTCTATTAAATTAAGAAATTTTTGAAAAATTTCATATAAAGATAAAAAAATTTGCAAAAAGTTTTCTATAAAAAGATGAAATTTTTAAAAAATTTCTTATAGAAACAACAATTTTTGAGAATTTTCCTATAAAGATAAAACATTTGTAAAAAGTTGCCTATAAAAAGATGAAATTTTTGAAAAATTTCTTATATAAAAATAAAAATAATAAATTTAAAAACAAAATCTTGTAAAAGTTAGAAAATTTTTAAAAATTTCCTATAAAAATAAGACATTTTTGATTTCTTTTTTTTATAAAAATAAGAATATTTTTAAAAATTTCCTATAAAAATAAGAAATTTTTGAAAAATTCCTTATAAAATTAAGAAATTTTTGAAAAGTTTCTAATCAAAATAAGAATTTTTTTAAAAAATTTTTAATAAAAATAAGAAAGTTTTAAAAAATTTACTATAAAAGTGAGAAGTTTCAAAAAATTTTCTATAAAAATGAGAAACTTTGAAAAAATTTCTACAAAATTGCGAAGTCTTTGAAAAATTGTCTATAAAAATATAAAATTTTTGAATAGTTTCCTCTCAAAATATTTAAACAATTTCCTATAAAAATGCGAAAACTTGAAAAAATTTTCTATTAGAGTATACAATTTTTTAAAAATTTCCTATAAAAATAGAAAAAAATTTTGAAAAATTATAAAAAAAAAGAAATTTTTGAAAATTTTCCTATAAAATTAGAAAAATTTCTTAGAAAAATAGAAAAATTTTGAAAAAAAAAATTTTGATGAAAATATAAAAATGAGAAATTTTAAAAGAAATTTCTACAATAATAAGAGGTTTTTGAAAAATTTATTTATAAAATAAGAAATTTTCTTAATAATTTCTTATAAGAATAAGAAATTTTTGAAAAATTTCCTATAAAAATTAGAAAATTTTTAAAAAATTTAAAAATTTCCTATAAAATTATGAAATTTGGTTGTAAAAAGAAATCAAATGCCAGAATTTAATATTTAGTCTAGGTTCTTGTAGTTCCCCTTAGTGCATTTTAAATAATAAATTGAACAAATCTTGTTGACCTTTACTCTTTACTTTGAACCTTAATTGGTTTTTTGTGGGTTTCATACACTTTTGAAAATTAAACTCGTGGTTTTAATGCATTCTATTATACTTCTTTTTCACCAATCATTTTTTTTTTTGGATCTGCCAATTCAACAACATGTCAACAAAATGTCAATGTATACCCAATTATCACTAGACGAAGTAGCCCAAAATGTGACAGCAAAATATACAGAAACCAGTAAATTATCAAGTGGAAGCGTAAAAAAGAGCAAACAACCAATATTCAGTCAAAACGATTCAATTCAATTAAAAAACTTGTTAATGAGTTTAAAACCAGCTCATTTTTAATCCCTTTGATTGGCATATTTTGTTGACGAAAAGGACTCTGGCAAATTAAAAACCAAAGCATTTTTAAATTCTTTTCAAAGATTTTCGTTGTATCATTTTTGTTTGTAGAAAGAAAAATTAATGGAATTTAAAGGGGATTTTAAAACGAAAAGATTTTTTTAACTGCCTGCACTATAATTATTTAGTATTTATTTAACGCTTATACATATGTGAAAAATTTAGTGGCTATAGCTGTTATAGTTTATAATTTTATAGCATTTATCTGGCGTTTGTGGCAAAAAGAAGCTATGGCCTTTATGCGAAATTGAATAGAAATATTCGTTTAATACAATATTAAAGATTAAATTATCTAACGAGTTAAAGGCAAAGAATATTGTAAAGATTTTTACCTAAAACAATTAAAATTTACTGATCTATAATATTGTTAATTAAGAACAAACAAATTTATATAATTTAAGACATGTTGGGGATGTCCATGAAAAGTATCATTAAAATAATTTACAGAAAGGCTAATATTAACACCAACAACAACAATTAAAACCTTATATGGCTTTCCTGAAATGTTTTCACATGTGAGTATCGCATCAAAGTTTCTATACAAAAACTTAAAAATATTCATTATAAATTTAAATTACAGGCGAATATACCCAGTAAAACTTTTCATTACCAAATAATGAGTTAAACAGTTAAACTATTGAACACGAACTACTTACTCATTCGCTGTTTAAGTCATTACATTAACATGGGGATGTCATTGGAGACAAGTACTTACCAATTGCAGAAAAGTAATGACTTGGGTAAGCAATTTGAAGGCAATAACAACAACATCAACAACTTTTTTGTTGTTGTTTTATTAAAAACATATATTTTTAAACGAAATACAACATTTTTTTTATGATCCCATGGGGGCTCGAACCCAGACCCTCCGACTGCTAGGCAGAGACTCTTCCACTGAGCTACTTCATATGTTGAAAACTTATCAGCTTATAATTAATATAAACAATTTTTATTTTTAGATCCAAAATCATGTGAAAATAACTTTGTTTTTCCCTGCTTTTTTTGCTTTGTTGTAATTTTTGGAAAAATATTTTTATACGATTTTTTGTAATTATTTTAAAACTTTTTAAAATTATTTTAAAACTTAAACAATTTAAATCTTCTTTTTTGTATAAGTTTTTACATAAGATTGACTCTTACTTACTTAAATGTTACAACCTGTTAAGGTCAAAGTCCGAGCATGTTTCAGAATTCCATGGATTTCGATCTTGTGAGAATATTCTCCAATTTTATAGGCAAAGCTTTGAAAAATGTTCCTCTACTTGGTCTTTCTATCGAAGTTTCGGACATCCTATTCTAACATTAGGTAGTGGGACATTTCAATTCTAATTTTATCATCTTCATTGTATTTTTTTTCAAGAGAGGGTTACTAGCCCGTAATCCTAACCCATTTTTATCGATCTTATGGGACAACTCTCGGAACATGTTAACTCACAATATTAATGGGTGTTAAACTATCTCCCCGGGAGATACCATGAGGAGGTGTGTGTCCACAGTTGAGATGAAGGATGATCCAGATAAGTTGGGCTTACCAAGTTAAGACCAATTAGAATCGTGTTTGGTATTCAACATCCCCTACATAATCAAAATTGAATCATGATGGTATTTTTTCATTAACGTGAGTTAGTTTTACAAATTTTTTTACAGAAGATAATATTTAAGTTCTTTAAATTCAAAAATCATTTAAAAATAATAAAAAAAAAACTAAAAAAATTTGCCCTTGGTGGGATTTGAACCGGGCCATTCAGTTTAAATTACCATTTTAATTACAAATAAGTACTTCTGTAATAACTTATTATTTATTCGGATGGTATGTTGTAGTCGTTACAAGGTAACCAGTTATCAGAGTACTTGCCATTACCAAAGTTTTGCTGGCTAATTAGTTTTCTAAAGTTTTCAAAATTTTAAAAACTTTTTTCAAAAAATCATATTAAAATGTTATCATACCACAGTTTATAGAAACACCCTTATTCAAAAGCATAGAAAATTGGCAATTTTGGTAACAAGCCATAAAGGAAAACTAACGATACATAAAAAAAGTCTTACTGAAAAAAAAAAACAACTGACCTTTCTTCTAAACTTAAACAGTTTTCGAAGGATGTGCTTTTATGTATCTCTATGTGTCTTTACAACCATATGAACAGCTGCTAGTAATTACAATAAAAACAATGTACAAAATTAGTTTTTCATTCATACAAAAACTAATAACATTTTATTTTCTCCAACCATGTCTTTGTTTACCCATTTTAACTATTTGGGTAACTAAAGGTCCTTTGAATGGCCAAAGGAAGAAAACAATATTTTCATTTTACAAATTTTACATACACATTTACACATACGCACATTCATACATTCACATATTTAATGAAATTATAAAAAACCGATTTACAAGAAATTATTTTGTACTTAATTGCATGACCATCCGTAAGAACGTCCTAGACAAAGCTTTTGACGACGACCTTTTTGTACTCCTTTTCCTTAAAGGTTTGAGTGAAAAAACAATTTTTAATTTGAATTTTATTAAATGAATTGTAAAAAGGAAAATGTTATTTAAATTTAGAGAAAAGTTTACTAAATAAATAAGAAATATAATTATGGTTAGAGATTGTTTTATGTTACACAATAACTGTGGTCTCATAGAGAATGTTCATGGTCAATAGAGGAAATTAAAAAGACGAGGGGTTTATTGAGGGGAAAGTTATTAGTTTATTTTCATTATATTTAAAAGAAAAAAAGTTTGGAAAGGAAACAAGAGGGACACGAGTTCTATTTGAAAATGACATTATAATTAAAAAAGGATTTCCTGTTAAATAAATGACTGAATTGTGATCAACAGCCATGTGTCCTTTTGTATAGCTTTGTGTGTTTATTAAAATTTTGTAATATTTAGTTATTCTTTTCTGAAGAAAGAATACAAAAATTTCCTGCCATAAAATAGGAAATTTTTATTTTTTCATAAGAAATTTTTTTTAAAATTTGTTATATAAATAAGAATTTTTAAAAAATTTCTTGTTTTTATGAAACAAATTTTTAAAAATTTCTTATTTTTATAATAAATTTTTCAAAAATTTCTTATTTTAAAACAAAATTTTTTAATAATTTTTAATTTTGGTTTCAAATTTTTTCAAAAATTTCTTGTTTTTATAAAAAAAATTTTCAAAAATTTCTTATTGCTATAAAAAATTTTCAAAAATTTCCTACTTTTATAAGAAATTTTTAAATAATTGTATTATTTTAAAGGAAATTTTTCCAAAATTTCTTAAATTTATAAAAAAAATGTTTGAAAATTTCTCATATTTATAAGAAATTTTCCAACTTACTTATATAAAAAATTTTCAAAAATTTCTTGCTTTTATAAAAAAAAAAAAAAAATTTTTAATTTCTTATTTTAATAAAAATTTTTTCAAAAATTTCTTATTTTCAAACGAAATTTTACAATAACTTTTAGTTTTTATATCAAAGTTTTTTAAAAATTTTCTTGTTTTTATTGAACATCTTTCAAAAATTTCTTATATTTATAAGAAATTTTTCAAAAATTTCTTACTTTTATAAGAAATTTTTCCAAAATTTCTTACTTTTATAAGAAATTTTTCAAAAATTTCTTACTTTTATATGATTTTTTTTTTTAAATTTCGTACTTTTATGAGATATTTTTCAAAAATTTCTTACTTTTATAGGAAATTTTAAAAATTTTCCAAAAATTTTCTTTTTTTTCTTATTTTTGTAAGAAGCTTTCCAAAAAGTAAGAAATTTTTGGAAAATTGTAAGAAATTTTTAAAAAATTTCTTTCGATTTTTTTTCAAAAATTTTTAATTTTTATTAGAAATTTTTAAAATTTTTTTACTTTACTTTAGTTTGAAAAATTTCTTGTTTTTTTTTTTAATATTTTCATAAGAAATTGTTCAAAAATTTCCTTCTTTTGTAAAAAAAGTTTTTCAAAAATTCATTATTTTTATAGAAAATGTTTAAAAAATGTCTAATTTTTACAGAAAATTTAAAAAAAATTCTGTTTATGGTAGAAAAATTTTTAAAATTTCTCATACATTTTTTTTATTAGAAATTATGATTGTGTTTTTAAATTTCTTATTTTTACAGACAAGTTTTCAAAAATTTCCTGCTGTCGTTGAAAATTTTTCAAAAATCTCTTATTTATAAAGAAAATTTTTAAAAAATTTCTTATTTTTATAGGAAATTTTTCAAAAGTTTTTTATTTTTATAGGAAACATTACAAAACTTTTTTATTTTTATATAAAATTTTTAAAAATTTCATGTTTTTATTTGAAATTTTTAGAAAATTTCAAATTTTATAATTTTTTTTAGGTACATTTTTTTTTAATAATTTCCCTTTTTATACGAAATTTCTCAAAAGTTTCTTATTTTTATAGGAATTTTTTAAAATTTGTTATGTTTCAAAAATTTCTTATTTTTGTACAAAATTTTTCAAAAATTTCTTACTTTTATAGGAAATTTTTCAAAAACTTCTTATTTTTATAGGAAAGTTTTAAAAAATTTCTAACTTTTATAAAAAATTTCTTATTTTTATAAAAAAAATTTTAAAAATTTCTTATTTTTGTAAAAAATTTCACAACCTTTTGTTTATTTTTATATGAAATTTTTCAAAAATTTCCTATTTTTATAGGAAATTTTTTAAAAATGTATTATTATTGTAGGAAATTTTTTAAAAATTTCTTATTCATATAGGAAATTTTTCAAAAATTTTTTATTTTTATAGGAAATTTTATAAAAATTTATAATTTTTATAAAAATTTTTCAAAAATTTTCTATTTTTATAGGAAATTTTTCAATAATTTATTAATTTTATAGGAAAATTTTTAAAAGTTTCTTATTTTTATAAGAAGTTTTTCAAAAATTTCTTATTTTTATAGGTAATTTTTCAAAATGTTCTTTTTTTATAGGAAATTTTTCAAAAATTTTTTATAGGAAATTTTTCAACAATTCCTAACTTTTATAGGAAATTTTACAAAAATTTCTTATTTTTATAGGAAGTTTTTCAAAAATATCTTATTTTTATAGGAAATTTATCAAAAATTTCTTATTTTTTTAGGAAATTTTTCAAAAATTTCTTATTTTTATAGCAAATTTTTCAAAAGTTTATTATTTTTATAGGAAATTTTTCTAAAATTTCTTACTTTTATAAGAAATTTTTTCAAAAATTTCTTGTTTTAATAAAAAATTTTTGGAAAATTTCTAATTTTAATGGGAAATTTTTTCCAAATTTCTTATTGTTATAGAAAATTTTTAAAAAGGGTTTGTTTAATAGGAAAAATTTTCAAAAAATTCTTTGTGTTCTAGGAAAGTTTTAAGAATTTTCATTTTTGAATATAAATTAAGATTTGAATTGCTACTTAAGCTTTTTAGTAGTATTTTTTTTTGGAATTTTTTTAAATTTCTTACTTTTATAAAAAAATTTTTGTTTAATAGGAAAAATTTTCAAAAAATTCTTAGTTTTCTAGAAAAACTTTCCTTTTTTCATTTTTGAATATAATTTAAAATAGTAATTGCTACTTAAGCTTTTTATTAGTATTATATCCACTAAGCTTACAGGTTACTTATATTCCTTAAGAACCGGTAATAGAATATCAAATTATTATAACAAAATTAAATCGAAAGCTTAAGAGTTGATTAAAAACTACAATTTAATAATCTACACTCAATTTTTTTTTTGCTATACTTTCTCTTAGATTGTTGTTCATAAATAAATTATAAGTTTTACAAGAAGATTGCAAAGGTCCTAAAAAAATGTAATCCTTTTACAAGAACAATATGTTTTCATAGAATTTTTGCTGAAAGTTATTATGTTAAAACAGTATCGTTTTCTTTGGGTGGTTGTTCGATGTTAATAGTATGTAGTATGACTACATAAATACTTTATTGAATTTTTTTAGTTTATTTTCTATTTTTTTATTTTTTATTAGTTATAAATTCTTATTATGTAGTCATTTTTGTAGTTTTTGTAGTAACTTCTTTTCTTAAATTATATTCTTTTCCAAAATGTATATGCAAGAAATATTTAAAAACCTTTCACCTTATCAATCTCTAAAAAAGCAATAAACTAAATATTTTCAAATTTAAATATTTTAATAAATTTAGCTTTCAATTAATCGCAATCTTATATTTTTCTATTTTTTTTAATGTCACGTAACTACCACATGATGTTTTACGTGATAATATGCTAAGATTGCATTGCATTGCAATCAGTTTATATATGTAAATTTCTACATATACAAAATGATTTCCCAGTGTTTTTTATCCTTTTTGTTTGTAACATGCAATATTAAATATATTCTCTGGAGTATTGAAGTGGCAGCCATAAAATCAAAAGTGAAACTAAAGCGCAAACTAAGACGCGTTTTCCTCATGCAATGCCAGCGTTTATATAAAATTCAAAAAATCTGGAAAAAAAACTTTAGAAAAACTGAAAAAGAATAGCTTTATAAGGAGAAGAACAATAAGAAACAATAGAACAAAAATAACTTCATTAGACAAATTTCATTTTTTTAGCAAAGAAATAAGAAAAATATACAATTTAAAATAAGAAGCAGAAAGTAAAAAATTTTTGCAAAATAAATAAAATAAAATAAACAAGTCTCTTAGATCCGTTGTGGCTTAATACTTGTGCTCCCCAGGATTCGTGTGATTGTATATTAATGGAGTGAAGTGGTTGTGTTCCTGTATATGTGTGTTTATGTATTTATGTATAAATGCGTTTAAGTTAGAGGATCTGCTTGTTTAGCTTCATTTGTGCCAACGTGCGCGTTTTTGTGGTAAACCTTACAAAGCAAAGTTGAATAAAATTTTCTACATGCACTCATGCACATATACATACATAAATATATTGAAATATATATTTTCGAGGAAAATCTGCAATTTGTATAGAAAAATAGAAGAAAACTTTAACGAAACATTATTATGGAATATAGAAAAAAAGCTAATGCCATGCCAGCGAATGAAAATGCAAAATACACATGCATGTGCTGTTAACAGTGTGTGCAGTAATTGAAAAATATTATGGAATTGAAAAGGCTTCATTTTGGGAATTTTTTTAATAGAAAGACATTTTGTTGCTTACAAGTATGTGATGTTAGAAAAAAATTATATAACTACTTTTGTATGTAAATCTTACAATGGGGGATTTTTTTTTAAAGAAAAAATAACAGAGATATAAGTAAAATTTTTGAAAGAAATATTTAGAAATATAAAATCATTTGTTAAAAATTTTCGCTTTATAAAATGTTTAATTAGAAATTTTAATCAAATTTTTATAAAAATTATCACAAAGTGAAATTTTATTCAAATTTATCATATAGTGAAATCTTGATTGAATTTTTTCATATTGTGAAATTTTGATAAAAATTATAATATAGTAAAATTTTGCTCAAAAATATTATATAGTAATATTTTGATCAAAATTATTATATAGTGAAATTTTGATCAAATTTATCATTTAGTGAAATTTTGATCAAATTTACCATAAAGTGAAATTTTGATCAAATTTATCATATAATGAAATTTAGATCAAAATAACTATATAGTGAAATTTTGATATAGTAAAATTTTGATCAAATTTATCATAAAGTGAAATTTTGATTAAATTTATCATATAATGAAATTTTGATCAAAATTATCATATAATGAAATTTTTTAACAAAATTACCATATAGTGAAATTTTGGCCAAAATTATCATATAGTGAAATTTTGGCCAAAATTTTCATATAGTGAAATTTTGATCAAAATTATCATAAAGAGAAATTTTGATTAAATTTGTCATATGGTGAAATTTTGATCCAAATAATCATATAGTGAAATTTTGATCAAATTTACTATAAAGTGAAATTTTAATCAAATTTATCATATAGTGAAATTTTGATAAAATTATCATATAGTGAAATTTTGAACAAATTTTTCATATAGTGAAATTTTTATCATATTTACTATAAGGTAAAATTTTGATCAAATTTATCATATAATGAAATTTTGTTAAAAATTATCATATAGCGAAATTTTGATCAAATTTATCATATAGTGAAATTTTTACAAAAATTATCATAAAGTGAAATGTTGATCAAAATTATCATAAAGTGAAATTTTGATCAAATTTATCATAAAGTGAAATGTTGATCAAAATTATCAAAAAGTGAAATTTTGATAAAATTTGTCTTATAGCGAAATTTTGGTCAAAATTATCATAAAATGAATTTTTGATAAAATTGATCATAAAGTGAAATTTTGATCAAAATTATCATATAGTGAAATTTTGATCAAAATTATCATATAGTGAAATTTTGATCAAAATTATCATATAGTGAAATTTTGATTAAAATTATCATATAGTGAAATTTTGATCAAAATTATCATATAGTGAAATTTTGATCAAAATTATCATATAGTAAAATTTTGATCAAAATTTTCATATACTGAAATTTTGATCAAAATTATCATATAGTGAAATTTTTATTAAAATTATCATATAGTGAAATTTTGATCAAAATTATCATATAGTGAAATTTTGATTAAAATTATCATATAGTGAAATTTTGATCAAAATTATCATATAGTGAAATTTTGATCAAAATTATCATATAGTGAAATATTGGTTAAAATTATCATATAGTGAAATTTTGATAAAATTGATCATAAAATGAAATTTTGATCAAAATTATCATATAGTGAAACTTTGATCAAAATTATCATATAGTGAAATATCGGTTAAAATTATCATATAGTGAAATTTTGATAAAATTGATCATAAAATGAAATTTTGATCAAAATTATCATATAGTGAAATTTTGATCAAAATTATCATATAGTGAAATTTTGATCAAAATTATCATATAGTGAAATTTTGATCAAAATTATCATATAGTGAAATTTAGATCAAAATAATTATATAGTGAAATTTTGATATAGTAGAATTTCGATCAAATTTATTATAAAGTGAAATTTTGATTAAATTTATCATATAATGAAATTTTGATCAAAATTTATCATATTATGCAATTTTTTAACAAAATTACCATATAGTGAAATTTTGGCCAAAACTATCATATAGTGAAATTTTGGCCAAAATTTTCATATAGCGAAATTTTGATCAAAATTATCATAAAGAGAAATTTTGATTAAATTTGTCATATGGTGAAATTTTGATCTAAATAATCATATAGTGAAATTTTGATCAAATTTACCATAAAGTGAAATTTTGATGAAATTTATCATATAGCGAAATTTTGATCGAAATTATCATATAGTGAAATTTTGATAAAAATTATCATATAGTGAAATTTTGAACAAATTTTTCATATAGTGAAATTTTTATCAAATTTACTATAAGGTAAAATTTTGATCAAATTTATCATATAATGAAATTTTGTTAAAAATTATCATATAGTGAAATTTTGATCAAATTTATCATATAGTGAAATTTTTACCAAAATTATCATAAAGTGAAATGTTGATCAAAATTATCATAAAATGAAATTTTGGTAAAATTTATCATAAAGTCAAATTTTGATCAAAATTATCATATAGTGAAATTTTGATGAAATTTGTCTTATAGTGAAATTTTGGTCAAAATTATCATAAAATGAATTTTTGATAAAATTGATCATAAAGTCAAATTTTGATCAAAATTATCATATAGTGAAATTTTAATTAAAATGAACATATATTGAAATTTTGATCAAAATTATCATATAGTGAAATTTTGATCAAAATTATCATATAGTGAAAATTTGATCAAAATTATCACATAGTAAAATTTTGATCAAAATTATCACATAGTGAAATTTTGATCAAAATTATCATATAGTGAAATTTTGATCAAAATTATCATATAGTGAAATTTTGATCAAAATTATCATATAGTGAAATTTTAATTAAAATGATCATATATTGAAATTTTGATCAAAATTATCATATAGTGAAATTTTGATCAAAATTATCATATAGTGAAATTTTGATCAAAATTATCATATAGTGAAATTTTGATCAAAATTATCATATAGTGAAATTTTGATCAAAATTATCATATAGTGAAATTTTGATTAAAATTATCATATAGTGAAATTTTGATCAACATTATCAAATAGTGAAATTTTGATCAAAATTATCATATAGTGAAATTTTGATCAAAATTATCATATAGTGAAATTTTGATCAAAATTATCATATAATGAAATTTTGACCAAAATTATCATATAGTGAAATTTTGATCAAAATTATCATATAGTGAAATTTTGATCAAAATTATCATATAGTGAAATTTTGATCAAAATTATCATATAGTGAAATTTTAATTAAAATTATCATATATTGAAATTTTGATCAAAATTATCATATAGTGAAATTTTGATCAAAATTATCATATAGTGACATTTTGATCAAAATTATCATATAGTGAAATTTTGATCAAAATTATCATATAGTGAAATTTTAATTAAAATTATCATATATTGAAATTTTGATCAAAATTATCATATAGTGAAATTTTGATCAAAATTATCATAAAGTGAAATTTTAATTAAAATTATCATATATTGAAATTTTGATCAAAATTATCATATAGTGAAATTTTGATCAAAATTATCATATAGTGAAATTTTGATCAAAATTATCATATAGTGAAATTTTAATTAAAATTATCATATATTGAAATTTTGATCAAAATTATCATATAGTGAAATTTTGATCAAAATTATCATATAGTGAAATTTTGATCAAAATTACCATATAGTGAAATTTTGATCAAAATTATCATATAGTGAAATTTTGATCAAAATTATCATATAGTGAAATTTTGATCAAAATTATCATATAGTGAAATTTTAATTAAAATGAACATATACTGAAATTTTGATCAAAATTATCACATAGTGAAATTTTGATCAAAATTATCATATAGTGAAATTTTGGTCAAAATTATCATATAGTGAAATTTTGATCAAAATTATCATATAGTGAAATTTTGATCAAAATTATCATATAGTGAAATTTTGACCAAAATTATCATATAGTGAAATTTTGATCAAAATTATCATATAGTGAAATTTTGATCAAAATTATCATATAGTGAAATTTTGATCAAAATTATCATATAGTGAAAATTTGATCAAAATTATCACATAGTAAAATTTTGATCAAAATTATCATATAGTGACATTTTGATCAAAATTATCATATAGTGAAATTTTGATCAAAATTATCATATAGTGAAATTTTGATCAAAATTATCATATAGTGAAAATTTGATCAAAATTATCACATAGTAAAATTTTGATCAAAATTATCATATAGTGACATTTTGATCAAAATTATCATATAGTGAAATTTTGATCAAAATTATCATATAGTGAAATTTTAATTAAAATTATCATATATTGAAATTTTGATCAAAATTATCATATAGTGAAATTTTGATTAAAATTATCATATAGTGAAATTTTGATCAAAATTATCATATAGTGAAATTTTGATCAAAATTATCATATAGTGAAATTTTGATCAAAATTATCATATAGTGAAATTTTAATTAAAATGATCATATATTGAAATTTTGATCAAAATTATCATATAGTGAAATTTTGATCAAAATTATCATATAGTGAAATTTTGATCAAAATTATCATATAGTGAAATTTTGATCAAAATTATCATATAGTGAAATTTTGATCAAAATTATCATATAGTGAAATTTTAATTAAAATTATCATATATTGAAATTTTGATCAAAATTATCATATAGTGAAATTTTGATCAAAATAATCATATAGTGAAATTTTGATTACAATTACCATACATTGAAATTTGGATCAAAATTATCATATAGTGAAATTTTGATCAAAATTATCATATAGTGAAATTTTAATCAAAATTATCATATTGTGAAATTTTGATCAAAATTATCATATTGTGAAATTTTGATCAAAATTATCATATAGTGAAATTTTGATCAAAATTATCATATAGTGAAATTTTGATTACAATTACCATACATTGAAATTTGGATCAAAATTATCATATAGTGAAATTTTAATTAAAATTATCATATATTGAAATTTTGATCAAAATTATCATATAGTGAAATTTTGATCAAAATTATCATATAGTGAAATTTTGATCAAAATTATCATATAGTGAAATTTTGATCAAAATTATCATATAGTGAAATTTTGATCAAAATTATCATATAGTGAAATTTTAATTAAAATTATCATATATTGAAATTTTGAGCAAAATTATCATATAGTGAAATTTTGATCAAAATTATCATATAGTGAAATTTTGATCACAATTATCATATAGTGAAATTTTGACCAAAATTATCATATAGTGAAATTTTGATCAAAATTATCATATATTGAAATTTTGATCAAAATTATCATATAGTGAAATTTTGTTCAAAATTATCATATAGTAAAATTTTAATTAAAATGATCATATATTGAAATTTTGATCAAAATTATCATATAGTGAAATTTTGATCAAAATTATCATATAGTGAAATTTTAATTAAAATTATCATATATTGAAATTTTGATCAAAATTATCATATAGTGAAATTTTGATCAAAATTATCATATATTGAAATTTTGATCAAAATTATCATATAGTGAAATTTTGATCAAAATTATCATATATTGAAATTTTGATAAAAATTATCATATAGTGAAATTTTGATCAAAATTATCATATAGTGAAATTTTGATCAAAATTATCATATAGTGAAATTTTGATCAAAATTATCATATAGTGAAATTTTGATCAAAATTATCATATAGTGAAATTTTGATCAAAATTATCATATAGTGAAATTTTGATCAAAATTATCATATAGTGAAATTTTGATCAAAATTATCATATAGTGAAATTTTAATTAAAATTATCATATATTGAAATTTTGATCAAAATTATCATATAGTGAAATTTTGATCAAAATAATCATATAGTGAAATTTTGGTTACAATTACCATACATTGAAATTTGGATCAAAATTATCATATAGTGAAATTTTGATCAAAATTATCATATAGTGAAATTTTAATCAAAATTATCATATTGTGAAATTTTGATCAAAATTATCATATTGTGAAATTTTGATCAAAATTATCATATAGTGAAATTTTGATCAAAATTATCATATAGTGAAATTTTGATTACAATTACCATACATTGAAATTTGGATCAAAATTATCATATAGTGAAATTTTGATCAAAATTATCATATAGTGAAATTTTAATTAAAATTATCATATATTGAAATTTTGATCAAAATTATCATATAGTGAAATTTTGATCAAAATTATCATATAGTGAAATTTTGATCAAAATTATCATATAGTGAAATTTTGATCAAAATTATCATATAGTGAAATTTTGATCAAAATTATCATATAGTGAAATTTTAATTAAAATTATCATATATTGAAATTTTGAGCAAAATTATCATATAGTGAAATTTTGATCAAAATTATCATATAGTGAAATTTTGATCACAATTATCATATAGTGAAATTTTGACCAAAATTATCATATAGTGAAATTTTGATCAAAATTATCATATATTGAAATTTTGATCAAAATTATCATATAGTGAAATTTTGTTCAAAATTATCATATAGTAAAATTTTAATTAAAATGATCATATATTGAAATTTTGATCAAAATTATCATATAGTGAAATTTTGATCAAAATTATCATATAGTGAAATTTTAATTAAAATTATCATATATTGAAATTTTGATCAAAATTATCATATAGTGAAATTTTGATCAAAATTATCATATATTGAAATTTTGATCAAAATTATCATATAGTGAAATTTTGATCAAAATTATCATATATTGAAATTTTGATCAAAATTATCATATAGTGAAATTTTGACCAAATTATCATATAGTGAAATTTTAATTAAAATGATCATATATTGAAATTTTGATCAAAATTATCATATAGTGAAATTTTGATCAAAATTATCATATAGTGAAATTTTGATTATAATTACCATACATTGAAATTTGGATCAAAATTATCATATAGTGAAATTTTGATCAAAATTATCATATAGTGAAATTTTAATTAAAATTATCATATATTGAAATTTTGATCAAAATTATCATATAGTGAAATTTTGACCAAAATTATCATATAGTGAAATTTTGATCAAAATTATCATATAGTGAAATTTTGATCAAAATTATCATATAGTGAAATTTTGATCAAAATTATCATATAGTGAAATTTTGATCAAATTTTGATAGTGAAATTTTGATTACAATTACCATACATTGAAATTTGGATCAAAATTATCATATAGTGAAATTTTGATCAAAATTATCATATAGTGAAATTTTAATTAAAATGAACATATATTGAAATTTTGATCAAAATTATCATATAGTGAAATTTTGATCAAAATTATCATATAGTGAAATTTTGATCAAAATTATCATATAGTGAAATTTTGATCAAAATTATCATATAGTGAAATTTTGATCAAAATTATCATATAGTGAAATTTTGACCAAAATTATCATATAGTGAAATTTTGATCAAAATTATCATATAGTGAAGTTTTGATCAAAATTATCATATAGTGAAATTTTGATCAAAATTATCATATAGTGAAGTTTTGATCAAAATTATCATATAGTGAAAATTTGATCAAAATTATCACATAGTAAAATTTTGATCAAAATTATCACATAGTAAAATTTTGATCAAAATTATCATATAGTGACATTTTGATCAAAATTATCATATAGTGAAATTTTGATCAAAATTATCATATAGTGAAATTTTGATCAAAATTATCATATAGTGAAAATTTGATCAAAATTATCACATAGTAAAATTTTGATCAAAATTATCATATAGTGACATTTTGATCAAAATTATCATATATTGAAATTTTGATCAAAATTATCATATAGTGAAATTTTAATTAAAATTATCATATATTGAAATTTTGATCAAAATTATCATATAGTGAAATTTTGATTAAAATTATCATATAGTGAAATTTTGATCAAAATTATCATATAGTGAAATTTTGATCAAAATTATCATATAGTGAAATTTTGATCAAAATTATCATATAGTGAAATTTTAATTAAAATGATCATATATTGAAATTTTGATCAAAATTATCATATAGTGAAATTTTGATCAAAATTATCATATAGTGAAATTTTGATCAAAATTATCATATAGTGAAATTTTGATCAAAATTATCATATAGTGAAATTTTGATCAAAATTATCATATAGTGAAATTTTAATTAAAATTATCATATATTGAAATTTTGATCAAAATTATCATATAGTGAAATTTTGATCAAAATAATCATATAGTGAAATTTTGATTACAATTACCATACATTGAAATTTGGATCACAATTATCATATAGTGAAATTTTGATCAAAATTATCATATAGTGAAATTTTAATTAAAATTATCATATATTGAAATTTTGATCAAAATTATCATATAGTGAAATTTTGATCAAAATTATCATATAGTGAAATTTTAATCAAAATTATCATATTGTGAAATTTTGATCAAAATTATCATATAGTGAAATTTTGATCAAAATTATCATATAGTGAAATTTTGATTACAATTACCATACATTGAAATTTGGATCAAAATTATCATATAGTGAAATTTTGATCAAAATTATCATATAGTGAAATTTTAATTAAAATTATCATATATTGAAATTTTGATCAAAATTATCATATAGTGAAATTTTGATCAAAATTATCATATAATGAAATTTTGATCACAATTATCATATAGTGAAATTTTGACCAAAATTATCATATAGTGAAATTTTGATCAAAATTATCATATATTGAAATTTTGATCAAAATTATCATATAGTGAAATTTTGTTCAAAATTATCATATAGTAAAATTTTAATTAAAATGATCATATATTGAAATTTTGATCAAAATTATCATATAGTGAAATTTTGATCAAAATTATCATATAGTGAAATTTTAATTAAAATGATCATATATTGAAATTTTGATCAAAATTATCATATAGTGAAATTTTGATCAAAATTATCATATATTGAAATTTTGATCAAAATTATCATATAGTGAAATTTTGATCAAAATTATCATATATTGAAATTTTGATCAAAATTATCATATAGTGAAATTTTGACCAAATTATCATATAGTGAAATTTTAATTAAAATGATCATATATTGAAATTTTGATCAAAATTATCATATAGTGAAATTTTGATCAAAATTATCATATAGTGAAATTTTGATTACAATTACCATACATTGAAATTTGGATCAAAATTATCATATAGTGAAATTTTGATCAAAATTATCATATAGTGAAATTTTAATTAAAATTATCATATATTGAAATTTTGATCAAAATTATCATATAGTGAAATTTTGACCAAAATTATCATATAGTGAAATTTTGATCAAAATTATCATATAGTGAAATTTTGATCAAAATTATCATATAGTGAAATTTTGATCAAAATTATCATATAGTGAAATTTTGATCAAAATTATCATATAGTGAAATTTTGATTACAATTATCATACACTGAAATTTGGATCAAAATTATCATATAGTGAAATTTTGATCAAAATTATCATATAGTGAAATTTTAATTAAAATTATCATATATTGAAATTTTGATCAAAATTATCATATAGTGAAATTTTGATCAAAATTATCATATAGTGAAATTTTGATCAAAATTATCATATAGTGAAATTTTGATCAAAATTATCATATAGTGAAATTTTGATCAAAATTATCATATAGTGAAATTTTAATTAAAATTATCATATATTGAAATTTTGATCAAAATTATCATATAGTGAAATTTTGATCAAAATTATCATATAGTGAAATTTTGATCAAAATTATCATATAGTGAAATTTTGATCAAAATTAACATATAGTGAAATTTTGATCAAAATTATCATATAGTGAAATTTTGATCAAAATTATCATATAGTGAAATTTTGATCAAAATTATCATATAGTGAAATTTTGATCAAAATTATCATATATTGAAATTTTGATCAAAATTATCATATAGTGAAATTTTGATCAAAATTATCATATATTGAAATTTTGATCAAAATTATCATATAGTGAAATTTTGACCAAATTATCATATAGTGAAATTTTAATTAAAATGATCATATATTGAAATTTTGATCAAAATTATCATATAGTGAAATTTTGATCAAAATTATCATATAGTGAAATTTTGATTACAATTACCATACATTGAAATTTGGATCAAAATTATCATATAGTGAAATTTTGATCAAAATTATCATATAGTGAAATTTTAATTAAAATTATCATATATTGAAATTTTGATCAAAATTATCATATAGTGAAATTTTGACCAAAATTATCATATAGTGAAATTTTGATCAAAATTATCATATAGTGAAATTTTGATCAAAATTATCATATAGTGAAATTTTGATCAAAATTATCATATAGTGAAATTTTGATCAAAATTATCATATAGTGAAATTTTGATTACAATTATCATACACTGAAATTTGGATCAAAATTATCATATAGTGAAATTTTGATCAAAATTATCATATAGTGAAATTTTAATTAAAATTATCATATATTGAAATTTTGATCAAAATTATCATATAGTGAAATTTTGATCAAAATTATCATATAGTGAAATTTTGATCAAAATTATCATATAGTGAAATTTTGATCAAAATTATCATATAGTGAAATTTTGATCAAAATTATCATATAGTGAAATTTTAATTAAAATTATCATATATTGAAATTTTGATCAAAATTATCATATAGTGAAATTTTGATCAAAATTATCATATAGTGAAATTTTGATCAAAATTATCATATAGTGAAATTTTGATCAAAATTAACATATAGTGAAATTTTGATCAAAATTATCATATAGTGAAATTTTGATCAAAATTATCATATAGTGAAATTTTGATCAAAATTATCATAGAGTGAAATTTTGATCAAAATTATCATATATTGAAATTTTGATCAAAATTATCATATATTGAAATTTTGATCAAAATTATCGTATAGTGAAATTTTAATTAAAATGATCATATATTGAAATTTTGATCAAAATTATCATATAGTGAAATTTTGATCAAAATTATTATATAGTGAAATTTTGATCAAAATTATCATATAGTGAAATTTTGATCAAAATTATTATATAGTGAAATTTTGATCAAAATTATCATAGAGTGAAATTTTGATCAAAATTATCATATATTGAAATTTTGATCAAAATTATCGTATAGTGAAATTTTAATTAAAATGATCATATATTGAAATTTTGATCAAAATTATCATATAGTAAAATTTTGATCAAAATTATCATATAGTGAAATTTTGATCAAAATTATCATATAGTGAAATTTTGATCAAAATTATCATATAGTGAAATTTTGATCAAAATTATCATATAGTGAAATTTTGATTAAAATTATCATATATTGAAATTTTGATTAAAATTACCATATATTGAAATTTTGATCAAAATTATCATATTGTGAAATTTTGATCAAAATTATCATATAGTGAAATTTTGATCAAAATTATCATATAGTGAAATTTTGATCAAAATTATCATATAGTGAAATTTTGATTAAAATTATCATATATTGAAATTTTGATTAAAATTACCATATATTGAAATTTTGATCAAAATTATCATATAGTGAAATTTTGATCAAAATTATCATATAGTGAAATTTTGACTAAAATTATCATATATTGAAATTTTGATTAAAATTACCATATATTGAAATTTTGATCAAAATTATCATATTGTGAAATTTTGATCAAAATTATCATATAGTGAAATTTTGATCAAAATTATCATATAGTGAAATTTTGATCAAAATTATCACATAGTAAAATTTTGATCAAAATTATCATATAGTGAAATTTTGATCAAAATTATCATATAGTGAAATTTTGATCAAAATTATCATATAGTGAAATTTTGATTAAAATTATCATGTATTGAAATTTTGATTAAAATTACCATATATTGAAATTTTGATCAAAATTATCATATTGTGAAATTTTGATCAAAATTATCATATAGTAAAATTTTGATCAAAATTATCATATAGTGAAATTTTGATCAAAATTATCACATAGTAAAATTTTGATCAAAATTATCATATAGTGAAATTTTGATCAAAATTATCATATAGTGAAATTTTGATCAAAATTATCATATAGTGAAATTTTGATCAAAATTATCATATAGTGAAATTTTGATTAAAATTATCATATAGTGAAATTTTGATTAAAATTACCATATATTGAAATTTTGATCAAAATTACCATATATTGAAATTTTGATCAAAATTATCATATTGTGAAATTTTGATCAAAATTATCATATATTAAAATTTTGATCAAAATTATCATATAGTGAAATTTTGATCAAAATTATCATATAGTGAAATTTTGATCAAAATTATCATATAGTGAAATTTTGATCAAAATTATCATATAGTGAAATTTTGATCAAAATTATCATAGAGTGAAATTTTGATCAAAATTATCATATATTGAAATTTTGATCAAAATTATCGTATAGTGAAATTTTAATTAAAATGATCATATATTGAAATTTTGATCAAAATTATCATATAGTAAAATTTTGATCAAAATTATCATATAGTGAAATTTTGATCAAAATTATCATATAGTGAAATTTTGATCAAAATTATCATATAGTGAAATTTTGATCAAAATTATCATATAGTGAAATTTTGATTAAAATTATCATATATTGAAATTTTGATTAAAATTACCATATATTGAAATTTTGATCAAAATTATCATATTGTGAAATTTTGATCAAAATTATCATATAGTGAAATTTTGATCAAAATTATCATATAGTGAAATTTTGATCAAAATTATCATATAGTGAAATTTTGATTAAAATTATCATATATTGAAATTTTGATTAAAATTACCATATATTGAAATTTTGATCAAAATTATCATATAGTGAAATTTTGATCAAAATTATCATATAGTGAAATTTTGACTAAAATTATCATATATTGAAATTTTGATTAAAATTACCATATATTGAAATTTTGATCAAAATTATCATATTGTGAAATTTTGATCAAAATTATCATATAGTGAAATTTTGATCAAAATTATCATATAGTGAAATTTTGATCAAAATTATCACATAGTAAAATTTTGATCAAAATTATCATATAGTGAAATTTTGATCAAAATTATCATATAGTGAAATTTTGATCAAAATTATCATATAGTGAAATTTTGATTAAAATTATCATGTATTGAAATTTTGATTAAAATTACCATATATTGAAATTTTGATCAAAATTATCATATTGTGAAATTTTGATCAAAATTATCATATAGTAAAATTTTGATCAAAATTATCATATAGTGAAATTTTGATCAAAATTATCACATAGTAAAATTTTGATCAAAATTATCATATAGTGAAATTTTGATCAAAATTATCATATAGTGAAATTTTGATCAAAATTATCATATAGTGAAATTTTGATCAAAATTATCATATAGTGAAATTTTGATTAAAATTATCATATAGTGAAATTTTGATTAAAATTACCATATATTGAAATTTTGATCAAAATTACCATATATTGAAATTTTGATCAAAATTATCATATTGTGAAATTTTGATCAAAATTATCATATATTAAAATTTTGATCAAAATTATCATATAGTGAAATTTTGATCAAAATTATCATATAGTGAAATTTTGATCAAAATTATCATATAGTGAAATTTTGATCAAAATTATCATATAGTGAAATCTTGATCAAAATTATCATATAGTGAAATTTTGATCAAAATTATCATATAGTGAAATTTTGATCAAATTTATCATATAGTGAAATTTTGATCAAATTTATCATATAGTGAAATTTTGATCAAAATTATCATATAGTGAAATTTTGATCAAAATTATCATATAGTGCATATTTGATAAAAATTATCTGATAGTGAAATTTTCATGGAAATGATCATATAGTGAAGTTTTGATCAAATTTGTCACATAGTGAAATTTTAATCAAATGTATTATATCAAAGTCGATCTTACGTTTGGCTGCCAGATTATCTCTACAAATCTTGCTTAAATCGGTATAGAGGAAATTTCCTCTCAATTCATTCACTGTGCCCGCATCTTAAAAACGTCTAAAATATTTTGCCTTCACATAAACCAGATCGTTGTCGAGAAAGCACATGAAACACATTTTTTGTGTAACAACTCAATCGTATTATTGCATATTAAAATTCTCCAACAAAAAAAAAAAAAAAACTTTAACAAAACTTTTTCTTTTATTTAAATAAATATTTCGATATTTTTTTCATTGCGGAACATTTGCGACAATGCCAAAAAATGAAATAAATACCACAGCAGCTTAAAGCAAATATTTAAGGATATGACAAAATGTTCGAAATATGACAAAAATAACGCGTATTTAGTTCTACTTACACGGTGTACTCTTATAGTTAAGCGCTTACATTTGTAGGAACTTCATTTTATGTATGTAAAGTAAATATGAGTAAGAGTATTAGAGTAAAAGTTTATGTAAATTACGTGCTTGTACAAATATATGTATTTTAAGTAAATATGTATGTAAAAGTGATGTAAAACTGATTATAATTTAACATGTAAGGGATTTTGGCTTAAATTTGGTTTTTAAAAGAAGAAATTTGATTTAAGATTTGAGACTTTTGTATTTTTAATTCAAAGTATCTGAAACAAATTATTGTGTTTGTAAAGATATTTCGCTTTTGTCTAAGGTTTAAAGAAGTTGCCAAGATTTTGTATAGAAATTCTTACACAGATTAAACTTTTACTAACTTAACAAGTATGTGTATATATCATTTATTTGCTGCAAAAACATCATAATTCAAAATCTTTTTTGTTCAATCCTACTTCAGGAGCAAAAAATGTCAAAAACAATAAAATTAAGAACTTTAATCAGAAGTTCTCCTTTTTAGTAGATGGTTTGATATAAAACCGTCTTGAGGTTTTGCAAAGACTTGGATGTACAATAGGCTTTTACGCTGTTGTATGAGGAAATTATTATTTTTGAATTCAGATATGAATAGTCTCCTTTTGATCAAAATTATCGAAATATGAAATATTATTGTTATCGGTTAATATTAACCCGATTTCAAAAATTTACTTTTTAGAAGAAATTTTTAAAAACTTTACTTATTATAGGAAATTTTCCAAAAATTTACTTTTTACAGGAAATTTTTCAAAAATTTACTTTTTATCGGAAATTTTTCAAAAATTTACTTTTTATAGGAATTTTTTCAAAAATTTACTTTTTATAGGAACATTTTTAAAAATCTAGTTTTTATAGGAAATTTCTCAAAAATTTACTTTTTATAGGAAATTTTTCAAAAATTTACCTTTTTTAGGAAATTTTATAAAAATTTACTTTTTGTATGAATTTTTCAAAATTTACTTTTATAGGAAATTTTTCAAAAATTTAATTTTTACAGGAAAATTTTAAAAAATTTACTTTTTATAGGAAATTTTTCAAAAATTTACTTTTTATAGGAAATTTTTCAAAAATTTACTTTTTATAGGAAATTTTTCAAAAATTTACTTTTTATAGAAAATTTTTCAAAAATTTACTTTTTATAGGAAATTTTTCAAACATTTTCTTTTTATAGAAAATTTTTCAAAAATTTACTTTTTATAGGAAATTTTTCAAAAATTTACTTTTTATAGGAAATTTTTCAAAAATTTACTTTTTATAGGAAATTTTTCAAAAATTTACTTTTTATAGGAAATTATTCAAAAATTTACTTTTACAGCAAATTTTTCAAAAATGTACTTTTTATAGGAAATTTTTGAAAAATTTACTTTTCATAGGAAATTTTTCAAAAATTTACTTTTTCTTGGAAATTTTTCAAAAATGTACTTTTTATAGGAAAAATTTACTTTTTATAGGAAATTTTTCAAAAATGTACTTTTTATAGGAAATTTTTCAAAAATTTACTTTTTTTAGGAAATTTTTTAAAAATTTACTTTTTAAAGGAAATATTTAAAAAATTTACTTTTTATAGGAAATTTTGCAAAAATTTTCGTTTTGTGTTTTTTTTTTTTTGAAAATTTACTTTTTATAGGAATTTTGCTATGAAAAATATTTGTTTTGATAGTGGATTAAGTCCCATACATTTTTCAATTCAAAAGTAAAATTATTTCATACAAAAATAAAAATTTAAATTTATTTTTTGCAACAACTTTATTTAAGTAATTTTGCCATGAAAAATGAAATACTCAAAATTTAGACCCCGGATATAACCCTTTCTTATCCGGGGTCAAATTTTTTACATTCTTAATGTACATTTTATTTGGCAGCTAATGGTATTCTTGTTTTGGATGAGGATCATTGTGTGTTTGTATAAACTTTAAAATCTCTTGATTTCTTTAAAAGTTTTTTGATATGTGACATTTTTGCAGCAAATGAACAATATTTGTGTTATACATATCGTGAATCTTAAGATTCAAAGTAACTTTTTTAAAAAGTATATGCACATGTGTATATTTATCCATCCCAACAATTTAAAATTGATGGACTGATTCCCAAATAAATGAAATTGCTTGTTGTGATACCCTACCATAGGTGGGAAGGGTATATTCAGTTTCTTGTGATGTTTGTAATTTGTGGTATATGTGATAATTAATGGTTTGTTAGGTCATTTAAAGAGAGAATTTAAGCAGGTATTTTCCCTGCCTGGTAGAATTGGCCGTGTATTACGTATATGAAATTTAATCCTGATTGAAGTTGGAAAAAAGTTTAAATCTTATATCTTAAATTACTATTTCAATCTATTTTTCTAATTCTAACACTATGTATAGAATATGTAAGATTAGTGGTGGTAGTGATAAAAAATACTAGTTTCGGAGACATTTCAATAGTATGGAACTGCTGAGATCTGTGAGATCTGAATGTACAACATGCCAGCATTTGGTATTTCTCAGTATAAATTCGTGTATTAAAAAAGTTACTTTGTAAGTGTAACATTATCCCTTTTCATCGCATCTTTCGTTCATATATGTGTGTATTATATCTTCCTTACTTCCGTTCTTTTATTTGTTTTGAGCCAAAATAATTTCCTTTAATTTAACATACCAAGAAAATTATTATTTTTATTTAAATATTTATAAAAAGTAAATTGAAGAAACTGGGTAAAACAGAAGTTGATGGGTTAAAAAAATGATAAACAAATAATAATAATTATAAAAGGAAATTTTTGTAAAGCTTAAGAAAAAGGCGGTATTTATGTTGTTATTTTAAGA
The DNA here is from genome assembly GCA_933228675.1 of Stomorhina lunata. Lineage (NCBI taxonomy): Eukaryota > Metazoa > Arthropoda > Insecta > Diptera > Rhiniidae > Stomorhina > Stomorhina lunata. Next base: position 168,673,593 of record OW121740.1, on the reverse strand, counting down.
AGACAGTAGATGACAAAATCAGCCAAAAAAAAAATATAGCGAAAATTGTTCATATTCGGTCATACAGACAATAGATTACTAATACTACCACTACTAATACTACAACTAGAGGATAAAAAAAAACTTAAAATTTAAGGAAAATTTAGCAGGTACTATCCATATTAAAACAACAGTTTCTTATTGTATCCGAGATAAAACTTTTTATTCTTTAAGCTTCCTAAATCAAAAAACTTTACATACATTTTTCATATAGAGTATCATAATGTCGATTTTGACACATTTTTATTCACATTTGTTTTTATTAAATTTTTTTTCTTATGAATTTAAAAAGATAACAATATCTATTTGTCTACTTTTTCATAATTTTAATGAATTGTATTTTTTGTTAAACATTATTTTTTCCTCCTTTTTCATGTTTGAGTGTCTTTATGACTTTCATGTTTTATTCAATACAAATGTATTTGTGTTCATTTATTTTTCCATTTAAATGTTGTCTTTGAAAATATATTTTAATTTATATTTATTTTCATAAGGTTTTTCTACATTCATATTTTGCAAATTTTGTTTTAAATATTTTTATTTATTATTTTATTCTATTGTCTTTTTAAGAAAAATGTCTTTTACTTAAACTAATACAGACATGCATAGAAAGAAAGCTAAATTAGCCATTTTTGTTTAATTTTTAAAGTTATTGTATTTACAACTTACAGGACTAATATATATCCCGAAAATCAGTGATCTATTCAACATCAGAAATCTCTTACTATCATAGTTTATAATTTAATAGCTTTTATCTGGCGTTTATGGCATTTAAGTGATTTCCGGGAGTGGTTTATATATGAAAGCTATGGTCAAATGTGGACCGATTGCTAAAAAGTTTGATATACTGATCAACCGTTGAATAAAATATCTCTGTTCTAAATTAAGTCGTCATTCTTCTGTTATCCTTGACTCCCAGTGGAGCCATATCTAGTAAAGTTTATCATTTATATGCATTTAAGTATATTTAAGATGCAATTTAGACTGTTTTCGTAAGTGTTTTGTATGGGAGCTATGGTTAAATGTCCAACGATTTCGATGAAATTTTATACGCTGAATAATTATTATGAAAAACAAAGTAAAATTTTTATAGAAAAATTACGATATAAAATTTATTTTTTTTTTATAGAAAACTTTGATAGAAAATTTTTGATGTAAAATTTTGGTTGAAAATTTTTCTATGTAAAATTTTGATATACAAATTTTCTATGTAAAATTGTGATAGAAAAATTTTCGATCTAAAATTTATATAAGACAATTTTTCAAGTATTTTTTTTTGTTAGAAAAATACTCCATGAACAATTTTTATGTAAAATTTTTTATAGAAAATTTTTATAGAAAAATTTCTATATAAAATTTTAATAGCAAAAAGCCTAAAACTTTTAAAGAAAAATTTCGATGTAAAACTTTTATTGCACATTTTTCGATGTAAAACTTTTAAAGAAAAATTTAGACGTAAAATTTTTGAAGAAAAAGTTTTTGATGTAAAATTTTCAATGTAGAATTTTTATAGAAAAATTTTCAATGTTGAATTTTTATAGAAAAATTTTCGATGTGAAATTTTTATAGAAAAATTTTCAATGTAAAATTTATATAAGAAAATTTTCCATGTAAAATTCTTTTTAGAAAAATACTCAATGTAAAATTTTTTATCGAAAAATTCCTATGTAAAATTTTGTACAGAAACATTTTCAACCTAACTCTTTAAAAGAAAAATTTCGGTGTAAAATTTTTATAGAAAAATTGTCGATCTAAAATTTTTATAAAAAAGTTCTCGATGTCAAATTTTTATAAGGAAATTTTTTAAGTAATTTTTTTTAGAAAAATTCTCCATGTCAAATTTTTTTATAGAAAAATTGTCTATATAATAATTTTATTAGATACATTTTTTTGTAGAAAAATTTTCTATGTAAAATTTTAAAAGTAAAATTTTCAACTTTCAAAGACAAATTTCGATGTAAAATTTGTATAGAAAACTTTTCGATGTAAAATTTTTACAGAAAAATTTTGATGTAAAATTTTTGAAGAAAATATTTTTGATGTAAAATTTTTGTAGAAAAATGTTCCATGTTGAATTTTTATAGAAAAATTTTCAATATAGAATTTTTATAGAAAAATGTTCAATGTAGAATTTTTATAGAAAAATTTTCGATATAAAATTTTTATACAGAAATTTTTGATATAAAATTTTTATAAGAAAATTTTCCATTTTAATTTTTTTTTTTAGACAATGTAAAATTTTTTATAAAAAAAATTTTCTATATAAAATTTTTTACAGAAAAATTTTCTATATAAAATATTTTATAGAAAAATTTTCTATGTACAATTTTTATAGGAAAATTTTCAACCTAAAACTTTTAAAGAAAAATTTCGATGTAAAATTTTTATAGAAAAATTGTCGATGTAAACTTTTTATAGAAAAATTCTCGATGTCAAATTTTTATAAGAAAATTTTCCATGTAAAATTCTTTTAGAAAATACTCAATGTAAAATTTTTAATATAAAGATTTTCTATGTAAAATTGTCGTAGCAAAATTTTTAACCTTACTCTTTAAAATACAAATTTTCATAGAAAAATTTCGATGTAAATTTTTTATAGAAAATTTTTCGTGTAAAAATATAGAAAAATATTGATGTAAAACTTTTCGATGTAAAATTTTTATATGCAAATTTTCCCTGTAAATTTTTTTTTAGAAAACGACTTACAGAAAAATTTTGTATATAAAATTTTTATTATAAAATCTTCTATGTAAAAATTTCATAGCAAAATTTTCAACCTAACTCTTAAAAAAAATTTCGATGTAAAATTTTTATAGAAACATTTTTAAATACAAATTTTCAATTTTCAAAAACTTTCGATTCGAAATTTCTTTAGAGAAATTTTTATAAAAAAATTTTTGATTTAACATTTTAATAGAAAAAATTTAATTTAAAATTTGTATAAAAAAATATTAGATGTTAAAATTTAATAAAAATATATTTGATTCAAAATTTGTACAGAAAAGATTTCCATGCAAAATTTTTATAGAAAAATTTTTGATAAAAAATTTTTATAAAAACATTTTCGATGCAAAATTTTTATAGAAAAATTTTTGATGTAAAATTTTGATCGAAAAATTTTCGATGTAAAATTTTGTTAAACAATTTTTCGATGTAAAATTTTTATAGAAAAAAATTTTCTATATAAAATATTTAAAGAAAAATTTTTTATAGAAAAATTTTCTACGTAAAATTTTTATAGAAAAATTTTCGATGTAAAATTTTTATAAAAAATTTTCGATGCACAATTTTTATACAAAAACTTACGATGTATAATTTTTATAGCAAAATTTTCGATGTAGAATTTTTATGGAAAAACTTTCGATGTAAAATTTTTTTAGACAGACGGACGGACATTAATTTTGGTTTTTGAGCCAATATTAAAGAAATTGCAAACGGAGTGACAAAATTAATATACCAACCATTCTTTTTGATGGTGGCTATAAAAATAAATTGGAGTCTTTTGGGCACAGATCAAGCCTTGATTCGGATTGATGCACCTGCACCAGTTTTGTACAATTAAGGAAAAGTTTTATTGTATTAAAAATATGACAGTATTTACTTTTTCAATCTAATAATGCAAAAAAGTTGTTTCTCTACTCGGGAACAAAAGTGGTACTGAGCGCTATTGGCATAATTTGATATTTTTCGCTTGTCAAATTTTCTATTGAAACTTGTTAACTTCATATAAAACTTTTCCACTATTTACTGTAAATAAAAAAATTTTCTGCTAAAACTTCAGGGCATTTTTTTCCTCACAACTTTTTTAGTCAAAGCTCTATTCACTATTAGCAATTCTATAGAGACTTTTAATTAAAAATAAAATTGTAAAAAAACTAGTCCTACTGTTTTATATTGCTGTATATGTAACAGCCAGTTATACCTAGAAAAGTTTATAGAATTTATGTTTTTAAAATCTCCTAATAAAATTAAATTCAAATAACCATTTTATTAAATTGGCTTCTCATAGAAACAAGAGCCAGTACTTCATAAAAAAATTTTTCTATGTAAATAATATAGAAACTTCGATTTAGCAACACACTTTTCTTAGTCTTCAATTTTTTTTCCCGGTAAAATACACAGAAATGCGTTCATCTTTTTGACTTACTGGCCCTTTCCAAAATTCAATTAACCATGTTGTTAAAAAGCTTTTAAGCAAACTGGTACAAGATGATAATTGGAAATTATTGCTGCCATACTCTTACTCTATGGTTCCAACATAGACATTCTATTTTTTATATATTTATTTTCTTGTTCTTAGGAGGAAGAATTCATCATCAACATCATTATCATCGTTATTGTAGACGTTTACTTGGTTGGGCGACGGAACACAAAACATCTAGAGATGAATTGTGAAGTATATGCATTTTACACGTAAACGATGTCGAGTACACAATATTTGGAATTAGGTAACAAGCAACTCAAGTGTTATCTATTAAGAGTAAAAAGGAAAAAAAAAACACAAAAGTTGTAGAGAACAAATATTAAAGAGTAAAATGTTAGGGGAAGGGTATCTAAGTGTATAACAAAGATGGTTTTGTTTTTTTGGCTTTACTTTTTAAAAATATTCAAAATTGAATTAAATATCAATATCAAATCATTTGTCTCCAAGTGTTTAAATTTATCAAAAATTAATCCATCTTGTAACTCTAAAAGAACTTGTACGTATCTTAAGGACAAAAAGTTGCTCAAACATAATAATACACATAAGCCATTTTCAAGTCACAAGGTAACAAAAGTCTTTACTCCATGCCACTTAGTGTTAGTTAATATTACAAAGGTATTATTTTATTTTTGCTATACACTTTTAACAGCAATTTACAAAATTTTAGTTGAAAATATAGTTGTTTTCTATCTGCACCAACTTTACTAGGTTTGGTACTCACATTTTTTTTGCTCCATTTTTCGACTTTATTTTAAATAACTATGAAAGTATTGAAGTCAGGCAAGCTTAACCACATAATACCCTAAGTCATTGAAGTCAAAATTTTGAAAAACTACATTTAAAGTTTACTTCTCTTTCTTCTGTTATCTGTATAGAAATATATTCGATGTAAAATTTCGGAAGAAAAATGTTCGATGTAAAATTTTTTTAGAAAAATTTTCAATGCAAAATTTTTATAGAAAAATTTTCAATGTAAAATTTTTATAAAAAAATTTTCGATGTAAAATTTTTATAGAAAAATTTTTATGTAAAATTTTTATAGAAAAATTTTTATGTAAAATTTTTATAGAAAAATTTTTATGTAAAATTTTTATAGAAAAATTTTTATGTAAAATTTTTATAGAAACATTTTCATGTAAAATTTGAATAAACAAATTATACAATTTTTGTTGAAAAATTTTCAATGTAAAATGAGGCCCTATGCTCCACTGGGAGTCAAGGATAACAGAAGAAGAAGACAATTTTTATAGAAATATTTTTTATATAAAATTTTTATGAAATATGTATATAAAAAATTTTTATAGAAAAATATTCAATGTAAAATTTTTGTAGAAAAATTTTCGATGTAAACTTTTTGATGAAAACTTTTATAGAAAAATTTGACATCGAAAAATTTTGTATGAAAATTTTCAATGTAAAATTTTTATAAAAAAAATTCAAAGTGACGTTTTTATAGAAAACTTTCTAATTAAAATTCATTTTAGAAAAATTTTCGATGTAAAATTTTTATAGACAAATTTTCATGTAAAATTTGAATAGACAAATTTTACAATTTTTATTGAAAAATTTTGAATGTAAAATTTTTATAGAAATATTTTTTATATAAAATTTTTATGAAATATGTATATAAAAAATTGTTCTAGAAAAATATTCAATGTAAAATTTTTGTAGAAAAATTTTCGATGTAAAATTTTTGATAAAAACTTTTATGGAAAAATTTGACATTTTGTATAATTATTCCATGTAAATTTTTTATAAAAAAATTCAATGTGATGTTTTTATAGAAAAACTTTCGATTCAAAATTCCTTTTAGAAAAATTTTTGATGTAAAATTTTTATACAAAAATTTTCATTGTTTATAGAAAAATGTTCAATTTAAAATTTCTATATAAAGTTTTTACAGAAAAATTTTCGATGTTAAATTTTTATAGAAAAATTTTAGAAATAAAATTTTTATAGAAAAATTTTTGATGTGTAAATTTAATAGAAAAATGTAAAATTCTTAAAAAAAATTTCGACGTAAAATTTTTATAGAAAAATTTTTGGTGTAAAATTTTACATTAAAAAAAAAAAATGCTTATAGAAAAATTTTCGATGTAAAATTTTAATAAAAAAATTGTTGATGTAAACTTTTTATAAAAAAAAATTATAGAAAATTTGTTTATATAAAATTTTTATAGAAAAATTTCAACGTAAAATTTTTTATAGAAAAACTTTCATATAAAATTTTTATACACAAATTTTCGACGTCAGCTTTTTATAGAAAAATTCTTAATGTAAAATTTTTGTAGAAAAATTTCGATATAAAATTTCTGTAGAAAAATTTTAATGTAAAATTTTTATGAAAAACTTTCATGTAAAATTTTTATACACAAATTTCGACGTCAGCTTTTTATAGAAAAATTCTTAATGTAAAATTTTTTTAGAAAAATTTCGATATAAAATTTCTGTAGAAAAATTTTAATGTAAAATTTTTATGGAAATATTTCTTTTGATGCAATTTTCTTCTAAAAAAATTTCGATGTAAAATTTTTGTAGAAAAATTTTCTATGTAAAAATTTTTGATGCATTATTTTTATAGAAAAATTTTTAATGTATATGTAAAATTATTATAGAAAAATGTACATGTAAAATTTTTATAAAAAATTTTCGATATAACATTTTTATAGAAAAATTTTTGATATAAAACTTTTTAAGAGAAATTTTTGATGTATAATATTTAAAGAAAATTTTTCGATGTAAAATTTTTAAAGAGAAATTGTTGATGTAAAATTTGTATAGAAAAATTTTTGATGTAAAATTTTTATAGAAAAATTTTAGATTTTAGAAATTTTTATAGAAAATTTTTCGATACAAAATTTTTACAAAAAAATTTTGATGTAAAATTTTTATAGAAAAATTTTCTTTATATAATTTTTGTAGAAAAATTTTCATTGTCAATTTTTTTAAGAAAAATTTTTGATTCAAAATTTCTATAAAAAATTTTTCGATGCAAATTTTGATAGAAAAATTTTCGAGAAATTCCGATGTATAATATTTCAAGAAAACTTTTCGATGTAAAATTTTTAAAGAAAAATTTTTTATGTAAAATTTGTATAAAAAAATTTTCGATGTTAAATTTTTATAGAAAAATTTTCGATGTAAAATTTTTATGGAAAGAATTTCTATGTAAAATTTGTATAAGAAAATTTTCGATGTAAATTTTTATAGAAACATTTTCGATGTAAAATATTTATAGAAAAATTTTCGATGTAAAATTTTTTATGTAAAATTTTTATAAAAAAATTTACATATTTTCTTAAAGTTTTTTATTTGTTACAAACATTATTACTTATATATATTGTTGGTATAGGGTATAGAAGTGGCCATAAATCTAATTAAAGTAAATGTAAAATATTTTTCCTTCACATAAATTCATGAAAATACCATCGGACTTATAGTTCATAAAAGCAAAAAAAAGATGTTTCCGCTACAAGCGAAATATCCTTAAAATTCCAAAGGATTTCAGTAATTTACATACCCTTCGCTCGAAAGTTAACATACAAACAATATTTCATTAACATTTTATATTTTAAAAGATATTAAAAAGACATGCTAAATTAAATTTAATTAGACGAAAATGATAGAACTAAAATTATGAAAAACATTTGAAGTGATAACAGAGTAAGTGGGTACTTTTTCTATTCATTATTTCAAATATTTTAATAATTATGTTTATGCATTTAATAAATTATTCATAGGTCATGTGTAAAGCTTAAAAGCAGTTGGTTTTTAGAAAAATTTTAATTAAGCCATGAATTTATGAATGTCTTAAGAATAACTAGATTAAAACTAAAGCATACCTAAGTGGGCAATTCAGAGGCACTTTAATGGAAATATTTAAATAACCAGCATTAGATATCATTAGCATCAAGTGTAATACGTGTTTGTTTTTATGCTCTTAAGCAAATGGGATGCCAGAGAAAAGTCTTAAATAACCATTTAATGATGTTTGTCTTTATAGCTAAGACGTGCCATAAATCTGGCAAAGTTTGGAGTTTTAAAGAAAATTTTCTTAAAGTGATATAAATAGTCTCAGTTCACAATAAGAGTATCCTCAAGATTTAAGATCTAAATATATTTTGATCCTGAACAAACGATATTTCTGTAAAATGCATTCTACAGAAATATTGACATTGTAAAATTTTACCAATGGAAAAGTTTTTTATATTAAAGTGGTCATCGGGAATAATTTTTAATAGAAAAGTTGACATCGCAAAGAGTTTTCTATAGAAACATTGATATCGGCAAGAGTTTTCTATTGATAAGGTGACACTGGCAAGATTTTTCTATAGAAATGTTAACATCGGGAAGAGTTTTCTATAGAAAAATTTAAATCGGCAAGAAAAATTGACATCGGGAAGAGTTATCTATAGAAAAGTTTACATCGAGAAGAGTTTTCTGTAGAAAAGTTGACATCGAGAAGAGTTTTCTGTAGAAAAGTTGATAAAGGGAAAATTTTTCTATAGAAAAGATGACCCGATGTCAGTTTTTGATAGTTTTATATAAAAAAGTTGACATGAGGAAGAGTTTTCTATAGAAAAGTGTACATCGGGAAGAGTTTTCTATAGAAAAGTTGACATCGGGAAGAGTTTTATATAGAAAAGTTGACATCGGAAAGAGTTTGCTATAGAGCAGTTGACACCGGGAAGAGTTTTTGTTGAAAGACTTTAAATATACAATTTTGATAGAGAATTTTCAATGAAAAATTTGAAAAATTAAATATTTATAGAAAAATTTTTGATCTAAAATTTTTATAGAAACATTTTCAATGTAAAATTTTTGTAGAAAAATTTCCCGTGTAAAGGTCCTATCAAAAAATTTTTAATTAAAATTTGTATAGAAAAATTGTTGATGTACAATTTTTATAGAAAAGTATTCAATGTAAAATTTATATAGAAAAATTTTTCGTGTAAAATTTTTATAGAAAAATTTTTAATTAAAATTTATATAGAAAAGTTTTTAATGTACAATTTGTATAATAACATTTTAAAGTAAAATTTGTATATAAAAGTATTTAATGAAAAATTTTTATAGAAGAATTTTCAATGTTAAATTTTTATTAAAAAATTTTCAATGTACAATTTTTATAACAAAATTTTCAATGTAAAATTTTTATAGGAAAATTTTCGAAATTTTAAGGTAAAATTTTAATAGAAAAATGAAATGGAATGGAAAAGTAAAATTTTTATAGAAAAATTTTCAATGTAAAATTATTAGGGAAATATTCAATGTAAAATTCTTATAGACAAATTTCAACATAAAATTTTTATACAAAAAATTTCAACGTATAATTTAAAAAAAAAAAAAAAATTTCAATGTAAAATTTTTAACACAAAATTTTTATAAGCAAATTTTCCATTAAATTTTCTATAGAAAAATTTTTAAAATAAAATTTTTATAAAATTGTGAATGTAAAATTTTTATAGAAAAATTTTCAATTTAGAATTTTTATAGAAAAATTTTCAGTGTAAGATTTTTATAGAAAAATTGTGAATGCAAAATTTTTATAGAAAAAATTTCAATGCAAAATTTTTATAGAAAAATTTTTAATGTACAATTTTTCTTAAAAAATTGTTAATAAAAATTTTTATAGAAAAATTGTTAATGTAAAATTTTTATAAAAAAATTTTCAATGTAAAATTTTTAATGTATAATTTTTCTTTAAAAATTGTTAATAAAAATTTTTACAGAAAAATTTTTAATGTAAAATTTTTCTTCAAAAATTTTTTTAGAAAAATTTTCAAAGTAAATTTTTTTTTTTAATTTTTGATGTAAAATTTTTATAGACAAATTTTCAATTAAAATTTTTGTAGACAAATTTTCAATGTAGATTTTTATTTTGAAAAGTTTTTAAAACAAAATTTTCAATATAAAATTTTTATAGAAAAATTTGCAAAATAAAATTTTTATAGAAAAATTTTCAATATAAAATTTTTTATAAAAAATTGTTTAATGTAAAATTAAAAAAAAACAATTTCAGAATAAAATTTTTATAGAAAAAAAAAACTTTTTTTTAATATATATTGATCTAATAGAAAAATTTTAAGAATTATTTTTGACTTAAAAATATAACTCTAAGCAAACAGAATAATTTTGTTAAATTTTACAAATGTTATTTTTCTATTTCCATTTCCAACAATAAACTTTAAATTTTATTTTAGCTAATGCCAACCCTTAACCCTAAGTAAATATGTTTCCGTTTTTACTTATGCATATCAAAAAGATTTAAAATGTTACATTTAAAAAATTTATGCTTTTCAAATAAACCCCTCACTCGAGATGTGGTAATTTATGGGAATTCTTGTTCACTTTAAAATATTTCATTTCAATACTCCCCCCTTCGTTTTTCAAAAACTTAAAACAAAATCGTCTTGTCATTTTAGCATCTAACAAAAGTATCAAAGAAAAACCAGGACAAAACTTTTCTTATAAACTTCTTTTGCCTTAATGACATTATAGAGGAAAATGATTTTAAATTTAAAATTTTAGTCAAAGAAAAATAATTTTTTTGTAAGTAAATATTTGAAATATACGCGTGATTTTATTTTTTGGTTTAAATTAGGTAAAAGTTTGTTCAAGCATTTAATTGCAAATTATTTAATGAACATTTTTGTTTAAGTTCTTTTTTCTCGCTTCATGCATATTTAGGCAAATGAAAATTAAAAAAATGACTATGTTAGAGAGGTTGGCATTATTTCAGGGGCAATTGAAGAAATATAAAGAGAAATGAAAATTATTTTATAAATTTTTCCTTTTGTTGGAAAATGGGTCTTAGATATATTTTCTTTATTAAAATTTTGTATTTTTATTCAAAGTTGGTCAATAAATTTAATTTTAATGACAGCTCACTTTTTCAAGAACTTAAATTTAATTTGACACAGAAAAGTTCGTTTGCTTTCATAGTATTTAACAAAATTACGCACTTTTTTATATGAAATAATAAACTTATTTTGCAACTTTAGTTTTTTTCTGTTGTATTTAAAATATCGTATTTATTTCAAATAAATATAAATTCTTTATTAAATTAGTTTTTATTTAAATTAATGTCCTTCGTTTTTCCATTTATTTTGCTCATATTTACTTGTATTGGTTTTAGTTAAATTCCCCTGCTCTTTTTCCCAACATTAATTATGATGACTTTAAAAATAATATTTTGTTGGCTTTGTCATTGTTGGCCATGAGGGTGGACCAAAGATAGACACGATGACAATGCAGGGTATCTGTTTTATGCTATTGACAGCATTATCCTTCTGCTTCACATGTTACATTTACTCTGTTTTTGTTGTGTGTGTGTGTATGCGCGTATTGTTGCGGCTGTCAGGACATTGATAAAATAATCCTTTTAGATTCATTGAAAATAAATTTAATAAAAGAAATAAAATGTCAATAATAGCGAAAAAATTTAATTTGTTTTCGCATTGTTCTATAAGGGATTAATTTATCAAATCTTGGCTTACAAAAAGTTTAAAATATTTCAATAAATTACAATTTGCAGAAAAAAATAAAATTTAAAGTAACGAATGTCAAAAATACCTAAAATAAAGAACAAAAAACATAAGTATTTTGCATCTAAAAAATAGACTGGGAAGAGTTTCTTTCCATAGAAACGTTGAAGAAAAGAAGATATTCCTTTAGAAAAGGTGAGAAGAGTTTTTTATAGAAAATTTGAGAAGTTGACATCGAGAAGAGTTTTCAATAGAAAAGTAGAAATCGGGAAAAGTTTTCTCTGGAATAGAAAATTTTTATATAAAAATTTTCAACACAAAATTTTTATAGATAAATTTTCAATATAAATTTTTTATAAAAAAATTTTCAATATAAAATTTTTATAGAAAAATTTTCAATATAAAATTATTATAGTAAAATTTTCAATATAAAATTTTTATAGAGAAATGTAATTTTTTTTTTGAAAAATTTTCAATTTAAAATTTTTAAAGAAAATTGTTCAATGTAAAATTTTAATAGAAAAATTTTTAATGTAAAATTTTTTTTAGAAAAATTTCATTGTAAAATTTTTATAGAAAATTTTCGATGTAAAATTTTTACGGAAAAATTTTGTAAAAAAATTTTCAATGTAAAATTTTTAGAGAAAAACTTTCAATGAAAAATTTTAATTGAAAATTTTTCAATGTAAAATTTTTATAGAAAAATTTTCAGTGTAAAATTTTTATAGACAAATTTTCAATGTAAAATTTTAATACAAAAATGTTCAATATTAAATTTTTATAGAAAAATTTTCAATATAAAATTTTGATACAGAAAAATTTTTAATGTAAAATTTTTATAGAAAAATTTTCAATATAAAATTTTTATAGAAATATTTTAAATGTCAAATTTTTGTAGAAAAATTTTCAATTTAAAATTTTTGCAGAAAAATGTTCAATATAAAACTTTTATAGAAAAGGTTTTAATGTAAAATTTTTATCGAAACATTTTCAATTTAAAATTTTCATAGAAAAATTTTTTTAGAAAAATTTTCATTGTAGAATTTTTATAGAAAAATTTTCAATGTAAAATTTTTACAGAAAAAATTTTAATGTTAAATTTTCATACAAAAATATTTAATGTAAAATTTTTATAAAAAAATTTTCAATGTAAAATTTTTATAGAAAAATTTTCAATGTAAAATTTTTATAGAAACATTTTCAATAAAAAATTTTTATGGAAAAATTTGCAATAAAAAATTTTTATAGAAAAATTTTTAATATAAAATTTTTATAGAAAAATTTTCAATGTTAAATTTTTATTGAAAAATTGTTAATTTAAACTTTTTATAAAAAATTTTCGATTTAAAATTTTTATAGAAAAATTTTCATTGTAGAACTTTTATAGAAAAATTTTCAATGTAAAATTTTTACAGAAAAATTTTTAACGTCAAATTTTCATACAAAAATTTTCAATGTTAAATTTTTATAAAAAAATTTTCAATGTAAAATTTTTATAGAAAAATTTTCAATGTAAAATTTTTACAGAAAAATTTTTAATTTAAAATTTTTATAGAAAAGTTTTCAATGCAAAATTTTTATAGATAAATTTTTAATGTAAATTTTTATAGACAAATTTTCAATGTAACATTTTTAAAGAGACATTTTTATAGAAAAATTTTCGATATAAAATTTTAATATAAAAATTTTCAATGTAAAATTTTTACAGAAAAATTTTCAATTTAAAATTTTTATAGAAAAATTTTCAATTTCTCCGCAAACATTTTTTGGCTTTTTATCAATAAATTGATCTGCTACATTAATAAATAAATGTAACAGGTTTGGGATCAAATGCAAATACTCTTCTTTTTGAATAATATTTACATCCCGACTATTTTGTTTTTTTTGAAAAATTTTTAATGTATATTTTTATAGAAAAATTTTCAATGTAACATTTTTATAGAGACATTTTTATAGAAAAATTTTCGATGTAAAATTTTAATAAAAAAATTTTAATGTAAATTTTTTATAGAAAAATTTTCAATGTAAAATAGTTGACATCGGAAGGAGTTTTTTATAGGAAAATTGAAATCGGGAAGAATTTCTATAGAAAAGCTTACATTGGGAAGAGTTTTCTATAGAAAACTTGATATCGGGAAGAGTTTTCTTCAGAAAACTTGACATCGAGAAGTCTTTTCTATAGAAAAATTGACATCGGGAATGGTTTTATATACAGAACTGACATCGGGAATAGTTTTCTATAGAGAACTTGACATCAGGAAGAGTTTTCTACAAAAAACTTCACATCGGGAAGAGTTTTCTATAAAAAAAAATCACATCAGGAAGAGTTTTCTATAGAAAACTTCACATCGGGAAGAGTTTTCTATAAAAATCTTCACATCGGGAAGAGTTTTCTATAGAAAACTTCACATCGGTAAGAGTTTTCTATGGAAAACTTCACATCACACACACTTTATTTTATTAACACTCACACACACACTTTGTTGTACGTTAGTTTAAAAAACTGGATGCGCCTAACGAAAGACCCTTTAACATGCATTTATAAAATCTTAATCAACATTTACCTTCAGTATTACATATATGACAATTCATCAACTTCATCTGTTTTCTAACTTATTACATTACCACACTTATTTAAAAATTACAATTAACATATTTTACGTATGAGTGATATTAATTTTCAACTAATTAAGCATAACTCATACGTGCAATTAGAATTTTGCTAGAAAAGTTATAAAAGTTTGATTTAGTTTTATGAATTAAATCAAATTTTATAAATTAATAACTCGTTGTACATGAAAATCGTTTTTCCCCCCAACTTTTCTCTGATATATCAACTATTCTTGACGTTTTAGCAACACAAGTAGCAGCACTAGCAATAAAATGCAATTTCACTACAAGACAACAAATATAAAATTACAATGAATTTGAATGTAACAACTTTTAGTCAATGCTTTCGAGTTAACGAAGCATGTAACTAATAACGAACATGCACACATTCTGCAACAATGGCAATGCTGAAAATAATTTTCGAAAATATTTGAAAACTTAAAGTGAATGCATTTAGATGGATTTATATGTATATAGTTAGTTTGAATTTTAACAAATGTTGGGAAAAAGTTGATACTTAATAAAGATATTTTTTTTGTATTTTTTTTTAAATGTTGTTTATGAAATTATATTTTTTTCCTTCAGAAACTTATGAAATTTTTCTTAATAACGAACATAGATATGTGGGAAGATTTATTGAGTTATTGGGTAATATTATTTAATGTATAGAAAGGGGATATTTAATACGATTTATCTTTTCAAATAACTGACAGCAACTAGTTAAAGAAATTATAGTTAAGTTTGTTATTAAGTTATTAATTAGTAAAACATACCTTTTTGGACCCAATAATTAATTTGTTCCTATAGTGTATCTATTAACCTATATACGTATATAAAAATATTTTCCTTAATAAACCTCCAAGTAGGAAAAGAAACTTCTTTCGTGATCACAACTAATTTTGAGTAAAAACCGAATTTTTGTAAAAATTTGTTAAAAAAAGGAAATCTTTTAAATGTGTTACTAAAATGACTCTTTATATTAACCAGAGCTTCACTTGTGATCCCTTCCAATTCAGAGAAAAATTGAAATTTTTAAATAAGCCTTCCTTAAGTAATCCTTAATATTTCCTTAAAAAAGTGTCCATTTAAAAATTTGAATAAAATTGTTATTAAAAAATCCTCAATAGTTGAAATAAAACATAAATTATATTATAAATTAAAATACTACTTTTTTTAATCTTTCCGGTAAAACTGCTTTATAACTTTAAGATAATTTCCGTTCTTAGGTGATGCGTATTTCTGTATTACAATGTAAAAATATTTTCGATAAAAATTTTTTTCAGTAGAATAATTTTCGATAAAAATTTTTTCCTATTCAAAAATTTTCGATACAAAAATTATACATTGACAATTTTTCTAAAAAAATTTTACATATAGAAAAGTTAACATCGGTAGGATTTTTTTATAGAAAAGTTGATATCAGGAAGAATTTTTCTATAAACATTTTACATTGAACATTTTTCTATAAAACTTTTACATTGAAAATTTTCCATCAAAATTTTACATTGAAAATATTTCCATAAAAATTTTGCGTTGAAAATTTTTCTATTAAAATTTTACATTGAAAGGTTTTCTATAAAATTTTTACATATAAAATTTTTCTTTAAAAATATTACACTGAAAATATTTCTATAAAAATTTTACATTGAAAATTTTTCTATTAAAATTTTATATTGAAAATTTGTCTATAAAAATTTTACATTGAAAATTTTTCTATAACAATTTTGCATTAAAAATTTTTCTATACAAAAATTTTACATTAAAAGTTTTTCTATAAAAATTTACATTGAAAATTTTTCTATAAAAATTTTACATCCAAAATTTTTCTATTAAAATTTTACATTGAAAATTTTTCTATTAAAATTTTAAATTGAAAATTTTTCTATAAAAATTTTACATTGAAAATTTTTCTATAACAATTTTGCATTAAAAATTTTTCTATAAAAATCTTACATTGCAAATTTTTCCATAAAAACTTTTTTCTTTAAAAAATAATTTTTCTATAGAAAAATTTTCGATAAAAATATTTTGATATAGAAAAATGTTCGATAGAAATATTTTTTTTGATAGAAATATTTGTCTATAGAAAATTTTTCGATAAAGATATAGAAAAATTTTCGATAAAAATATTTTTCTAAAGAAAAATTTTCGAAAAAAATATTTTTCAATATTTTCGAAAAAAATATTTTTCAATAAAAAAATTGAAAATTTTTCTAAAAAAATTTTACATATAGAAAAGTTAACATCAGTAAGAGTTTTTTATAGAAAAGTTGATATCAGGAAGAATTTTTCTATAAACATTTTACATTGAACATTTTTCTATAAAACTTTTACATTGAAAATTTTCCATAAAAATTTTACATTGAAAATTTTTCCATAAAAATTTTGCGTTGAAAATTTTTCTATTAAAATTTTACATTGAAAGGTTTTCTATAAAATTTTTACATATACAATTTTTCTTTAAAAATATTACATTGAAAATATTTCTATAAAAATTTTACATTGAAAATTTTTCTATTAAAATTTTACATTGAAAATTTGTCTATAAAAATTTTACATTGAAAATTTTTCTATAACAATTTTGCATTAAAAATTTTTCTATACAAAAATTTTACATTAAAAGTTTTTCTAAAAAAATTTTACATTGAAAATTTTTTCTATAAAAATTTTACATCAAAAATTTTTCTACTAAAATTTTTATATTAAAATTTTTCTATAAAAATTTTACATTGAAAATTTTTCTATAACAATTTTGCATTAAAAATTTTTCTATAAAAATCTTACTTTGCATATTTTTCCATAAAAACTTTTTTCTTTAAAAAATAATTTTTCTATAGAAAAATTTTCGATAAAAATATTTTGATATAGAAAAATGTTCAATAGAAATATTTTTTTTGATAGAAATATTTGTCTATAGAAAATTTTTCGATAAAGATATAGAAAAATTTTCGATAAAAATATTTTTCTAAAGAAAAATTTTCGAAAAAAATATTTTTCAATAAAAAAATTTTTAATTTTTTTCCTGTGATCGTCTGAAATGATTTCTGATCTTACTATATATAGAGTATCATTTTGATTTCATGAATATTCGCCTTCGGGGCTTATTGGCTAGTTGTCCAGGGGCCAAATTACCGCATTCGATATCGATCGAAAACTCAGACATTTAAGCGAATATTGTGAAGAATACTTTAAGGATGTTCAAAGTTACTTTGAAGCAAAAAGTTTATTGAAATTTGGTATTTTTTTTGATTCGTTTTTTAAAAATATATATTGTTCAATTAAAACACTTTTATTATTGTTCATCTTTTGGCAAAAAAACTTCAAAAAAAAATATAGTAAACTGTGCATCTTTTAAATAATTTTGATTATCCTTAAAGTATGCTATACAAATTTTTTTTTTAAATATCTAAGATTTCGATCGATATCGAATGCCGTAATTTGGCCCCAGGAGTAAAATTGCAGCGTTCGATGTGGATCGAAAACTTGGACTTTTAAACAAATATTGTGTAGCATACCTTAGGGATTTTTAACATAATTTGTTTTAAAAAAAGTTTAATAAAAATTGATATCTTAGCATATCCGTTTGTTTGACAAAATATTAAGTTTAAATAAAATTCTTTTACTATTATATAACCTTTGGCAAATAAGTTACAATATAGTGAACATTTTTATATTATTTAGATTATCCTAAAAGTATGCTACACTAATATTTCTGAAATATCTTTTAATTTAGATCGATATGCGTATGTATCATATTGCATCCATTTTTCGTTATCAATATCTATACGATGAAAAAACTAATTGTTGTTGTTGTACTTAGGCATTATCCTCAACAATCCAAATTGCCTTCCAACGACAATCGGCTTTCTGTCATACTTGCTTATGAATGAATCTAAATGCTTTTATACGCAGGAAAACGACTTGCTATGTGACTTCCAATAATACTATTATGCAAGTTCTTCTTTCGCTTGGCAACAATGCTTACTTACTTTAAGGTAGAAACACAATTGGAACGAATGACTAATTTCGTCCAGCACGACGAATTCGTATTTAAAAATTCGTCTTGTATATTCTTCCATTGAACACATTTGGGACGAATAAACGTTGTTGACGCCATTTTTGTTGATTTTTTATTTGTACAAATTACTAACTGTTTCGGACATATCGAGCACTCACAACATTTGATATTTTTTTTATTTTATTCTTTTATTTTTTCACAAGATTATTACATTTAAATAATTTTATTTCAAATAAATATTTTTTGTTTACATTTAATAAAGTGACCATATTTAAAAAGAACACATATAATTTATAATATTTTACAACAGAAAAAGAAATGCAGCCACTCTAATCCAGTTTATTCGTCGTTCGTTTGCGTATGAAATAGAAATACGATACGCACGACGAATTTTGTCGTACGCATCAATTGTGCGCATAGTCATATAAACCCATATGTTCTACTTGTAACGACGAATATTCGTTCCGAAAAATTGGTCGTTCATTCCAATTGTGTTTCATACTTTACTCAAATGGACTCAAATGGCATATACTTGCAACCTGTTAAGGCCGAAGGCCGAGAATATTTTGGAATTCCCTTCCTTCTTTATTTGGGTGACAATTTTTTGTATGAAAGAAAATGATTATTCGAATTTTCATTAAAATTCGCTGATTATTACTATTTCGTAATCTCGCTATGAACATTTTATGGAAATCCAAATTTTAACATTTGACCCCGGTGAAGAAAGGGGTAATCTCGTCCAATATTAAAACACCTTTCAGCATAGGTTTCTCATCAACTAAGCAATAATAATAATTTTTTTTATTTGTTTAAATTTAATACAAGTAAAATTTAGTGAGCATCTACTAGAATTTTTCCCAAAAAATTTACATTTTCGCGAAATTCTTTAATTTGAAGTCGCAGGTACGGCAAAAGGCTTGAAGATATCGATCTAATTTTTTTTGTTTTTTATTTTCCCATTTGTCTGCTTTAACACACTGGAGAGCAAATTCTAAATTTGTAATATTTGTTAAACAAAATTTTCAAAAAATTAAAAAATTATTTTTCAAACCGACCTGAGAAAAATGTACCATTTTCCAACATGAAAAAACTAAGTAAATTTGATTATATTTTAACAAAACTGAACTATTTACTAGTAACAAGCCATTAAATGATAAATCATGTCTTACTTTTCTTTATTTACAACATACAATTTTTGGTGCATATCCTTAGACTCGTTTTCAAGGGCATGCATTTTCGGGGGAAAACTGCAATAACATTTAAATTACCTCATGGATTTTCGTCTTTCATAATTTGAAATAAAGCTGTGTTAGTTCTCCTTAATATTCTATTACTTTTTCTTCTAACAATTTTTTATTTTTGGTCTAAATTTTGCAAAAACAAAAAAATAACCAATTTTTTCCCATACAAATTGGCTTTTAAACTTTGGACACGATGCGCGTTGTGCGATTTGGCTCAAACTTTCAGATCTAAACTTTAAGACCTAATGTCACAATATTCCGTAGAAAAATATTTGAAATCAAAGAAAAAAAAAAATAAATTTCCTGTCACCCAAGTGCGCGTATTCTCCAATTTCGTTGGCTAAAATCTAAAAGATTTTCTTCTACTTGGTCTTTCCCCCGAATTTGCGGAAAAAATTCGATATTATTATATTGATTAAAAAAATATTTGTTTATTCTTTGGCATCTATTGAATATTGAATTATAATTACAAATGGCATAAACCATTTGTAATATTTATACCATTTGTTGTCCAAATCGACATATTTAGCTAGTACGCATTAAAATGTTCCGTATTTTAGTAACTTTTAAACAAATTAAGAAGAAAAAAGTTTCTTGAGATAAGCAAAAAGAACCTGTTCATATTTATATAATTTCCAATTTTTAAACACAATTAAACTAAACTTATAATTTCTTAGCTTAAAAGTTTCATTATGAAAATATCAAAATCCTCATTTGCATACATTGCATTAGTTCCTCACAACAATGGAACTCAAAATAAAAAGTATCTCTGGAGAATTCACTTATTTTTCAAGACTAATGCGCAAATAATTCAGCTCAGCCTGTATACACTAGTCAAATCCCATTAAAACTTTAAAAGAACTAGAACTATAAGAATAGAATTCTTGTTTACAGAAATGAATTTGTGGTTTTAAGTTTTTAAAGAACAAAGATATAGAAAAATGTTGGGAAAAAAAATATTTATGCAAAAATTTTAGCATTTGAGTATGTATAAACATTTGCTGATGCTGTTATTCTTTTTGTCTTGAAAAAATTATACTTGTCCGCAGAACAATAAGAAAAAATTTTGTATGAGCCTGAGTTAGGTACAGTTAGATCTCGATTTATGTACTTTTAAAAGTTTTAACTCTTAAGATTTTTTCATTAAATCTTGACTGTTATCAACATCAACTATAACTCATTACTAAGTAAATTGTGGACTAACTGTTTTCATATGAATACAATGGAAATGAGTTGGCTCAGTGGCATTTGCTTAAAATACTTTCATAGATATTCACATTTTTACATTTGCATGCGTATGGAAAATGTTTGTATTTATAATTCCAACATATGGTTTTGCATGAGGATATGGTTACGTATGAGTTTTTAAAATTTTAATTTCTCAACACATAATACACTTGAACAATTGCACTGCAATTCAACACATCCAAGGTTTTCTCCTCCTACCAACTATCGTTTACATTTCTAACTAACAAATGTGTATTGTATGCGTGCGAGTGTGTTAAACAGTGAAGGGCAAAAATATATTTAAGTGTTTTGATTTAATTTATACAAGTTAGGTAGTTAATAGTGTCGACTTGGACAATATATGAAAGAACTATCGTAGAAGGTTTGTGTCAATAATAACAAATATAGTATAATAGAGGGTAAACGTCTGTCATTTTAATTAAGTACTCGATAAACGACAAAGTGTTAACTCATATTTTTCTTAATTGTATAATAATGTAGATTTTTGTAACTTCAAAATATGTGTTTTCGAGAAAATCTGATAACGTTCTTTCATTTTAAGCAAGCAGCTGAAAGAAATTATCAATTGTAGATATAAGCTTACGGTCAACATGCACCAATTCAAAAGGTTGCGCAAATCAAAAGTAGTGATTTAGATACCAAAGATAAAGAGTGGCCTGATCAGCATAAATTTTAAAATGAAGAAAGGAATATATTACTCTACTGAGGTTATTGCTAAAAGCAAGAAGAACGAGTCATTTTCATTGGTTTAAAAGCAAGAATTGGGTCCCGAATCAATTAAAGCTAATTGACGTTAAAAGAAGATTTTATATGTTGGCAATGATGCTTGAAAGCTGCAAGAAGCGTTAATTGTTTGCATCGTATTGTTACCTATGATGAAAAGTTGACATATATTGCACAAAGTCATATATAAAGGGGGGTCAGCTAGAAAAATTAACACCAAAGATGAATGTCTATCATGTCTTGTATTTAAAGGGGATGCTTTGTGTTTCAAAAGGTCCTGGGGTTTTATTCTATTGTGCCAGACCGATCACAATGGACCTGTACTGGAGACAATTGATTTATTTAAAGTGAGAAATAAACGGAAGACTAACAAAATTCCATCATGAAAATGTACAGTGGTTTCAAACAAAAAAAAAAAAAAAATAATAAAAATTCGAAATCCATTCACTTCTTGGGGTACCTGCCTTGGACCTCCATTTTTTAACCTATTTTTCTGTTCAATGTACAAATTGCAATTCTTGACAGAATTTGATGATGACGTCTATTAACTAATTTAAAAAAGAGCTCCATTAATTTTGGTTGAAAGTAGACCACCTCTTGGGGTACCTGTCATGGACCTCAATTTTTCACCTATTTTTCTTTTTGATGTACAATCCGCAATTCTTAACAAAATTTGGCATGAAATTTGATCTAGGTCTACTAATTTTGGTTGAAATCAAATTAAATTTGATTGAAAAGTTACGCCTAAATGACTGCAACACTTTTTGCTTCAATTATGCTTTACAATTGATGAGACTTTTTTCAGAAAATTTTCAACTTTGTTCTACGATTGCTAAGATCGCCAACTTAGTTTTTGTCCAAAGAAAAACGAAAACACTGAATTTGAAAAAATTCAGCATAGGCCTACAAATTGATTCAAGAAAGATTTATACTAATTTTGTTTGAGATCCCTTGATTCTTTGAGACACCTGCCTTGGACCCCCATTTTTCACTTATTATTGTTGTCAATTTATAAGCCGGAATTCTTAACAGAATTTGAAATAATTTGGCACATATCTATAAGGTTATCTAGCAAAGAGCTCAACCAATTTCGGTAGAAGTCCGTCCAATCCTTGGGATACCTGTTTTGGACCCCCGCTTTTCACTTAATTTTCTTCTTCAATATAAGCCTTAATTTTTAACAGAAAGTAATGAAATTCGGCACACATCTATTTGTTGACCCAAAAGAGAGCTCTACTAATTTTGGTTGAAATCCGTCGACTTCTACAATTAAATTAAATTTGATTGAAAAGTTACGCCTAAACGACTGCAACACTTTTTGCTTAAATTATGCTTTACAATTGATGAGATTTTTTTCAGAAAATTTTAAACTTTGTTCTACGATCGCTAAATTTCTGTGCATTTTTTTCACTTAATGTAAAAAAGAGACTTTCGCCTTTCACATGGTTATGGTTGTGGCACTAAGCAAAACCGAGCCAACTTAGTTTTTATCTAAAGAAAAACGAAAACACTGAATTTTGTAGAGCTTTTTTGATTTCCTGACAACTCCTAAACTGTATAAGAAATTAAGTTATTTTCTTCTGCAGACTAAACCCAATTATATTGACATTAAGACTAAAGCTATATTCGATGAATGAGCTACTGAGTTTGACGAAAAATTTCATCACTTTTCGATTTGGAATATTAAGAAAATTTCAAAACCTTCTTTATAAGATATAATATAACTTTTTCTTGAAAGCAATTTTTGATCCTTAATATCTAGACTCTTCTCTGTAGAACTGCATCATTAGATTTGTCAAAAACGCTGGTCAAAAAATATATTTTTTGCAGCATAAATGCCTTGGTACGTCTTGTTCGTGCGTCTGCTAGAACGCGAGGAAGGTCAGTTCTCAGTTAGCATCAAACAATTAATGGAATTACGTTTGCTTAATATCTCGTAATGGACGGCATATAAGACCATGGTTAAGGCCTTATGTTAGACTGGGAGTCAGGAATAATAGAATATGAAAAAAGGACAAAAGGAGAACAAACAAGTAAGAAAGTGCTAAAGTCGATCAAGCCCGACCATACGATACCCTTCACCACTAAGGTCAAAGATCTTATTTTTCCTGTATAAACCCAAGTACATATTTGATAAATTTTGCCATCATACAAAAATTTTCTCAAAACTTATATATTTAAGCTGTTTGTGTACCGATTATCTCGAAATTTGGCAAATTTATTACAGTTGTTACATTTTAGATTCACAAGCGCTTTAGTGATTTTTGTCTCTTTCAGTGCGATTTGACAGAAGAGTTTGTATGGGAGGTATGGTCAAATGTGGACCGATGTTAATAAAATTTGGTACAGTAATTTTAGTTTACATAAGCAGTAGTTATTTTGAATTTCATGAAAAAATATTGATATTTGTGGCCGATATGTCAATTCCGTTAAGTGATACCTATGGGAGGTACCATAAATAATAAACCGATTTGGACAAATTTCAATAGGCATGATCCCACTATGAAATATATGATCTGTGCTGAATTTCATCAAATTATCTTTACTTACATTGTATTTTGATTACATGGTTTATATGGGGGTCCAGCCAGACGGACGGATGGACGGAGTGACATCTCTAAATCGACTCAGCAAGTGATACTAAGCCTATTGGTATACTAAAAAGTGGGCCAAAGACAAATATAATATCCTTTCCACCTATGGTGGTAAAGGGTATAAAAATAGTTTTTGAATATAGATAAAATTTTAAGTTGAATTTTATTTTCTCTCCTTAAAGTTGAATAGATTAACGGTTACTTCATAATAGAAAATGTTCTATATTATATGATCGATGAACATTGAAAATGCTAATATGAAATTAAATAATTATGCCTTACTCTTCTTTTACCCATCTTTTTGAAATGCTATTATTTATAATGATAAATATGAATTAATTTACAAAGTTTCTCTGGGCAAAGATTTATGACATTAAAATCAATTAAATAAAGAGTGTTGAAAACGCTTTAAAGTTCTTTGAACATATATAAATGCATATATTTTGAATCCTACTTAATTTCCTTCATTTTAACCAAATACCCTGAACAATATATGAAAATCAACAAAATAATAATTACAATAAATTAATACTACCGAAGCAAACTTATTACATAAACACCTTCACCCACTCGGCCCACATTATCCTTTTGAGTTAATGACAACAACAGATGAGTAACAAATAATAATAATTTCAATTTATAATAATTGAAGGACATGGACATATAAACAATTTCCACAATCACTGAACTGATTACAATGATGCATGTCATTAACATTTCATGTGGACGAAAGACAGAGGCAGACAGCTACAACCAAACCAATACAAACTAAAATTTTGCAAACTCTAACAAACCAACAACAAAGACAAAGTACAAATAAACAAACAAAGCTAAGGAAAATGTAGCATGCAACAAACAGGCAACACAAACAGAAAGATGTTACAACATAATAATATGCTTACAACAACAGCAAGAACTATCAACAAAAGGAACAGGAATAATGGCAACAGCAACTATTTACAACCGGATAGAAAATACACAGACACACACACACAAACAACCAGCATTTTAACAAACATTTCTCTTTTCATTTCACTTTGCCGTTGTTTCTTGCCATTATGACAACTACAAGTATAATTTCTCTGTTTGGACTTAAATAATGAAAAAATATTCTTTTTTGTTATTATAATTATCTTATATAGATATATATATCTATATATGTATGTCCTTTATTTTTCCAAGGAATATTTACTTATTTCGTGTATAAATAAAACTGCACACAAATAAAAACTACGATGGAAATTTTATTAAAACAAACTACCAAGATAATGATAAAAATCATTTTCAAAAGCGAGAAAAATAAAATAAAAATTGGTGGAAAAACGGAGAAAAAACGTGAAAAGAGAGGACATTATAATCATTTACCATATGGAATATGAATGAATGAGGAAAAATGCATAAAACAATGTAAAATAACTTCATTTAAACATTCATATTGCAGCAATAAACCATCCAATATTGTTGCATAATATTAGGGTGGTTAATGTTTTTGGGTGACAAAATTTTATTATTTTTTCTTATAGAATATAGAACAAGTAAGAGTGTTATATTCGGCTGTGCCGAATCTTATATACCCACCAACTTTTGGCTATAATTCTTAGTACCTTATTGACCGAGCCTTGCTCGGAGCTTTATGATAACAATTTTGTGCAAATATTCAGTTAAATTCGAATTATTTAATTTATTTTTTCCGATCAACACATATTTTGCATAGTTTACAGATTAACTCATTTTGAAAAATTTTGGAAATTGGTCATACCAACAGAAACCTCCGTCGACTCATGCGCAACAACTTTGCTAAATATTATTGCCTGATCAAAGGCACAGCTTACGATTTATTTCATTTTGAGTAATTTTCAGTGGCGCCACCTGAAATCGTTCATACCAGCTAAGAAACCTTCATCTGCTTATGCGTAACAGCTTTTCTAATGATTATAACATGCACAGTTTACGATTTATGCACAGTTTACGATTTATGCACAGTTTACGATTTAATTCATTTTGAGTAATTTTCCGTGGCGCCACCTGTTGGACTTTGTACAGCTTACGATTAAATTGACTTTGAGTAAATTTCAGTGACGCCACCTGTCGAAATTTCTTCATACCAATTAAGAAACCTTCCTCGGCTCATGTGCAACAACTTTGCTTAAGATTATAGCATGGTTAAATGTACAGCTTACGATAAAATTGATTTTGAGTAATTTTCAGTAGCGCCACCTGTCGGAAATTATTCACACCAACTAAAAAACCTTTGCCGGCTCATGCGCTACAACTTTGGTAAAGATCATAGCATGATCAAATATACAGTTTACGATTTAATTAATTTTTAGTAATTTTTAGTGGCGCCACCTAACGGAAATTAGTCTTACCAACTTAAAAACCTTTGCCGGCTTATCCGCAACATCTTCGCTTAAGAGCATAATATGATCAAATTTACAGTTTACTATTCTATAAAGAACATACATACAAATATTCATTTGTTTAAAAGTTATAACATTACTCTTTTTTCCCCTTTTTATCCACTACTTTCAAAAAGTTCCATATGCTTATTTGGTACTTCTTATTATTTATTAAAAGATTTTAACAAAGTTTTTATATTCTATATTCAATATTTACAAAGATATACTTAGTTCTAAAATCTTTGTCATAACATTATTGTTGTGAGCTAAATTGGCAAAAAAATTATTAAATTATTAAATAGATAGATAAAAAAAAAAATAAAATAATTTAGTATAGGGAAGACTAAACATCAAATTCATTTATAATAAGTCTGCGATATTTTAAAGACAGTTCAATGTAAGATACTAACAACTTCATCAAATGAAAGACTATTACTGCCAAAGAAAGTTTTTCTTATATGATTAAATATTGGACAAACTCCCAGGAAGTGGAACGTATTTTCAACTTGATTTAAATTGCAAATTGTGCATATAGTTGATGTGTGATTACTAAACGATCTGCCATTAAGTTCAAGTAAACCACCTCTTGCTTTGATAAGAAATGAAGAAACGCGCGAAGAAAAGTTTGAAGCTAATACAGGAATAACGTTATAGTTAAGCTCTTAATACAAATCATGGTGTTGAGAATTTAAAGCTCTTTTGTTACCAGTAAATGTATTACATGTTTCCACTGTGTGCATAGCGGTTGATCAGTTGGCGGTATATAATCAAGTTTTTTTGAGATATAACGGCCTCCGCTAAAATTTTCGGCAATCTACCAGAGCTCATGTTTAAGACTTTATTAATGTAGCAAAAGTGGAGTTTTAGTGTAAAAGTGTACATAGAATCCAGACCAGTTTCAAGATTCAGCATATAATTTGGTGTTGTAGATGGCAGATGCAGCATTTTTTTAATAAAAAATCTTAAAAGCTTTTCAACGATGTCGTATTTTTGGTAGCCCCAGACTTGGGCCGCATAACACATAATGGACCGAGAAGCAGCATGAAATATTTTAATTTTGTTTGACTTAGATATACAAGGATTCATTATATATTTTGACCAAGTTGTATTTATTGCCAGTTTAGACGTAGACAATTTATTTTGTAAGTAAGTGTCGCAAGAAAGATTAAACGTAATGTCAAACCCCAAATATTTATATTTATTGACAATTTCAATTTCTTCGTCTCCATAACGCCAATTTAAGTTACTGGAGATTCTGGTACCAGTTTGCATTATCATAATCTTAGATTTATTTAAATTGACTTTTAAGCACCACTTAGCACAGTAACGATGTAACGCATCGATCATAGATTGTAGTTCAGAAGGTGAGTCTGACAATAAAACAATGTCATCGGCGTAAAGTAATATTTTTATTGTTGTATTAGCAACATTCACACCACCAGGAAGATTATCTACCAAGTCGTTGACATACAAAGAAAAAAGAAGTGGACTTAAAATACAGCCTTGTTTTACTCCAACATCAGAGATAAATGGTTCCGAGATACTATTTCCATCCCAAACACAACTGGAAGTATTTGTTTACGAGTTCTGTAGAATTCTAATTATTTTTGATGAAAGGCCCAAACAAGAAAGTTTGTAAAAAAGACTGTTTCTCGGAATCATACCAAAGGCACAGGAGAAATCTACAAAAAACGCATAAGTATTTTTTCCTTTGTGTTTATTTTTATTTAGGGAGACGATATTGACAAAGTTAAATATGTTGTCTGTAGTAGAGTAGTTCTTACGGAGTCCAGCTTGGAATTCGTTCAGCACATTATATCGTTCGATCCATTCTGTGATTCTATTTAGTAGAATTGTATAGAAAATTTTGCAAATAGTATCTATCAATGATAAACACCGATAGTTGGAAGAATCATTTGGATCACCTTTTTTAAAAAGAGGTATTAGTAACGATTTGCAAAAGCTTGAGGGAATAGTCTCATGTAAAAAAATTTTATTGTATATTGTTAAAAGCTCTTCTAAAAAACAGGTTGGTGCATGTTTGTAGTACTCGTATGGGATTCCATCTTGACCAGGAGATTTATTAGCTTTCAAATTTACGAGAACATTCACTAATTCAATCATTTCAATTGGAGAATCCAAAATGGGGTCGACGAAGTATGGCATGGACCACATAAGATGTTCATTTTCCGATATTTGCAACAAGGAACTAAAATATTTATGAAAATCATCGGCATTTAAATTTCCTTTGATGCTGTGCTTACATGTTTTCATCATATTAGATAATTTCCACCAGTCACTACTGCATTTTAAATACATGATTTAATTTTTGTAAATTGTTGTTATAGAAAGCAAGCTTTTTGCTACTGCAGATATCCATATATTTTGTCTTAGAAACAAGGTAACGTGTTCTGGTGGCGACAGTAAGGTTTTTACGAAACTCTTTTAAACATTTTAGCATATTTCTTGGTACTTCTTTGATACCAATTGAATTCGGTACATTTTATTAAAATAAAATTAACATAATTCCTATTCATATTACTTTAGAGATGTTAAGTTATCATTTTATCCCTTCCTTACCCATTTTGGCACCAAAATCAAAAAAGTACCAAGTACGTGTTCGATATTTCTTTCACATCTATTGACTGCAGTACAAAGTTCCTTTCTATATTCTTTGGTTTAAAATATAAGAGTGGGTTAAAAATGTACCAAAAAACTATTTTCACCCTTTTTTACCCTCTATCGGACATAGTTTAAAAAAGTACCAAACACTTGTCCGCTTATTTTCATAGCTGTTTAAAACGTAATTTAAATTTTGTTTGTTTACCTATTTTTTTCCCTTTTTACCCTCTTAGAGGCAAAGGTTCCAAAAGTCCCTTCTTCTTCGACCTATACATCAAAAAGGTACCCACTGTTTATCAAAATCGTTAAAGCCGTTTTCGAGATAGCCATTCTATATATATATATATATATATATATATATATATATACACACAATTATTGCTCGTTTAAGAATATAAATATATATAAGATATGTCAATTACATCCCCTTTTTATATTTACAATCAAAAAGATTGTTGCACCCTCGTAGATATATGAGATATGTTTCTAAATTTAACACAACTTGATGGTGGGTATATTAGATTCGGACATGAAATATTTTAAAAACGCTTAATAATTAGGAAAGTTTTCAACCGATATTAAGATTTTATATATATTTAGATATTTCGTTATCTGTACCATGCTGTTATACACTTCTTTGAAAATATATTCAAAGTAGAATATCTTTTCAAAAATCTAGAGAAAGGAACTGCTTAGGAAAAAATATTTATTTTATATGATTTTTTTTAATTACATACTGCCATAGTTTCCTAATTAAATAAGAACTTATAAGTTATCAAAAAAACAAACTAATACAAAATAAACAATTTGTTCCATAAAGCTACAATAATGAATGTAATAATTACTATTAGCTGAAAAATTAGTTAATTAAAAATTATTTGTCATTAAAAGCAAATGAGATTAAAATAATTTTGTTGACAATATTTTAGCTCCCTAATAATGGAGTTAAAGCTGGTTAAATACTTTTAAATAATGTATGTTTGCAAAGGTATGTATTCACTTATCGAACATCGAAATCTTAAGACTCAAATTAAGTAACGAATACAAATTAAAAAAAAACTACAAGATGTATTTTCCAGTTCGCTTTACTTTGATATATATTAAAACAATATGATTCGTATTTATTCTGTTTCGCTCAGTCTAGATATAGAAATACTTCTACATTTGATGATGATGATCTTACCAACTACCAAAACGCGTCGATTAAAGGTTGTCCCCACGGTGGGGACCCCACCTCAATTTCTTAAATTAAAGCAAGCACTCAGGGAATGACCCTTACTTATGATATGCATTGTCTTGGAATTAGAAAAATAGGTTGTGGGAAGGAGGATAGTGGGAGTAGGATTTGTGGAATTTTTATTTGAATTTTTCTATATTGTAACTGTCAGAAAAAACTTATGCAGAAAAAAATTTCACATACATATGTATATAGTCAAAAATCTTGTGTATTTCTCTTTAGTTGATTATGTTTGCTTTATATTGATATTTGTGAAACCACTATAATTCGTATTTATTCTGTCTAGTGGTTTTCGATCTGTCTAGTGGTTTTCGATCCATCAAATCGCGCCGAGGAAAGATTGTCTCTATCAAAATTTTTTGGTTTTATGAAAAACTATTTAAATATAACAATAGTAAATAATTGCAATAAATTATTATAAAACTTTTTAATAAAATGTTTGATATCCCGTAATATTAGTTTAATATCTTAACTAATACCGATTGAACTAGAATGACTTCCTGAGTCGATTTAACGATGTCCGTCTGTGTAGGCGTGTGGTGTTATGGCCATCGTCAAGATTATGATTTTAAATACCTCTTATGAATGTGAACTGCCCAAATTTAGATTTTTTGTCACAAATTCCAGTATGTTTTTATAAAATTTTTAGAAACAAAAATCTCGGTACCAAATTTTGTTAAAACCGATCCATTTATCATTCCTAGCTTTATTACAAGATCTACTGTTAAAAGTCACTTAAATGCGACAAAAATCACAAAAAGTGTAAAATTATCATTATCTTCATATTTACGTGAAATATAAATTAAATGGTCATTTTGTACTTTTTGTTCATAAATTTTTAAATTTCGAGACAATCGGTTCAGATTTGACCTTAGCTCATATATGAAATCCTATAAAACAAATTGTTTAAATATACTTACATGTATGTATAAGTTTGTATGTAGAACTAATTGAGCAAAAATATATGTAAAGCTAAAAATTTAAAAGAAACTTTTTTGTATATTGAAGCTAATTGAATATTTGTAGGGTGTCACTTTTTTGTTCATAGCCGACTATAGTAATTTCTTGCTTGTCTGATATATAATATTTGTATTGAAATATTTTATAATAAACAATTTTTGGATCAACAAATTTGTATAGCTTTTTCTAAATTGTTAAAATTTTTTATCAAAATATTTTAAAATAAATTTATCAGAAAATTTCAATAAAAAAATTTGTCATAGAAAAATTTTATACAAATTTCTTTAATTATATTCTTATTTAACATCGAACATATTTTATAAAAATGATTGAAATTAACACCCTAATTTATAAAAGAATTATAAAATTATCAAAGTCTTATAGATTGAATTTTGTATGGAAAATTTTAATTATAAGCTTGTCATAGCAATATTTTTTGTTTATGAATTAGGGGGTAAGAATTTATATTTTCTTTGTTAAGTTGAAAATTTATAAAAAAAATATTTTTGTAGAAAAATGTCTATGAAAATTGTTATGTCAAAATTTATATAAAAAATTTAAAAGTTAAACTTTGTCTTAAAATATATTTATCGAAAAATTTTCATTTTATATTTTTTTATGTTGAAAAATTTTCATGTCAAAAAAAAAATAAACTTAAAAAATTGTTGGCTTCTAAAAATTTTGCTCTGAGAAGAAGTTTTTTGTTAAAAAAATCAAATAACAAATTTTGTTTATAAAAATCGCTGGCAATAGAAAATTTGATATAGTACAATCATTTAAGATATTGCGGTTTGTGATGAAAATCGATCGATTTCTGATATATTTTTGATTTAATTGGTTATTTACCTCAAAAAAATTAAAATTTGAGCTTTAATTGTTTCGACTGATATCTTATCTTTTTTTTTAATTTTTTGGTTAAATAGGGAAAACTATCTCAAAAATAAATCTGAATTGAAAGCGATCGATTTCCATCACATACCAAATTATTCAGTAATTTAAACATTTAACTCGAATCAAATCGGCGCATTCGATATCGATCGAAATTTCACAAACATTTGCGTAGCATACTTTTAGGATAATCTAACTAATATATGACAAATAAGGATCACTTCATTGTAACTTATTTGTGAAAAGTAAAACTTTTACTTTTTAAACTAAATATTTTGACAAACAAACTGATATGTTAAGATATCAAATTTTATAAAACTTTTTGAGAAATAAATTATTTTGAAAATCCCTAAGGTATGTTACACAATATTTGCTTAAAAGTCTAAATTTTCGATGAATATCGAATGCGTCGATTTGTCCCCAGATTAAAGAATTCATTATATCAAATAACTGCTTAGTTCACTTGTATGTGGCATAAAATTTTTATGAGACAATAAGGACTTAAAATGCGAAATATAACAGAACGATGATTGTTTTTATACTTTTGTGTTTATAG
The DNA here is from genome assembly GCA_933228675.1 of Stomorhina lunata. Lineage (NCBI taxonomy): Eukaryota > Metazoa > Arthropoda > Insecta > Diptera > Rhiniidae > Stomorhina > Stomorhina lunata. Next base: position 168,640,767 of record OW121740.1, on the reverse strand, counting down.
TTCGTTAAAAAGAATAAAACATGGGCGATAATGGGATTTTGAGGCAATTTATATAAATAAATACTAACAAAGAGGTACACTACAATAAGCAATGAATTGCAACGAACTTAATAAGAAAAATATAAAAAAATCATTAAATATTTTTTTTAAATTCGTACTTTTAGGATAATCTAAAAACTATTATGTTCATATTTAATCTATATCATTTTTAAATCCTCTTTTAAAATGTTACTTAAACCAAAAAATATCGATAGCTTTTATCTAAAATGTTTCTTTTGTAAAAAAGCACTAAAAATGTTCAAATAACCATAAATTTTCCTAAATGTTCGTACAAGGGTTTCATTCTAATTGACAACGTTTAAAATATTTAAATAACACATCATCCTTTTTCCTGTATCCTGTTTTTTACTAGCATACACCCATTATGCAAAAACACACACACTAACACAACTATGTTCAGGAACATGTACGGTCATCTATTAAACAAATACACTAAGTGGGTGCAAATTTTATTCATTCTTGTTGGCGCTCTACAGAAATGTTTTTTTTCACCTAAAGTCTAGAAAATTTAGCTGATAAAACATTTTATATGTTGTTTTTGTTCTTGTTCAATATGATACCGCTGCATCGTAGTTACCTGATATTTTACATATCCACACAAATGTATTTTTAGTGTTACGGTTGAGTTTGTGTGTTATTTAAAAAACATACATGGTTATTTTTTTCAGGATTCTTTTTTTTTTTTGTTTGTAGCAAAACACAGATTCTAAAATCATGTAACAAAAAAGACTACTGTAAGTTTTAGAAAAGGAAGCAGAGAAAAACAACAAAAGTAAATTAAAAGGGTATCCTTCCGAGTCGTTAAGCATGCATACCTTATTTTACTGCCTCACTAGATGATGACAATGAAGCTGTTGGTTTGTTTAGTTCGTTTGTTGGTTGCTTGGCTCAATAACTGACCGTGTGACTGGCTGGATGGCTGACTGCCTGTTTGGCTAAATGGCTCACTGGATCCTTGCTCTACTACTGCTCTGTTATTGCTGCATTTAGTAACATGGTTTAACATAATTTTAATTTCACTGAACTACTTTCATCTTTTATTTCTTGTATCCACTGTTTTTATTGCCTTTTCTTTGTCGTTGTCCCCATGTTTTGCATGTTCGCTTAGTTAGGAGGCATGTTCATGTGCGAGTTTATGTATCTGGACAAACTCATTGTAGCGAATTGTTGTTGTCAGGAAGTTGCAACAACACATTTGGGGCCAATAGATAGATGTACTTATATAGTTGCTTGTGTGTAGAAGGAAGTTGTACTAGGATATGTTGTTATCGCCATCACCATCATCATCTTCATCGCCACCAACAGCAGTAGCAGCATCATCATAATCATTGTCATCGCTACTATTTTTGTTAATGTTGTTTGTGGGCTCTGGAGTACATAATGTCATTGTACAGTTTGTACATGTATCTACTGGCAATTGGATAAAAATCTTATTTTGCAAAAGAAAATTTAATTTTGTGTAACTTGTTTAAAATGGAATTAAATTAAACTAAAAAAATTGAATATCTGCAAAATTGTTTAAAAACTTAAACATAACCAAATTAAAACTAATAAACAGTTAGTAAATAAATGAACAAGCTTTGTTGGAGATGATACGAAAATAATTAAAAACAAATTTTATAAAACAATTTCAGTTGATAAAGTGAGATAATCTGATTGATATGACTTTCATAAGAAAAATATATAAATAACAATATCTACTTGACTATGACTAGACTATGACTAGACTATGACTAGACTATGACTAGACTATGACTAGACTATGACTAGACTATGACTAGACTATGACTAGACTATGACTAGACTATGACTAGACTATGACTAGACTATGACTAGACTATGACTAGACTATGACTAGACTATGACTAGACTATGACTAGACTATGACTAGACTATGACTAGACTATGACTAGACTATGACTAGACTATGACTAGACTATGACTAGACTATGACTAGACTATGACTAGACTATGACTAGACTATGACTAGACTATGACTAGACTATGACTAGACTATGACTAGACTATGACTAGACTATGACTAGACTATGACTAGACTATGACTAGACTATGACTAGACTATGACTAGACTATGACTAGACTATGACTAGACTATGACTAGACTATGACTAGACTATGACTAGACTATGACTAGACTATGACTAGACTATGACTAGACTATGACTAGACTATGACTAGACTATGACTAGACTATGACTAGACTATGACTAGACTATGACTAGACTATGACTAGACTATGACTAGACTATGACTAGACTATGACTAGACTATGACTAGACTATGACTAGACTATGACTAGACTATGACTAGACTATGACTAGACTATGACTAGACTATGACTAGACTATGACTAGACTATGACTAGACTATGACTAGACTATGACTAGACTATGACTAGACTATGACTAGACTATGACTAGACTATGACTAGACTATGACTAGACTATGACTAGACTATGACTAGACTATGACTAGACTATGACTAGACTATGACTAGACTATGACTAGACTATGACTAGACTATGACTAGACTATGACTAGACTATGACTAGACTATGACTAGACTATGACTAGACTATGACTAGACTATGACTAGACTATGACTAGACTATGACTAGACTATGACTAGACTATGACTAGACTATGACTAGACTATGACTAGACTATGACTAGACTATGACTAGACTATGACTAGACTATGACTAGACTATGACTAGACTATGACTAGACTATGACTAGACTATGACTAGACTATGACTAGACTATGACTAGACTATGACTAGACTATGACTAGACTATGACTAGACTATGACTAGACTATGACTAGACTATGACTAGACTATGACTAGACTATGACTAGACTATGACTAGACTATGACTAGACTATGACTAGACTATGACTAGACTATGACTAGACTATGACTAGACTATGACTAGACTATGACTAGACTATGACTAGACTATGACTAGACTATGACTAGACTATGACTAGACTATGACTAGACTATGACTAGACTATGACTAGACTATGACTAGACTATGACTAGACTATGACTAGACTATGACTAGACTATGACTAGACTATGACTAGACTATGACTAGACTATGACTAGACTATGACTAGACTATGACTAGACTATGACTAGACTATGACTAGACTATGACTAGACTATGACTAGACTATGACTAGACTATGACTAGACTATGACTAGACTATGACTAGACTATGACTAGACTATGACTAGACTATGACTAGACTATGACTAGACTATGACTAGACTATGACTAGACTATGACTAGACTATGACTAGACTATGACTAGACTATGACTAGACTATGACTAGACTATGACTAGACTATGACTAGACTATGACTAGACTATGACTAGACTATGACTAGACTATGACTAGACTATGACTAGACTATGACTAGACTATGACTAGACTATGACTAGACTATGACTAGACTATGACTAGACTATGACTAGACTATGACTAGACTATGACTAGACTATGACTAGACTATGACTAGACTATGACTAGACTATGACTAGACTATGACTAGACTATGACTAGACTATGACTAGACTATGACTAGACTATGACTAGACTATGACTAGACTATGACTAGACTATGACTAGACTATGACTAGACTATGACTAGACTATGACTAGACTATGACTAGACTATGACTAGACTATGACTAGACTATGACTAGACTATGACTAGACTATGACTAGACTATGACTAGACTATGACTAGACTATGACTAGACTATGACTAGACTATGACTAGACTATGACTAGACTATGACTAGACTATGACTAGACTATGACTAGACTATGACTAGACTATGACTAGACTATGACTAGACTATGACTAGACTATGACTAGACTATGACTAGACTATGACTAGACTATGACTAGACTATGACTAGACTATGACTAGACTATGACTAGACTATGACTAGACTATGACTAGACTATGACTAGACTATGACTAGACTATGACTAGACTATGACTAGACTATGACTAGACTATGACTAGACTATGACTAGACTATGACTAGACTATGACTAGACTATGACTAGACTATGACTAGACTATGACTAGACTATGACTAGACTATGACTAGACTATGACTAGACTATGACTAGACTATGACTAGACTATGACTAGACTATGACTAGACTATGACTAGACTATGACTAGACTATGACTAGACTATGACTAGACTATGACTAGACTATGACTAGACTATGACTAGACTATGACTAGACTATGACTAGACTATGACTAGACTATGACTAGACTATGACTAGACTATGACTAGACTATGACTAGACTATGACTAGACTATGACTAGACTATGACTAGACTATGACTAGACTATGACTAGACTATGACTAGACTATGACTAGACTATGACTAGACTATGACTAGACTATGACTAGACTATGACTAGACTATGACTAGACTATGACTAGACTATGACTAGACTATGACTAGACTATGACTAGACTATGACTAGACTATGACTAGACTATGACTAGACTATGACTAGACTATGACTAGACTATGACTAGACTATGACTAGACTATGACTAGACTATGACTAGACTATGACTAGACTATGACTAGACTATGACTAGACTATGACTAGACTATGACTAGACTATGACTAGACTATGACTAGACTATGACTAGACTATGACTAGACTATGACTAGACTATGACTAGACTATGACTAGACTATGACTAGACTATGACTAGACTATGACTAGACTATGACTAGACTATGACTAGACTATGACTAGACTATGACTAGACTATGACTAGACTATGACTAGACTATGACTAGACTATGACTAGACTATGACTAGACTATGACTAGACTATGACTAGACTATGACTAGACTATGACTAGACAATGTCTGAAGTAGACTATATATGGCAAAAATATTTAATAAAAAATTGAAAATCCTCCTACCATATTTTATACCATATTTTAAAATTAAATTGCTGTCATTATTTAATGCTGTCCTGTGTTATTAAAAATATACTTTTTTCTATGGAGCGGATTAAAAGTAAGCTTATTTCCGCTAAAAAACACAGCATCTAAAAAAATAAATTAAATAGAGACATAATGCTTACATTTTAAACAGAAGTGAATAAATCCCAACCAACTATTACAGAAAAAATATTAATTTAGAAAAATATAAAAAATATTAAAAAAAGTAAATAGAATGAATGGTGAATGAAAAAAAAAATCCTGCAGGAATTGACATAATTCTTAATAAGTCCATTCAATTAAGTGGAATTTACTTACAATATACAGCCAGAAATAAATTCGCTTCTAAGCAACACAACAAAACAAAACGTTAAGTAAATAGGCAACATTACAACGACGACAGGAGCGGCAGCCGCTAGACAAAAGAACCCGAATGACAGCAGCATGAGCGGCTGTGTTAGATGAATTGAAAAAATAAATGCGACGGAAACATAAGCTCCTCTCGACAAAAAGCTCTTAAAAAAATACTGTCAGCTAAATAGAAAGTATTAAATTAAGTAAAAAATAATATTTTTTTTAAGAATTTTAGACATATTGGTCTTTAAATTAATGTTTGGTTTTTAAATTTTTCAATTATCCTAACAAAATATTTAATCATAATAATGTTTTAGATGTTAAAATTTTGCTTATAGAAAGATGTTAGACCAAGTTTTCCTCATTTCTCTCATGATAATTACGAAATTCCAATTTATTAAAGGGAATACTGTCTTGCATTAAACATTGCTGGCTTGCATTGACAGACAAACGGACAGGAAGACGGACGGACAGACAGACAGACAGACAGACAGACAGACAGACAGAAATTACATTTTGAAAATCCAATAATGTTAAAACTCTTTTATTTAATAATTTTATCCTTTCCACTGTAAACATAGAACAAATAATTTTAGCTTCAAACTATAAGTTTTTATTTTAGTTCTTCTCACGCACACACTCACTTTAACAAGATGATTTTAACGTCAAATAACTACAAAAATGAGTTCAACAAAAATAAATTAAGAAGAACTTTTAAAGTGAATCTTAATTCAATTGTATCATGTCATGATGATGATGGAAGAGGAGTATGTTCAGCATTGGAACTAAAAGACAACATCACTTCCACCGTCATCACTGCTACTACCACCATCATCATCTACTTCAAATACTTGAGTGTTGTCGGTGTTGTTGTTACTGTTGTTGTCGTTGTCATTATCGTCGTCATCATCGTCATTACTAACTATTCAAAAACTATAGAAAAAGTATTAGAAGCAGAAGTTGAAGTAAAGATGTAACTCAACTACAATCAACTAAACGAAAAATCTCTTAAATTGTATAAAAGTTCTTTAATTACTGTCGAAAAGTTTTAGATGACTTTTAGAAAATGAACACAATCGAGAGTACATATATGTATAGTTTATAACCAAGTGGTTCTGGAGTAAAGAATGATTGCCCAAAATTAAGAAATATTGATTTATTTGACATAGAAATTTTTCCATAAATGATAATTTTATGCAAAAATTTGAATGCATTTTATTATTTTCAGACTAACCTTAACTTTTAAACTGTTGGGTACTTATGTAAGCTAACGAATGAATGAATTTGAGTGTGTATTTGAATTTATGTAGATAAAATAGAACAAATGCATTTATTATAATATTTGTAACATTTGACTTTTGTTTTGGTAAAATATTGAAATAGAAATGTATTTGATTTTCAGTTTTTATGTTTAAGTTTATAAGATTTGAATATATCATATCAATTAATTGTTAAGTTGTTGTTGTCTATTGAAGAAGAGTTGATAATAATTTGTGAAGGAATCTTTGAAATCTTAATTTGGATTTAATAATTGTATTGAGAAATATGTTGTGTTCATGTAAAAAAATATTTTAAAAATTTTTCTATTAAAATTTTTTATTCAAAAAATTTTCTAATGGTAATTTTAAAATTTTTCATTTGAAAAGTTTTAAAATAGAAAGTTTTTTATTCTTAAAATTTGTTTATAGTAATTTTTTTATTTTAAATTATTCAGCATAATTTTTTTTAATTCTAAAGTTTTTTTCCAAAGAAATATATTCATACTAAAAATTTTCTTTTACTAATTTTCATTTTGTAAAAAATTGTTGCTAATAATAATTTTGTATTGAAAATTTTTTTAAAGAAAAATTATGAAAAATTATATAGAAAAAAATATATAGAAAAAAATATTTATAATCAAAAATTTTCTATATACAAACTATTAAAAATTTTCTCAAACAATAACAAAATTGACGGGAAATAAATATTATTCAAAAAGAAAAATTATTTCCACTTGATCCCAGTCTATTACACAACATAATGTTTTTGGGGACAACCAATTCCTCGACTTGTTTCAATAGTTCAGGAGGAGTATCCCCACTTTTAGACAAATTTTTCATTTTGAAATTGAAAAATTTCCTATAAAAAAGTTTCTATAATAAAAAATTTTTTATATACAATTTCTATAATGAAAAATTGTCTATACAAAAATTTTTACAATGAAAAATTTTTCAAATAAAAATTTCCTATAGAAAAATTATTATCATGAAAAATTTTCCATAGAAAACGTTTTATAATAAAACATTTTCTGTTTAGAAATTTTTACAATGAAAAATTTTATATACAAAAATTTGATAATGAACAATTTTCTATAGAAAAATTTTTGCAATGAAAAATTTTCCATAGAAAAATTTTTATAATGTAAAAATTTCTATAGAAAAATTTATATAATTAAAAATTTCTATAGAAAAATTTATATAATTGTTTTGCATAGAAAAATTTTTATAATAAAATTTTTATAAGAAAATTGTCTATTGAATAATTTTCTATAGAAAAATTTTTCTAATGAAAGATTTTTTTAATGAAAAATTTTTATAATGAAAAATTTTTATAACGAAAAGTTTTGTATATAAAAATGTTTATAATGAAAAATTTTGTATAGAAAATTTTTAATAATGAAAAATTTTCTATAGAAAAATTTTTATAATGAAAAATTTTCTATAGAAAAATTTTGAAAATTGTTAATTTTTCTATAAAATAAATTTTTAACGAATTTTCTATAGAAAATGTTAATATTGGATAATTTTCTATACAAAGATTTTTTAATGAAAAATTTTCTACAGAAAAATGTATATAATAAAAAATTTTCTACAAAAAATTTTTATAATGAAAAATTTTAAACAGAAAAATTTTCTGTAGAAACGTTTTTATAATGAAAAATTTTCTATAGAAACGTTAATGGAAAATTTTTTGTTGAAAAACTTTTCTATTGAAGAATTTTTATAATGACAAATTTTCTATAGAAAAATTTTTATAATGAAAAATATTGATAAAAAAATTTTTATAATGAAAAGTTTTCTATAGAAAATTTTTTAGAATGAAAAATTTTCTATAGAAAAATTTTTAGAATGAAAAATTTTCTATAGAAAAATTTTTATAATGAAAAATTTTCTATGGAAAAATTTTTATAATGAAAAATTTTTTATAGGAAAATTTTTATAATGAAAAATTTTCTATAGAACAATTTTTATAATAAAAAATTTTCTATAGAAAAATTTTTATAATTTATATAAAGAAAAATATTTTTAGTGACAAATTGTCTATATTTTCTATAGAAAACTGTTTAATAAAAAATTTTCCATAGAAAAATTAAAAAAAAAAAAATTTTCTATAGAAAAATTTTAAAATTAAAAATATTCTATAAAACAATTTTGTTATGAAAAAATTTTTAAAGAAAAATTGTTATATTGAAAAAACAACTTTTTGAAATTTTTATTACAAAAACTTTTGCGAAGAAAAATTTTTATATTAAATAATTTTCTATAGAAAATTTTTTTATAGAAAAATTTTTTTAATAAAAATTTTCATAATTAAAAATTTTGTATAGAAAAATTAAAAAATTTAATATTAAACATTTTTCTGTATAAAAATTTTCTTTAGAGAAATTTTAATAGTAAAAAGTTTTCTATACAAAAATTTTCTAAAAAAAATTGAATTTTGAAAAATTTTCTATGTTAATAGTTCAATAATGAAAAATTTTTATACCTTAATTTTTTCTATAATTCAAACAATTTTTTCAATTAAGAATTTTTTATGTTATTTTTTTTTATATTTTGTAATCAAAAATTTTTATTTTCAAAAAATGCAAAAAGTTCACTTCTCAATTTATAATTTCTTTAAAAAGATAAATTAACAATGCAACCATTGTAATCTTGAATTCTTCGTGGCCATCATTAATGTTTCACTGATTCATAAAGAATATTTGAATAAATTAACTTAAAGATTTTGATAATAAAATTCAAGCATAAATTTAATGCAAGTATGAAGATGAACATTAAGTAACATTTAGTGTTTGAAATAAAATCTATAAAAACCTGCAAATGTCTTACACAGCAAATCTTGTAACTTTATCTTAAAGTTGAGTTTCATGAAAATGATGGAATTGCGTAACGAACAAGGTCTATATGATTACGAACAAGCAGCCATACATTAGACTAATAAATTGTATATCTTCAGTTACAAATATACAAGTACTCCTACATACGAGTACAATGGAATATTTTGGTTAAGATGGTTGGATAACACCCTTGATTGGAGTGTTCTAAGATGAGAGGTGATGATGAAGATGTATGTTAATTTGCTTATCATATGACATTACATTACATTGGTGTTAGCTTTTGTATGTCTCTGTATTCATGTTCAAGCATATAAATTAAGTACGTTTGAGTGTTTGGGTTAAGATTGAGAAATTACTTTTCCTATATAAAGCTTAAGTTCCATATCCAAATTAACAGCTAAGAGTAACAGCTGCTGTAGCAACATTTACCAGCGCAACCAGTCACTCCGCAACAACAATCCATAATACATTCTCATACATACATACATACATCATACATATATGTAATCAAATACATTAACAAGAGTTAACATGACAACTTTAAGGGACATGTGCTAAATGCTTTTTCAATCATTTTAAGTATAAGGATTAAGAATAACAGTTTCTAGTCCTTTTCAATTCGATTGCAAACGTTAATATGATTCAAGCGAACAATAATTGTACGACATTAAAAATATTATTGTGAAATGTGTAATCAATTTAAGGAGCAGACATCTTAAAGGATTTATGTGTTCAAAGATTAGTGTGATTTATTTTATCTGACTTTAATGTGTGTCAATGAAATGAGATTTTACTAAAATCAATTAATTACTTAAATGTCAGGGAAAATGTTATTTAGTATTTTGTATGCCTCTTAAGATATAAGGAAACTAAAATGTTTGTGACGATCATTTTTTGTCTATTTTTCCCTTTTTGTTTTTAATTATTGCTTTAAAACTTTTGCAACTATTTGTTTGATCTAATTTACAGAAACTTATAGAGTTATTTTCTGTTAAAGAAATTGGATCACTATCTCTTACCAGGAATTTAAAAAAACGTTTTTTTTATGATTGGGTTAGGTTATAAGCTTAACTCACATTTGGTTATCTAAAGAGTGAAGCAAATAAATTTCCAAAAAGAATGACTATTCGCATTTGATCCCAAATCTGGACCAATTTATTGAAACTTTTATTTATCCATTACAGGGACGAAAATTATGTTTTTATAAGAAAATAATAAAATTAAAAATTTTCCTCCCCCCTCCACATTTCAAAACACGATTTACACACATTTAATACCCTTTGGGTCAATATGACCCAACAAGCGATATTTCAAGCTTAATTACACTTTATAATTTTTTTTCCTATTGAAAATAATTGAATCGAGTTCACCTTCATTCAGAATCATCTATCAATAATTTGTTCAGTCAAATAATCAGTAAAATCGCTTTTATTGAACATTTTTCCATTCATGGGCTGTTCACATATTACGTTACGCTATTTTCGCAATTTTTGTTTTTTGTTTTCAGATGATATGTTCCAAACAAAAATAAATATGTTATCCTCTTAAGTTCTCTTCATCATTCAGCCGACGTAAGAGATGATGAACAAAAAAAGACTAAAATAATACATCATTGCATCCAAACTAAAGCTTTAGTTCATGCACTTGACCAACTTGTTGCTAATTACACATGTAAGCGCGAGACTAAACGATGGCCAGTTGCATTATTTTCAAACATGATAGTTGTATCAGCATATAGCACCTACATCACATGGACTTAAATGAATCCTGACTGGGGTTTTATTACAAACTTCAGAAGCAAGCTTTATTTAGTAGAACTTGCAAATCAATGAGCTAACAAATGAGCATATTTGGCGAAGAATATTTCCAAGGCGTTTGATATAGTGTGGTACGGAGCACTTCTATCAAAACTCATTGCCTTTGGTATCGGTAATAACTTCTCTCGGTTTATATTGAGCTTCCTCAGAGATCGCTCTATACGAGTTGTTATAGAATTCAAGGTTAATTTAGAGCTACCGCAAGCTCTGTTCTTTCTCCAACTCTATTTCTTATCTTTATAAATGTCCTTCAACATCAAACTTCCAATCCTATCTACTCTTTTGCAGATGACAGCAATATTTGCCATTCATATTCATTCAATCGTAGTCCAAGCCTTCTTTAGGTTGGCGCTATGAGACAAAACATGAATTAGTTATTAAATCGATATTTAGAAACAATTTCAGAATGGAGTCGTGCGAATAGATGTTGTATGCTTGTGCATAAACGCGCGGGAAACCATGTTTCTTCATCAATGTGATGTTCGTTCGACAAAATATATCTTTCAAGTGTCGAAAGAAGCATTCAAGTGCCTCGGTTTTTTAAAACGGTGCAAGAGATACTTCACTCCATCTGATCTCCTTACTATTTACACCACCTCATGTATGTGCCGGAACTTCAAAGTCTATTTTGGAGCTTCTCGACCTAGTGTACGAAATGGCGAAAGTGCTCATCGGGACAGTGGGGTATCCAACTCTATTGATTTACAGGAGCACCATCGCAATTTGAGTTGTGTCACACTGTTCTATTGTTAATACTTTTGAAAGTGCTCTAACGAAATCAGAGAACTCGTTTCCGAAACTCGGACTTTTTTACGCAATACACGTCATTCTGTTAGAGCTCATTCCTTTGTGGTCGATTGGCCGGTAGACCGAACAACACGCTATATTCAGCCGTATAGTTCGTATATGGAATTCACTTCCCGCAGAAGTTTTCCTTGCCAGTTGCAATATAGATAAATTTAAAGCCATAAAGACTACTCCATCTATCCTCCCTCCCATAACCTATTTTCCTACTTCCAACACAATGCATTGGATAAGAAGGGGCAGGGGATGACCTGTGCTGGTTCTAAATTAAAAAATCCAATGTTAAATATCCAATTTTGTTAATATTTCATTGTTGGGTCATATTGACCCAAAGGGTAATATAAAGGGCACAAATCCAAGGAAAGTAGAAGGGTTAAATGATCAATATAGTTTCAGAAATGGATGTGAAACTTAACAAGAAGTATTGAAAATTTTATTTGTAAAAATTTAGATGAAGGTCAAGCTGCTGTTGTACATTTGATGACTTAAGAAAAGCGTTTGATCGATCATTATATTTTGGTTCAAAAACTAAAGTTCATGGAATTCAGGACAAATATATTGTTATTTTAAAAAGTTATTAAACAAATGAATTTTCTATAAAAACATTTTTGCAATGAAATATTTTCTATGAAAAAATTTTTAAAGTGAAAAACACTCCATAGAAAAATTTTTATAATGAACAATTTTTTATAGAAAAATTGTTATAATAAAAAATTCTCTATAGAAAATAAAAAATGTAATTAAAAATTTTCTATAGAAAAATTTTTGAAATGAATTTTTAATAGAAAAATTTTGATAATAAACAATTTTCTATAGAAAAATTGGTTTAATAAAAAATTCTCTATAGAAAATGAAAAATGTAATAAGGGATTTTCTATAGAAACATTTTTCTAATGAATTTTCTATAGAAAATTTTTATAATGAAAAATTTTCAATAGAAATTTTTATATTGGAAAATTTTCGATAGATAAATTGTTAAATAACAATTTTCTATAGAAAATTTTTTTAATAAAAATTGTTTAATAAAAAATATTCTAAGACAAATTTTTATACTGAAAATTTTTCTATAAAAAGGTTTTTATTATGAAAAATTTTCTATAGAAATATTTATAAAGAAAACTTTTCTATAGCAAATTTCTAACTTTAAAAGAAAAAAAAAATTGTATAATGAAAAATTAAAATAGAAAATTTTTTTAAAGATATATGTTTATAGGAAATATTTTTATAATGAAAAATTTTCTACAGAAAATTTCTCCAAAAAGAAGAGTATTCGTATTTGATCCCATTTATTAATGTAACAGACCAATGTTTGCGGAGAAACCAAATTCCTCGACGCGTTTCGATGGTTGGTTAAGCCATCTCTTCAGGAGGATTATCCTTAATTTAGACAGATCGAAAACCTCGCATTATTACTAAGTTTACAAACAAAACTTTTCAGAATTATGTTCATAAACCATAAGTAAAAGCGTAGATTATCGACTGAACAAAACAAACATTTTTCAGTTTTCATCTAACATTTTTTTATATAAAAAATTTTTCATTATAAAAATTTTTCTATAGGAAATTTTTCATTATAAAAATTTTTCTATAGAAAATTTTTCATTATAAAAATTTTGTTTTAAATTTTTTTTTTGGAAAATTGTTAATTTTAACAATTTTCTATAGAAAATATTTCATTTTGAAAAATTTCAATAGCAAATTTCTCATTTTAGAAATTTTTTATTACAAAAATTTTGGCATACAAAATTTTTCATTATACAAATTTTTCTATATAAAATTTTTCATCATAAAAAAATTTCAAAGAAAATTGTTCATCATTAAAAATTTATCAATAGAATATTTTCCATTAAAAAAATTTAAAGAAAATTTTTCACTATAAAAATGTTCTATAGAAAACTTTTCATTTTATATAATTTTTAATAAAAAAATTTCGATAGACATTTTATTATGAAATATTTTCTATTAAACATTTTGATAATGAAAAATTTTCTTTACAAATTTTTTAATGAAAAATATTCTATAGACAAATTTTTATAATGAAAAATTTTCTTTAAACATTTTTTAATGGAAAAAATTTTTATAATGAATAAATAGATAGAGAAATTTGTTATAGAAATATAATTTTGTTATTCTTTGAGAAATATTTTTATAATAGAAATTTTTATAAGGAAAAATTTATATAACGAAAAATTTTCTAAAGAAAAATATTTAAATAGAAAATTTTTGATTGAAAAAATTTTGATATAGGAATTTTTATAAAATTTTTCATTAAAAATAATTTTCAGAAAAATTTTTTCATTATAAAACATTTTCTATAGAAAGTTTTTCATCATAAAAAAAATTTTCTATAGAAACATTTTTATTGCAAATGAACAATTCCCTTTATTAAAATTTATCTGTAGAAAATTTTTCTTCATAAAAATTTTTCTATAGAAAATGTTTCATTCAAAAAGAAGAGTATTCGCATTTAATCCCAAATCTGTTACATTTATTTATTAATGTAACAGACCAATTTATGTTTGCGGAAAAACAAAATTCCTCGACGCGTTTCGATGTTTTAAAATAATCAAGTTTATTTTATTTTGTTATTTTTTGAGAAAATTTTTCATTATAAAAATTTTCTAGTGAAAGTTTTTCATTATAAAAATTTTCTAGGGAAAGTTTTTCATTATAAAAACTTTGTGTAGAAAATTTTATATTATTAAAAATTTTCTATTGAAAATTTTTCATTATAAAAAATTTTTTATAGAAAAATTTTTATTTTATAGCTATATTTCTATAAAAAATGTTTCATGATAGAAAATTTTCTAAGAAAAATTTTCTATACAAAAATTTTTAAAAATAAATTTTTATAATGACAAATTTTCTTTAAAAAAATTTTTCTAAAGAAAAAATTTCTATAGAAAAATTTTTGTAATGAAAATTTGTCTATAGAAAGAAATATTTTCTATACAAAAATATTTAATATGAAAAATTTTCCATAGAAAAAAAAAAAATTCTGTACAAAACTTTTTATAATGAAAAATTTTCTGTACAAAACTTTTTTTTCTAAATTTTCCTAGATTTTTTCCTTTTACCATAACAAATTGGTACACATTTGAATAAAGTCGAGCTTCATATATAAAAGATAAGCTCTGAGATTCCTGAAATCACATAAACGCTTATAAATTTGTACGAGTATGTCTATAAATCTGTTCTGCAAACAAAAATCAATATTTTAGATATCTTGAAAATTACTCTATATTTGACTTGAGTTCAATATGTTCGTTAGAGATGAAAAAAGCTTAAAATTTTTTTGAAAAGTGGTCCACATTTTACCTTATTAGTGTTGATGAGTATAAAAAAAATATATTTTGATCGACTTTCTTATTTATTTTTCATTTAAATCTTTATTATGACTAAAGGTAGAAACACAATTGGAACGAATGACTAATTTCGTCCAGCTAGACGAATTCGGCTTTAAAAACTCGTCTTATACATTCGTTCATTGAAAACAGTTGGAACGAATAAACGTTGTTGACGCCATTTATGTTAATTTTTTTATTTGCACAAATTACTTACTTTCGTACATATCGCGCACTTACAATATTTGCAATTTTTTTGTATATAATTCTTTTATTATTTCACAAGATTATTTTATTTAATTCATAATTCATTTTATTTAAAATATTTTTTTTTTGTTTACATTTTATAAGGTGACCATATTTTACAAGAACACATATAATTTCTAATATTTTACAACAAAAATATAAATACAGCCACTCTAAACCAGTTTAGTCGTCGTTCGTCTGCGTATGAAATAGAAATAAACCTATCGCACTGTTCGGTACGCACGACGAATTTCGTCGTACGCATCAATTGTGAGCACATACATATTAACCCATATGTTCTAGTTCTAACGACGAATATTCGTTCCGAAAAATTGGTCGTTCGTTCCAATTCGTACTTATAGCATTGATTTCTGCTTGTCTTAACAATTCCATTAAATTTTACTTAATAAAATTTTTCGTTTTCACAAACGATTTAAACAATCTGTTTCTGTTTATGAATGCAAATAGCCTTATAACCAAAAAATTCATAACAAGTATCATCATACGCATACTTAACCAGAAAACGCCATCAAAAACACAAAAGGATATATTAATTGTCCTATCACTCACATACGACCTACACACACACACACACCTACACCAATAATCGAGTAGTAGTACGTGTGTTTAAAGATACATATTTGCTGGTATTATTACAACCATGTTAGTATTTTACTACTACTACCATAGCAATCGTTATTGTATTGTCACCTCTAACCTCGAATCTTAAAGAGAAAATGTAAAACCATGTCAAATTGACGACATTGTTAAGGTAATACGCATTACATGTGTTGTATAAGATGTGAATAACATTTTAAAATGAATTAAAAAAAAAAAACGCCATGAATATCAGTCAGTCATTCATTCATTCAGTCACCAGTGGCAATATCTTTATAGCAGCTAAAGTAGTATTGGTGTCAGTTGCAGCAGTAGTAGTAGCACCAATATCAGGTTTGGTGGCAAGTGAGTAAATGGAGTGGTTTTATTTTCCTTCTGGTAATAAAATGAAAGAAAAAAACTTGTGTTGCGGCAATATATCTTTTGCCTGTATTGTTTCTTTTATTTTTGTTCCTTTTTTTGTTGTTGCTGGTGTCATGGTTTGAGGCTTGTTAGAATTTCATGCGTGTTTGTGTGCTTTTTTTGAATTTTTCATTTCACATGATGTTGCGGTTTTTTTTTAAAGGAAATACCTCTTGTTCATTTTTTTAATTTCTCGCTTTCAACAAATACAATATAACTCAAATTTAACACACATGTTTTATTACTCCGCCACAACCAGGACACAAACACACCTCTACACCCTTTAGGCGTTTTATTGTAAATTATATATTGTGGCATTTTTATCATCGTCGAAGTCATCATCATTATCATCTTCATCGCCATGAAAGTCAGAAAAACTCCTTGTTTAAAAAATTGTATATTAAGATTTTCTGATAAGATTTGCCAAAGATTTAATTTCTGTATTACGGCAGAAAAAAAGGAAGAGATTTGGTGAATTAGCGTTAAATGAAAATGTAGTAACGTTTGATTATAATTGTGGATAAGCATTTTACACGTGTGTATTCTTTGAGAAGATTTATAACTGTTTTGATTAATTTCATTATATGAATCCTGTATCTCGAGGTAACATGACTGGCAGCTTTAGCATTTAAAGATTTATTTGAAATAGCGTTAGAGAAGCTGTAGACAATAGAAGATCTTGAGAAAAAAAAAAATAACAGTATGGAAATCTGTGGATTACAAAGATTTTTATTAAATCTTTAAAAGTTATATAATTAAGTAAATGACAAATCTCATACAACTTTGAGTCATTCTAATTTCGATTAAGCATGACCTTAAGTCAATGATACGATAGACTAAAATGACTAATTTTTGTTATAAATAAATATTACTCGAAATGTACATGTCGGCTAAAATTATATTTTTTTGCATTCCTACTAAAAGCTTAAAAAATTTTATTTAACATTTTTTTATAAAAAAATTTTACAGATTAAAAAAAAAACAAGTAAAAGTGTTACATTCTGCTGTGCAGAATCTTATATACCCATCAAAGTTGTATTAAATTTAGAAACATATCTCATATATCTACGAGGGTGCAGCTTATTCAAAATGTATACCAAATTTGAAAAAAAATTGTTAAGCTAATTGGTATTGTTGGTAAAATCTTTGGAATAAATTCGGTTGCAGTAGTTTTAAGTTCAACATTTAATCTTAGTGGTTTCCCAAGTATTTACTTTAAACAAATTCGGTTTCATAACCGGGTATAGCTTTACATTAATAAGTTGTTGAATACTTTTCGTTGTGCTTAATATGTAGTTATTCCAAACATGTTGATAGTTAAACGGCAGGTCCATATATTTTGTTAGGAGTTCATAATCCTAATGAGTTCCTAATGCAATCCCCAATCTTTTTGATATTTTTTTGTTTCGTTAAGTTTTTATATGGGAGATACGGACAAATGCTGCCAGTTGTGACTATACTTTTTTGTACAAAATTTAATGGACATATGTAGCTAGTACAGTTTATCATTTATTCATGTTTAAGTGTAATTAAGGTGGAATTTACCTGTTTTCGTAAGTGATTTGTATGGGATCAAGGTTAAATATTAACCGACTTCAATGAAATTTTGTACGCAATATAACGATCATGTGTTGAATTTTATCTGCATATCTGTTATAATTTGTCCTTTATTAACGAATAAGCGATCAGCCTATACGGGGTTATACGGGAGCAATGGTCAAATGTAAAGGGATTTCGTCCAATTTCAATAACAAATCTTAACATACCCCCCATTCTTTTAAATGGTAGGTATAACTAAAATCGATACATCAAAGCAAATATTTGGTAAAACGATTTACTCTGGTAAATTGTTACCTTGTTACATTTAAACATACCGAATTACTTATAAGTTATTACAGTAATTACTTATTAGTAATTAAAATTGTAATTTGAACTGAAGGGCAAGTGTTTAAATTTCACCAAGACCAGACTGTTTTTATTTATATTTTTAAATATTTAAATAATAAACCTTTTAAATATTACTTAAAAAAAAATTTACAGAATAAAACAATACCATCATGAGTCAATTTTATATAAAAACTTATAAAACAAACAAGTAAAAAAGAGGTATATTCGATCAAGCTCAACCATACTATACCCTTCACCACTAAGGTCAAAGGTGTTCTTTTTCCTGTAAAATAACAAATATTTTCTAAATTTAAAAACATTTTCTCAAAACTTGTATATTTAAGCTGTTTCCATCATTTGGACTTATATGAGAGTTAGTGTCAAATATTAACCGATTATCTCACAATTTAGCAAATTGATTACAGTTTTTACAAAAATTATGTATGTCCAAATGTGGACCGACTTCAAAATTTGGTACAGTGATTTCAGCTTAAATAAGCAGTATGTGTTTTAAATTTCATGAAAAATATTGATATTTGTGGCCAAAACATCAATTCCGGGAAGTGAGACCTATGGGAGGTACCACAGATAATAGACCGATTTTGATGAATAACCATGATCCCACTATCAAAAATAAATTATGTGTTCCAAATTACATTAAATTATCTTTAGAATTGTGACCTGTACTTAGATTACAAGGTTTACATGTTGGTCCAGCCAGCCAGACGGACGGACAGACAAACGGACTGACATCGCTAAATCGACTTAGAAAGTGATTCTAAGCCTATTGGTATACTAAATGGTGGGTATAAGACAAATATTTCTACGCTTTACATACATGAGCACAATTGTGCGTTTTGACAGAAGAGTTTGTATGGGAGCTATGGTCAAATATAGACCGATTTCAACGAAATTTGGTTAAGTGATTTTAGTTAACATCAGCAGTATTTGTTTTAAATTTAATGAAAAAATATTAATATTTGTGGCCAAAACATCAATTTTGGGAAGTGGGGAAGTGAGAGGTACCATAAATAATGGACCGATTTTGATGAATTTCAATGGCCATGGTCCCACTATCAAAAAAATGATCTGCGCCAAATTTCATCAAATTATCTGTACTTTGATTACATGGTTTACATGGGGATCCAGTCAGCCAGCTATCCAGCCAGGCCGATGGTCGGACGGACTGACATCGCTATATCGACTCAGAAAACGATTATAAGCCTATTGGTATACTAAAAGGGCAAAATTCGTGTACTTAAACGAGGTCTCACTGGAGGTTGCTGTTTTTTTCAGAATTCTATTGACGTGGTAGACTTCTAAAAATCGCTTCGAAAGCCTATATTTGTAAATCTTATAAATTCCTTTTCGTTTATTGTTAATAAGTACAAATTAGATTTTTTAATTCAATGCTTAAGTGGTGTTTAATGTTAATTTATTAGCAGAGACCGGATTTTAATACTTTTAAAACAATATTTTCATTGAAGTTTAAAAAAATATTAAAAATCCCTCATGATTTTTATTTGTTCAAAAATTTTGTTTCTTTTTTCAATCCGATGAAAATAAAATATAAAAAAATCGTTTGGGATATTTATCAGTACAGTTCATAATTATTTTCATCTTTTTCATCCGATGAAAATAAATTTTGATAGAAAAAATTCAAATTTTATTTCTGTATTTTTCCGGGTATAAGGCATCTTTAGGACGTTTAAATAGCAATAAATTCAATTATTGTTGCAAATTTTATATTGAAATGGGTTTGGGCAACAAATGATCGTTGTCTAAAAAGTGCTCTAAATAAAATTTGTAGTTGGATTTTCTTAAATAAATATCAAACCTTTTAATATAAAAACTCTGCAAAATACGCAAATATAATGACATATTATACAAAATCATTTAGCATTAAAATGTTTACTTAGTACTCGGGTTTTGCAAAATTATCGACTTTTTTCGGAAACCCTCCCATTAAAGATTTTACAGTTGCTTCTGATACCTTTTTGGAGCATGTGTTCCACCTGCGCTTAAAATCGGACATGTTCTTGGAAATCTTTCCTGTGTTCTTCAATTCCTATTTTACCAGAGCCCAATACCTTTCCACAGGCCGAAGTTCTGGACAGTTATGTGGATTTGCCTCTCGTGGTACAAAAATGACATTATTCTTTGAGTACCACTCAAGTGCCTTTTTTCCATAATGGCATGATGCCAAATCAGGCCAAAAAAATGTAGTCACTCTGTGCTCTCTTAAAAAGGGTAACAACCGTTTTTGTAGGCACTCCTTTATATAAATTTCTGTGATTATTGTGCCAGATGCCACAAATACTTTACTTCTTTTGCCACAACTGCAAATAGCTTGCCACACGAGAAACTTCTTAGGGAATTTTGTTTGTTTTTTTGTGCGAAACTCTTGCCAAACATTGCCCCGTTTATCAGCAACACAAAAATCTTGACCAGAAAGTTGAGAAAAGTCTGCAGTACGTATGTTTCATCATCCATCACACAACAGGTGTATTTTTTTATAAAATCAGACTTCAATTTTTTCGCTCGTTTTTTTTGCTTCTAAGTTCTTTATAGCATTGCGATCTGGAACCTTTTGGACTTTGTATGTCTTCAGTCCAGCATAAGCTTTGACTCTATGTGCAAAATTCGTAGAACATTTCACCGTACGAGCTGCTTTTCTTAAAGAAGTGTTAGGCGCTCTTCGAAAGAGTCGCTCGACTTTTTTTGCCTTACCAATATCTGTAGGACCTTTTTTCCTCCCTGATCCAGGTTTTCTTTCAATACTCAGGTTTTCCTTATACCGTCTGATGTCATAAGAAACCGTTCGAGGGTCAACTTTCAAATTTTTAGCTATTTTTTTAAAAGTCCATGACGGATTTTTTGAAAAGTTTTAATTGTATTTTCACGAACTTTTTTTCGCAGTCCATTTTGATTGAAATAACTATTGAAATTAATAATTTCTAAAATGATAGTATCTGACATATCTATAGGAACTAAAAATATCTATAGAAACAAAAAATAAATTATTTCTTGCACTATGGATAAATTTTTGTCTAAAATAGTAAATGCATATTTTTTTTAGAACACTCTTTAAGTGCGTTTAAAACGTTTAAAAGTTATTTTTTTTTGGAAATAGCGACGCGAATCAAAGAAACCACCAATAGTTCCCATTAGAACTATTATCTTTAACTTCGATGTCCTAAAAAATTGCAATAAATTGTAAACATTCATAAATTCATTGTTGAAAATTTCAAAATTTCACAAACATTTTATTTTTTCAAAGTCAAAACAGAAGTTCAAAAATAAAACAATCAATAAAATATTTTTCTGTTCGGATATTTATCGTTATAGATATTTAAAATTTTCATTATGAGGGATATTTATATTTCAATAAATCCATCTTTTTTTATTTTTCGATCGAAATGAAAATAAATTTTCATCGGCAATGATATTTATACTTGATGGATTTAAAAAATAAAACGATCTCCGGTCTCTGTTTATTAGAAAGGGTTTCTTCAGAAAATTCTGTTCTAAACAAAATATTAAGATCGTTGGTGACTGCTAGGCTACCACGCCAGCCGCATAGTGTTAAAAAAACCATTTAGTTATAACTCTTTCGCTACCATTGGCCAACAGCTCTGCTCGCCAAATAAGTTTTTATACCCTTCATTATTATAAGTTTGAAATATTTTGTTTGAAATATTTGTCTTAGACCCACCTTTTAGTATACCAATAGGCTTAGAATCACTTTCAGAGTCGATCTAGCGATGTCCGTCTGTCCGTCCGTCCGTCTGGCTGGACCGACATGTAAATATTGTAATCAAGTATAGGTAGCAATTCTAAAGATAATTTGATGAAATTTGGTAGAGATCATTTTTTTGATAATGAGACCGTGGCTATTGAAATTCGTCGAAGTCGGTCCACTATTTATGGTACCACCCATTGGTCCAACTTCCCAGAATTGATATATTGCCCACAAATATCAATATTTTTTCATGAAATTTAAAACAAATACTTCTTATGTAAACTAAAACTACTGTGCTAAATTTCGTTAAAATCGGCCCACATTTGACCATAGCTTCCATACAAACTCTTCTTTAAAAACGCACTAAATGAGATAAAAATCACTAAAACGCTCGTAGATGTAAAGATAATGAGAATTTAAAGTTTATTTTTTGCATATCGTCGGCCTATATCTAAAATGGCTTGTCTGCAAAATACTGATTTTTCAGGAGAAGCAAATAACTCTTTAATTCTCTTATTAGTGAGTTTTTAACAAAGTGATCTTTCACAATATGGTTGGTAGACTCCTTTTCATTTCCTGAAATAAAATATATTAAATAAAAACCAATATTCGATTTTACGGTAGATCAGCCGTTTCGTCTTCGAAAATTTTTATAAAATATTTTAAAATGTGTAGATAAACCATTTTGTTCATAGTGAATTTGTAGGAAAGTGGATTGCATAACATAATTTAAGAAATTTATTTAAATATGATTACACAATACTCCCTCATGATTTGGGATACTTTTATGCATTTTAATTGTAATATATACGACGTTTGTTACATTTTATTGGAAATAATTTATTTTTTGAAAAAGTGAATTTATCAAAATGCACTTTCTTTTATAAAAGTTAAAAGATTTTATCATTTTTTGTCTTTCCTACTTGAAGAAAGATATTTTCTTATTGTCAAGAGCTATAAATGTATTTTTGGGAGTTTATGCGCAGTGAATAACATTTTAAACATCACTAAAAACAATGACTTTTTTTTCGCATTTTCTGTTGAACAGTGTGAAGATAGAAGAATTTTGAAAGCACATTTGAATTTAGCGTATTACCACTCATCAGAAAAGTAAAAAAAGTTTTAATAATTTTACCTTTTTACAGATTTTTAGTTTACAACTTCTATGACTATTTAGTAAAAAAATGTAGATAAACCATTTTGTCTTCGAAAAAAAAAAATTGTTTATGTAGATAAGCCAAACAAAAAAGTGAATAAGTCGCGAATAGATTAACATTTTGATAAAAAGTTCACACGGAAGCGTATGGTATCGAAATCATAATTTCTAAAATCTGCAGATAAGCCATTTTAGATATAGGCCGACGATATATAATTTCAACTGTAATTAATTTGCCAAATTTTAAGATAATCGGTCCACATTTGACCGCAGCTCTCATATAAGTCCAAATTAAGCAAACAGCTTAAATATATAAGTTTTGAAAAAATGTTTGTATGATGGAAAAATTTAGCAAATATTTCTATTCACACAGGAAAAATAACACCTTTGACTTTAGTGGTGAAGGGTATCGTATGGTCAGACTGGACCGACTATATCACTTTCTTACTTGTTTAATGAATGCTTTGATGGGATATTAAATTGTTTAAGATTATTTACAATACAAACCTTTTGCATTAATTAAATCCATTTTGAGGCAAAACTAAATCATGTTTTAATTTGTTTAATTATCATTTTATTGAAATTTATTAAAAACTTTTTTTTTAATTTCTATATAATAATTTTTTTCTTCAATATGCTTTTTTATGATTTTTCATAAAATGTTTATAATAATTTATTATTTTTTTTTTTTAATATAATATGTTTAACAATAAATTCAATACAATACAAGAGTTTTTTTGTCTCAATTTATTTAATTTTAATTATATAATTTTTTTGTTATAAACTTGATCGAATACACATAAATACATTTTAAAAAAGAAAATGTATTTGTGTATTAGAATTTACATTTAATGGTAAATTTTATTTGATTCTTTTTTTCTTTCATTTTTTTTTTTATTGTAATAGTAAATATGTATGTATAATTTTTAGCCCTACTAAATGGTATAACCTCTAGTTTTAATTTATTTATATTTCATTTGTTTTTTTTTAATTTTTTTTTCTATATTTCGTTCTCAATTTCTATAGATTTCAAATTATGTTTGTGAATAAATTTATAATTTATTGAAATATAATTAGAATTTGTAATGTAATACAAATATATGAATTTGAAAAAATTAAAACAAAAATATTTACTTGTTTCTGTTTAATATAAAGAGTGTTCCGAATAAAATTTGCAGTTGTATTAAATTAAGTTCTAAGAACATAATCCATACAATTAGTTCAAGTACAAAAAAAGAATAAATGTAAGTTTGAAAACCACTCTTTCATAATAGCATTGTGTCAAATTAGCTCAGAAATATGGCAAAATGCGTTTTATGAAAAGACATTCCATGTCGTTTTATGTAAAGACGTTCCATTCCTTAAGACGTTCCATGTCTAAGATACCTTCCATAGATCTGAAGTAAATAAACTGAAATACTGAACAACATTTCGCAATATCGAATCAATATTGATCTAAGCTCGCACACATGCATAAATATTTCCTAAAGTAGTAAGTCCATATTTTATTCGAAACACTCCTCAATATATAAAATGAATGTATTTAATTAAAATTTTGTTCTTGTTATTTTAAGTACATATTTTAAATGGAATTTTGTTTAAACAAAATATTTCAATGTTGTTATCAATTGTTAGTGTTTGACTTTAGGTGACCAACGATTAGAATTTATAGAACTTGTCCGTTGTTTCTGTTTTTATTTAGTTTAATCATTTTGTCATTTGAGTATTTTAAAATAATAATTATTTTTGTATTTGAAAATGATTTAAATGAAACTCCAGTTGATTGCAATACTTTTTCAAATAATGAGATAACAAATTGAACTATTTAAACTAGGTACAATATTATTTATAATAAAACTATTTTAAACATATGTAAATTATATTTGTTTGCTTTAGCTTTAAGCAGTTTTTAATACAATTTCATGTTTATTTTATTTAAATTTGATTATTTGTGGAAAATAAATTTAGTTTTTCACTATTAACGAGAATTTATGGGAAAAATTATTTAGTAAATTATTTTGCAATAAAGTATTAAAAGTGTTTAAAATGTTATTAAATTTTTTAAACACATTTAAAAAAAATTAAAGAAAATTTGCGATATTAAAATTTGTTATAGACAAATTTATAAAAAAAAATTTCTAATAACAAATTTTTGCTATCAAAATTTTTTATATCAAAATTTTTTTTAGAAAATTTTTAATATCGAAATTTTTAAAAGAATCATTTTGATATCAAAGTTTTTGAAACAAAATTTTAGATAATTTTTATAGAAAATTTTTGGTTTTTAAATTTTTTATAGAAAACTTTTGATATTTAATTTTTTATAGAAAATTGTGGATATCAAAATTTTTTAAAAAAAATTTTCGATTTTAAAATTCATTTCAGAAAATTTTTGATATTTTACAGAAATTTTCAATAGAAAATTTCGTTATCAAATATTTTTTATCAAAAATTTTCGATAAAATTTTTTTTTATAGAAAATTCTTAATATTAATTTTTTTTATAAAATTTTTAATATCAAAATTTTATATAGAAATGTTTGGTATCAAATATTTTGATAAAAAATTTCGATATCAAATTTTTTATAGAAACATTTTGATATTAAAATTTTTACAAAAAATTTTTGAAGTCAAAATTTTAGATATTAAAATTTTAAAAGAAAATTTCTGATATCTAGTTTTTTAAAGAAATTTTTTGAAATTTTTATAGAAAATTTTTGATATTAGAATATTTTATAGAAAGTTTTTGATATCAAAATTTTTAATAGAAAATTTTATATACAAATATTTGATATCAAAAATTTTGATAACAAATTTTCGATATAAAAATTTTTTATAGAAGATTTTTAATATCAAAATCTTTTATGGAAACACTTATATAACAAAATTTTTTATAAAAAAATTTTAATATCAAAATTTATCATAGAAAATGTTTAGTATTTAAACTTTTTCTAGAAAATTTTTGATATAAAAATTTTTTGTAGAAAATTTTTCATATCAAAAATAAAAATCAAATTTTTGATATCAAAATTTTTTATGGAGAATTTTTGATATCAAAATTTTTTATAGAAAATTTTTGAAATCAAAATTTTTTATAGAACATTTTTGATATCAAAATTTTTTATAGAAAATTTTTGATATCAAAATTTTTGATATCAAAATTTTTGATATCCAAATTTTTGATAGAAAATTTTTGATATCAAAATTTTTTATAGAAAATTTTTGATATCAAAATTTTTTATACAAAATTTTTGATATCAAAATATTGATAGAAAATTTTAGATATCTAAAATTTTTATAGAACATTTTTTTAATCAAAATTTTTATAGAAAATTTTTGTTATCAAAATTTTATATAAAAATAGGAAATTTTTGAAAAATTTCCTATAAAAAAAGGAAATTTTTGAGAAATTTCCTATTAAAATAAGATATTTTTAAAAAAATTCTTACAAAAATATGAAATTTTTGAAAGTTTGAATTTTTTAAAAATTTTATAAAATTCAAAAAATTTTCTATAAAACTAGGAAAACTATAAAAAATTTGCTATAAAAATAGGAAATTTTTGAAAAATTTCCTATAAAATTAGGAAATTTTTGAAAAATTTTCGAAAAAGAAAATAGAAAATTTTCTAAAAATTTCGTATAAAAATAGGAAATTTTTGCAAAATGTTATACAAAACATAAAATTTTTAAAAATTTTCTATAAAAACGGGAAATTTTTGAAAAATTTCTTATCAAAATAGGAAATTTTTGAAAAATTTCCTATAAAAATAGGAAATTTTTGAAAAATTTCCTATAAAAATAGGAAATTTTTGAAAAATTTCCTATAAAAATAGGAAATTTTTGAAAAATTTCCTATAAAAATAGGAAATTTTTGAAAAATTTCCTATAAAAATAGGAAATTTTTGAAAAATTTCCTATAAAAATAGGAAATTTTTGAAAAATTTGCTTGAAAATAGGAAATTTTTGAAAAATTTCCTATAAAAATAGGAAATTTTTGAAAAATTTCCTATAAAAATAGGAAATTTTTGAAAAATTTCCTATATAAATAGGAAATTTTTGAAAAATTTCCTATAAAAATAGGAAATTTTTGAAAAATTTCCTATAAAAATAGGAAATTTTTGAAAAATTTCCTATAAAAATAGGAAATTTTTGAAAAATTTCCTATGAAAATAGGAAATTTTTTAAAAATTTCCTATAAAAATACGAAATTTTTGAAAATTTTCCTAAAAAAATATGACATTTTTGAAATATTTCCTATAAAAATAGGAAATTTTAGAAAAATTTGCTTGAAAATAGGAAATTTTTGAAAAATTTCCTATAAAAATAGGAAATTTTTGAAAAATTTCCTATAAAAATAGGAAATTTTTGAAAAATTTCCTATATAAATAGGAAATTTTTGAAAAATTTCCTATAAAAATAGGAAATTTTTGAAAAATTTCCTATAAAAATAGGAAATTTTTGAAAAATTTCCTATAAAAATAGGAAATTTTTGAAAAATTTCCTATGAAAATAGGAAATTTTTTAAAAATTTCCTATAAAAATACGAAATTTTTGAAAATTTTCCTAAAAAAATATGACATTTTTGAAATATTTCCTATAAAAATAGGAAATTTTAGAAAAATTTTTTATAAAAATACGAAATTTTTGAAAAATTTCCTGTAAAATAGGAAATTTTTGAAAAATTTCTTATAAGAATAGAAAATTTTTGAAAAATTTCCTATAAAAATAGGATATTTTTGAAAATTTTTCTATAAAAAGATGAAATTTTTTAAAAATTTCCTATAAAAATAGGAAATTTTTGAAAAATTTCTTAAAAAAATATGACATTTTTGAAAAATTTCCTATAAAAATAGGAAATTTTAGAAAATTTTTTATAAAAATACGAAATTTTTGAAAAATTTCCTGTAAAATAGGAAATTTTTGAAAAATTTTCCTATAGAAATAGGAAATTTTAGAAAAATTTTCCTATAGAAATAGGAAATTTTTGAAAAAATTTCCTATAAAAATAGGAAATTTTTGAAAAATTTCCTATAAAAATAGGAAATTTTTGAAAATTTTCCTATAAAAATAGAAAATTTTTTATAAATATCGAAAATGTTTTAAAAAATTTTCTCTAAAAATAGGAAATAAAAAAATCGCTTTAAAATAGGAAATTTTTGAAAAATTGCTTTAAAAATAAGAAATTTTTGGAAAATTTAATAAAAAGAAACAGGAAACTTTTGTTATAAAAAATTTTTTATATAAAATTTGATATCTGATTTTTTATAAAAAGTTTTTGATATCAAAAATTTTTATAGAAATTTTTGATATCAAAATTTTGTTTATATTTAATTATTGATATCAATATTTTGTAAAGAAAATTTGAATATCAAACATTTTTTAGGAAACTCTTTTAGAAAATTTCTGATATCAAAATTTTTATAGAAAATTTTGATATCAAAATTTTTATAGAAAATTTTTGACATCAAAATTTTTTATAGAAAATTTTTGATATTATAATTTTTTATAGAATATTCTTGATATCAAAATTTTTATAGAAAATTTTTGATATCAAAATTTTTATAGAAAAATTCTTATGTACAAATTTTTTAAAAAACATATAAATTTTGATATCAATTTTTTATAGAAAATTTTTGATATACAAATATTTTAAAGAAAATTTTTGATACCAAAATTTTTATAGAAAATTTTTGATATCAAAATTTTTTTAGAAAACTTTTTATATAAAAATTTCTGTATAAATATTTTTAGAAAATTTTTGATATCAACATTTTTTTAATGAAAATTTTTGATATCAAAATTTTTTAAAGAAAATTTTTGATATTAAAGTTTTTATAGAAAATTTTTGATATCAAAATTTTTATAGAAAATTTTTGATATCAAACTTTTGTTTAGAATATTTATGATATCAATTTTTTTTATATTTCTGCTAGAAAATTTTTGTAATCACAATTTTTTATAGAAAATTTTTGATATCAAAATGTTTAAAAAAAAAAATCTTTTGATATAAAAATTTTTACACCAAAATATTTCATGGAAAATTTTTTGGTGGCAAAATTTCATATAAAAATCGAAAATTTTTGAAAAATTTCCTATAAAAAAAGGAAATTTTTCAAAAATTTTCGATTTTTATATGAAATTTTGCTACCAAAAAATTTTCCATGAAATTTTTAAAAAATTTCCTATAAAAATATAAAATTTTTGAAATTTAAAATTTTTAAAAAGTATCATATAGAAAGTTGGAAAAACTTCCTATAAAAATAGGAAATTTTTGAAAAATTTCCTATAAAAATAGAAAATTTTTGAAAAATTTTCTAAAAAAAATAACATTTTTGAAAAATTGTCTAAAAAGAAAATAATGAAAATTTTTCTAAAAAGAAAATAGAAAATTTTTCAAAAATTTAAAAAAAATAGAAAGTTTTTGAAAAAATTTTGTATAAAAATAGGAAATTTTGAAAAAAATTGTTTGATATCCAATTATTTAATAGAAAATTGTTTAAAGAAAAATATTGATATCAAAATTTTTAAAAAATATTTTGATACCAAAATTTTTTTAGAAAATTTTCTACAAAAATTTTGACATAAAAATTTTTATAGAAAATATTTTATAAAAATTTGTATAAAAAAATTTTAGACATAAAAATTTTTTTATTGGAAAAATGTTTGCTTTTTAACATCAGCATAAACCTAGTATACTCTTTCTATAGCGATGAAGGAGGTTTTGGTATCTATTCCTTAGAGCCCAGTTTTGATGTTACTTCCCCATAAAAAGGTAATCAGTACCCTTCTTTAATTCGTTAGCAAATGTATCTGCAAGGTGTTTTTTTTCGAATGATAACGTATTAAAAATTTTTAAATAAAAATAAATTCAAATAAAAATTCTAAATGATTTATGATTGAAACTAAAGCTGCTAAGGTTTTTTTATTTCTACAACCATTTTTGTTTTTTTTTAGACAAATCAAGTATTTTTTATTTAAAAAGATTTATTCAAAGTTTATTTTAAGAAATTTTTGTTCATATGTTTTAAGATATTTATTAGTAAAAGACAAAGATTTATATAATGTTTTCTTAGTATTTTTTATTTACGAGTATAATTCTTTATTTAAATATTTATATTTTACTTAGTTTAGGTTTTTCTTTATATTTAATTCAAAATCAGTTTTCTTTGTATCTCTAGTATATGTGGAGGCTTTTTGCCATTTGCAATATGTATGTGATACTAGAGGTTTAAGCTTAAGTTGTCCTTATAATGTTGCATTATACTGTAAGTAAAGACAATTGTATTGAGAGAACGAAAAGTATAAATGTGTATGTAAAGACTTAAGAAAATGTTGTATCGTTTCATAATATAAATTTTAGGTTTTAGCAATAAATAAATATGGATATATAAAGTGGAAAGAAAATTTGTTTAGTTTTAAATTTTTTGCTTAAATATTTATTTAATATATATATTTTTGTTTTTTTTTTTACTAAAAACTAATGTCGTTGTTTATTGAAGTTCCATTTGATCTGCAATTATTTTTTAAGAGTTTTTATTTTAACTCTTTTCGTTTTCTAGAATCTCTTGTAATTTTCTGCTGATTTTTCTTAGAGGTTTTTTTTTAATATTTGCATTTATTGAATAAATTTTAGTTTTAATTCTTGTAATCTTTAAGATAAATAAACTCGAACTCACATTTTATATTTGTTTTTTTTTCATACATACTATATAAATATTTATATTAGATATTAAAGTTTGTTTTTTTAAATCAATTTATAATTAGAATATAAATTCATAAATATTGCAATTTATTTTAACTTAACTTTTTTTGTATTTATATTTCTTGTTTAAATGGTTTTTTATTTAATAAATTTTATTTATGAAGAATTTTACACAAAAATTTTATTTCTATTTTTTCTTAAGGGAAAAAGGCAACTAATTTTATTTCAAAATTATTGCTAGGATTTCAATTATATTAAGATACTTGTGAAATTGAATGAAAAAATTGATCAAACATTATATCAAGTCTATATTTTATGAAGGCAATATTAGGTTTTTTGAATACTTTAATTATTCCAGGTGTTAAATAATGGAGTTAACATCACAAATTTTTCAAACTGTTTTTATATAAAAAATTTTATAAGACAGATTTTCTTTTAAAAAATTATACGCTCGAAAAATTGTACGATCTAAAACTTTTCTGTAGAAAAATCTAAGTATCCAAAAATGTAAATCCATAGAAAAAATTTTATAGAAAAATTTTCAATGGTAAAATTTAACATCAAAACATATTCTTAAGATAAAATTTATTAAAAAATTGTCTATGAAAAAAATTTCTTATCCTATTTTTATATGAAATTTTTTAAAAATTTCCTATTTTTATAATAAATTTTTCCTATTTTGATAGGAAATTTAAAAAAAAATCCTATTTTTATAGGAAATTTTTAAAAAATTTCCTATTTTTATAGGAAATTTTTAAAAAAATTTCCTGTTTTTATAGGAGTTTTTTCAAAAATTTCCTATTTTTAAAATTTCCTATTTTTAAAAAAATTTTTTTAAAATTTCCTATTTTTAAAAAAATTTCCTATTTTTATAGGAAATTTAAAAAAAAAATTCCTATTTTTATAGGAAATTTTTAAAAAAATTTCTTATTTTTATAGGAAATTTTTAAAAAAATTTCTTATTTTTAAAGGAAATTTTTAAAAAAATTTCCTATTTTTATAGGAAATTTTTAAAAAAATTTCCTATTTTTATAGGAAATTTTTAAAAAAATTTCCTATTATTATAGGAATTTTTTAAAAAATTTCCTATTTTTATTGGAATTTTTTCAAAAATTTTTTTAAAAAAAATTTCCTATTATTATAGGAATTTTTTAAAAAATTTCCTATTTTTATTGGAATTTTTTCAAAAATTTCCTTTTTTCATAGGAAATTATTAAAAAATTTCCTATTTTCATAGGAAATTTTTCAAAAATTTGCTAATTTCATAGGAAATTTTTCAAAAATGTCCTATTTTTATAGAAAATTTCTCAAAAACTTCCTATTTTTATAGGAAAATTTTCAAAATTTTCCTATTTTTATAGAAACTTTTTCAAAATTTTCCTATTGTTATAGGAACTTTTTCAAAAATTTCCTATTTTTATAGGAAATTTTTCAAAAATTTTCTAATTTTATAGGAAATTTTTCAAAAGTTTCCTTAGTTTATATGAAATTTTTAAAAATTTCCTTTATTTTATAGGATATTTTGCAAAAATTTCCTATTTTTATAAGAAATTTTTCAAAAATTTCCTATTTTTGTAAGAAATTTTTAAAAACTTACTATTTTTACAGAAACTTCTCAAAAATTTTTAATTTTTATAGGAAATTTTTCAAAAATTTACTATTTTTAAAGGAAATTTTTTAAAAATTTACTATTTTTATAAGAAATTTTTCAAAAGTTTACTATTCTTATAGGAAATTTTTCAAAAATTTTCTATTTTTATAAGAAATTTTTCAAAAATTTATTTTTTTTTATAGGAAATTGTTCAAAAATTTTCTACTTTTATCATAGCTGTATAGTGTGATTAAAATAAAAAATAAAACTACTTTTTGAATTATTTTAATTATTTGTTACTTAATATGAATAATTGTTATTCTATTTCATGAATTTTAAATTATATTATTTGCTTGATTTAATCCTTCTAAAGAAATTAAATTAAAGTATAAATTATTATTCTTGATATCAATAAATTTTTCAGAAAATTATTTGAAAATTTTTGAATCCAATATTCTTCATTCTAAACAAAAATATCATAATTTAATATATTTGAATAATACTAGCAAGAATAATATTCGATATTTTTTTATTCAAATATTGAAAAGTTTCATATTTTTCCAACAATTTTATTTCAAACAAAATTTCTAAAATATTAAAATTTTTTATTTATTTCAAACTTTTTGTCTTGATTAATTTTATTCAAACCAAAAAATGAAGAATAAAATTTATTTCATACAATATTATGGAATTTTTTGAATCTTCAAACATTTAAAGAAAATAAATTTATTTGTTTTGAGATTTGAAAAATAAAACAAAAAATAATAATAACAAAAACTAAACTACTCTCAATACACATGAGCGTAAAGTAAAAATTCATACAAGCGAAAATTGATTTTCCGTATTAAAAAACGACGTTCTACATCCTAAGATACTTTTTTCTTATGTAGACATTAGTATAAAACTTGATTTCGTTAAACCATGGTGTTGTGTTCAATTGGCCGATATATCTTATATCCGATAGATAATCCTGGTTCCAAAACATTGTACACATATTTCTATGCATTACAAACTTATGTATAAGATAATCCTATTAGTAATATAATTCTATAGTCACTTCTATGGTTATATGATATGGACCAATAACGTTACAAATTTTAATAAATTCGAAGATACATATCTGTGCTAATTTTTTTATTTTTCACCATCTCGAGTCGATTTAACACTCCATCTAGGTGGGTGATATGTATGTATTTAAGCTTTAAGAAAAATCTGTAAAGCTTTTGATCCATATTCAACCTTAGTAGTAAAAGGTATCAAAATGAAGTAGTTTTTTTTTTAATTTCACATTAAGGAATACATTACGATTTTGTCAAAAAGTATTGGGATCTTCCGTAATTTTCGCAATCAAAATAAAGGTGGCAAAAAGCTTTATGAAATTAGCTGAAATCGATCTATTATTTCGGAGAACTCACATTGGCCTGTATTCCCGGAATAGAAATTTTGACCACAAATTTGTGTATTTTGTATTTAATTTCGAAGAAATATTTATTATACAAATAAAAATCATTACACCAAATTTCATTGCAATCGGTGATCGACCCGTTGACCAATTGCGCAATAAAAAATATATAAAAAGTTCATACAATTTTGGTTACTTGGAACTTATTTCACCTTAGTGTAAGGTATCATATGGTCGGCACTTGTTGTTTTTACTTGTTTTATCAAAAAACTGTAATCAGCGACGAACCTCAATTTAAATTGAATCAAAATTAAGGCTCATACCTAAGACCACAAAATTATATAATGTATATCTTAACTTAATATCGAAAAAAATATATTTTGTTGGTCGTTGGAAAATATGGTCACCATAACTATAGTAAATTTACTTGGATATTCAGTCAGCAGGTTGGACGAACATCGTTAAATTCACCTAGAATGTGATTCTGAGTTGATTGGTGTACTTAAAGATGGATGTAAGACTAATATTTTATTGCGTTAGAAATGCAGCACAAACCCAATATACCCTTTCCACCCATTGTGACGAAGGATAAAATTATTTCTATACTTAAATCGCTAACATTAAAATATTTGTAAATTAAAATTGATGTCCGATCTTCTTTACCGACACTAGATCGTTTACATTATTATGATTATAATCATCACACTAAAAACCATCGTCTTCACTAATTTTTTAATATTTTGTTTATTTTAAAAAATCTGTAAACAATTTTCAATAGTCAAAAAATCTTGTTTGAAATAAATTCTCTAAATATTTTATTTTTACTGTTCACAGAAAATTTTGAAATAATCCAAAAAATTTGTTTGAATTAAAATTATTCAAAAAATTTTGTTGTGAATAAAATTATTCAAGCTAAATTTTCTTAAATAAAAAAATTTTGGGAGTTTTGAAGAAATTTTAATTTTATTTACAAGCAATAAAATGAAATAAAGAAATATTTTATTTCTTTGAAAGGAATACAAATTAAAATTATTTCAATTTTTACAAAAAAATATTAATTTCATTTCAAAACTTGTATTTGAAACGTAATGATTTTAAATAATAACTTAACATAATAAATCCAGAAAACCACATGCAAATTGTTATTTTATTTTTAACAATCTTAAATAATTCTAACTTAATTATATTCCTTGTAAGTAAACTAAATAACAAATTAATTTAATTTTGTTCAAAATTTTATATAAAAATAATCGAAATGTACAGCTATGACTTTTATAAGAAGTTTTTCAAAAATTTCCTATTTTTATACGAAATTTTTCAAAAATTTACTATTTTTATATGAAATTTTTCAAAACTTCTTATTTTTATAGGAAATTTTTCAAAAACTCCTTTTTTATGTGGAAAAAGGAAATTTTTGAAAAAATTCCAATAAAAATAGGAAATTTTTAAAAAAATTTCTTATTTTTAAAGGAAATTTTTAAAAAAATTTCCTATTTTTATAGGAAATTTTTAAAAAAAATTCCTATTATTATAGGAATTTTTTAAAAAATTTCCTATTTTTATTGGAATTTTTTCAACAATTTTTTTAAAAAAAATTTCCTATTATTATAGGAATTTTTTAAAAAATTTCCTATTTTTATTGGAATTTTTTCAAAAATTTCCTTTTTTCATAGGAAATTATTAAAAAATTTCCTATTTTCATAGGAAATTTTTCAAAAATTTGCTAATTTCATAGGAAATTTTTCAAAAATGTCCTATTTTTATAGAAAATTTCTCAAAAACTTCCTATTTTTATAGGAAAATTTTCAAAATTTTCCTATTTTTATAGAAACTTTTTCAAAATTTTCCTATTGTTATAGGAACTTTTTCAAAAATTTCCTATTTTTATAGGAAATTTTTCAAAAATTTTCTAATTTTATAGGAAATTTTTCAAAAGTTTCCTTAGTTTATATGAAATTTTTAAAAATTTCCTTTATTTTATAGGATATTTTGCAAAAATTTCCTATTTTTATAAGAAATTTTTCAAAAATTTCCTATTTTTGTAAGAAATTTTTAAAAACTTACTATTTTTACAGAAACTTCTCAAAAATTTTTAATTTTTATAGGAAATTTTTCAAAAATTTACTATTTTTAAAGGAAATTTTTTAAAAATTTACTATTTTTATAAGAAATTTTTCAAAAGTTTACTATTCTTATAGGAAATTTTTCAAAAATTTATTTTTTTTTTTATAGGAAATTGTTCAAAAATTTTCTACTTTTATAAGAAGTTTTTCAAAAATTTACTATTTTTATAGGAAATTGTTCAAAAATTTACTATTTTTATATGAAATTTTTCAAAACTTCTTATTTTTATAGGAAAGTTTTCAAAAACTCCTTTTTTATGTGGAATTTTTAGAATTTTTTTTTTTTTTTTATAAGAAGTTTCTCAAAAAATTCTTAGATTTATAGGAAATTTAAAAAAAATATATATATATTTGCAACAAATTTTTCAAAAAAAAAATTATTATAGAAAATTTTTTCTTATTTTTATAGAACATTTTTCAAAAATTTCTTAGGTTAATAAAAAATGTTTCAAAAATGTCTTATTTTTTATAGAAAATTTTTCAAAAATTTTTTAGTTTTATAGGAAATATTTTAAAATTTCTATCAAAAAAGTTTTTCATTGAAAAATTTAAACATCTAAAAATTTTCTATAGACCAAAGTTTTTAAATCGAAAAATTTTCTTTAGAAAAATTGTAACCCGGGTATTCAAAATTTACAATTAGATCCTTTATATATCACCTAGGGTGTCTAAAGTAGTTAATTAACCAAATATGGCATTAATAGTATTTTATGAATTTCCCCCAGAAATATTTCTGGGATAAGTTTGGATATACAAAAAATGTTCTTCATAGTGTAAGTTTTTCGACCCACTAATTCACCCCAAGTGAATGAGTGCTTGTAGGCATACAAGTCCTACGAAAACGTGTACGGGTTAGACTAACATTAATATGAGTTACAACATCTGCATACAATTAACTTCACCTCTATATATGGAAAGGGTAAGTTTTATTGGAATATTTTTATTATATCACAATTAGTGCTCCACCCTTTATTTTCATTTATAGGAAATTTTAAATTTTTTTCGAATTTAATTTTGTTAAATATCTTTTTACATTGAAATCACAGCAATACTAAATTATATATATTTTTTTTATAAATACACGCACATCAATTTATAAATATTTAAATTTATTGTTTAATATTTTAATCTCCTTTAGTTAAATGATATTAATTTTAATTCTTATTTAGGCTTAACTACGTCAATTTCAATAATTTAATATAATATTTATTGATTTTTTTTTTATTAATTTTACTTTAATACGATAAACAGCGCCATTTAGTTTTATTTCTTTCAGCTCTATAATATTTCTATGGAATATTCAGGTTTAAATATCAATTTTTTTTTTGTTTTTCATTTAAATAATTTCGTTTTATTTAGCATTTGCTGCATTTTCTATATGAATTTTGAAACCGTCTTCCAAATTTTATTTGAAAAAATATATTTATACTTTCTATAACATATTCATTTATTTATAATATTTAATATAACTTAGAACAAATTATTATTTATTTTAATAAAATTTAAAAGAAATTAAAATAAATTTTTGAAAGAACAATTTTTGAATGCATCACTTAAACGTCTTTTTAATTTGGCTGTAAATAAATTTAGAAAGAGAAGTATTTAATTTTTTTTTTAAATTTGTGATTCATAGAAAAACAGAGCCAGCTGTAAATAAAAATAATATACAAATATACGTTTATGAATAATAACATGTATAAATGTTAAAAAAATTAAAATTGTTAACATAAATATTTAATGCCATTGTATGTATCTTGATTTGATTATTTCTATTTTTTATTCGTGGTATTTACAAAGACTCTACTTGTGATTTTTACTACGTAAAACATTTATGAATTAACATACCTCTCCGATTCGTATCTAAATTGTAAAAAGTTTATAAAATTCGAACCTCATTCATTACTTATAGGGTCCATTAATACTTCCTTGAAACCAGTAGAATGTGAATGTATTTGAAAACTTGTTTTACTTGCTTGATATTAAAATTTCGAACATTTTGAATTTCTTATCTCGTAATGTATAAGGAATACAAGAAAAGGTATTCCGCGGTTAATTAAATCAAAATAAGTAAGAGTGTTATTTCCGGCAGTACCGAATCTTATATACCCACTAATGTCTCCGAAGTAGAGCTAATCTTAATCTTGAACTAAATTTTGTTGTCGTAGCAATTAAAGCCCGATGTTTTTGCATTAATGTGGCTTCCATGTTATTTGAGAGGTTACCGGAAGTGGAGTTTATATGGAAACTGTTGGTAAAAGTGAGAAAAAATTTACACTCCGCCAGATATTCTTAAACAAATATACTAAACTAACTATTATAATTTGATATTTATCTGAATTTAATTGATTTCCGAGAGTGAATTTATAAGTTGACTTCTCTGTATTAAATTCAGTTGTTATAGCTTATAAATTTAAAAATTTATCAGCATTAAAGTCTTTTTGGGGCATCCAATAAGGATATATTTTATTGTTCTAGTTCTTTTCGTTTTGCGCTATAGTGCTTTTAACTAACGGATAGTCTTACATATGTAAGGATCCAGGATACATATCCTTTGTGGTTTTTAAGAAAATATTGTATGAATTACAAATGGAGTGATAATCTCAAATCTTTGTGATGGTGGGTATAAAAATCGAATGGGATTTATGTTATTACTTGGACGAATAAAAAGTAAAGGTTTTTCCAATAGGTACTTGACAACTATGAATTTATTTTCTGAACGCACTATTTTACAGATCATCTAACTGCTCCATTTTTTTGTAAACAAAATATTTTCATCATTGTAAAGTACACAAACAAACAGCATATCGTTGGCCTAATATAAAAAAGACCTAACTCGATTTTTTTACTTTACAAGAGAAGGAAAAGATTGGCGTATGATAAATCTTATCGGAAAATCATCTTCTGTGACAAAGCTCACTGTTGGCTCAAAAGGATTGTCAATAAGCTAAATATGCGTTATTGGACAGCTAAAGAACCACATGTGCTTCATGAATCACCACTTTGTCAAAAAAAAAGACTGTTTGATGAGCGTCTTTGGGCCATATTTTTTCGTCAAAAATAAAGATCGTCACGTTACTGTGAATGATCGTTAAACAAACTGCTTTTTCATTGTATTGTGATTGAACTAGTAAAGGTTGCAGGAATTAGGATAGAAGGAATAGTGGTTTATACAGACAATTATATTAGTAAAGAGAAAGTTTACTTTACAAAGTGATCGATTCTCTGGCCAATCGGAATCTGCATAAGTTGCCTGATTTTATTGCCATTGTTAACGATAGAAAGAAATATAATGAGTTAAACTGGTACCCTTGGGACTGTTAAAAAGCTGAAGGAAAAATCGAAATATGTTATTAGTGACACCAAAAGGCATAAGTTTTGATAGGAGTCCATCATAGCACTAAGGTCACAATTTTTATTTTGCGATGGCTGCAAGTTCTCCGTTGAAAAGCCACCATAAAATCCATGCTAAGATATTGGCAGTTTTTATCCACTGAAAAAATTTGGCATTATTTCTCTACTCTTATTTTCTAAAAATATAGTTGTGTTCCTCTTTGTGATAGCTTGCTTGGAGTCAACTTAAGTGAAACATTTTGATTAGTTTTGTTTCAACGAAACATGCTGATGAGATGGCCTAACTTACCATCGAAACGCCATAGCAAAATTTTTTATCAACAAAATTATCAAAATTGTTGATTAACCTTTTTAAAAAATATTTTAAATTTATCCTATGTTTAGGACATATTGGCTTACTTTACTTATTTTAAATTTTGTGTTGCCTCTATTTAGTTGTTAAAGATGAATTAATTGTGTTGTTATATTTTCTTCTATGTCTGTTTTTATGAAATTGTTAGCCCAGCTCACAATCCGTTGCAAATATTCTAGCATCGTAGCATTTGCAAATCGACATAACAAATGAAAATATTTGTATTAAAATTGTACGAAAATTTTTTAATTTACGAAATATAGAACTAAAAAAATACCTAACGTAGATATTTTACTCTAGAAAAGTGGTTAGCATGACATTACGTACAATTTTATTTCTATTTTTATTTCGAAACAATATAAGAAATCAAATTTTTAGCTATGACGTTTTCAACATTTTCTGATATAAACTACTCCTTATAGGACAATAGAAAAAATAGTGCTACAGCTCCATTAGAGATCAATGCAGAAACTAATTCATTGTGTGCAGTTACAGAAAATAGCTCTTTAGACATTAAAATTAATTCAAAAGAAGTAAGTACTAAAAAAAGAAAACTTCACTTTTCATCCTTCTAGTCAACCGAAGATAGTGATGATATTACTGAGGATCCAATCATAGATGAAGATTTTCATTCATCATGAGTTTCTGAAACCAGTTCTTTAGATATAGAACAATAGACCGAAAAAGTAAGTGGTTAAAGAAAGAAAATAACTCGATATAATACGAAAAAAAGTAAAAGGCAAAAGCAAAAGCAAATTTCAGAGACCTTGAGCTTATATACATTGTTAATCGTAGAATCTAGAAGTCCTAGAAGCCCACCTTGCTGATATAAGTGATCTTCAGTGATATAAGTGAGCTTGTGAAAAAGAATTTTATTCTTATGGAATATTACGAATCGTACTATAAATATTTAATAGACGTATAATTTTGATACATTTTACCACTCTTAAATCATTTTATTATTACCCTATATTAAAACACTTAGTGTAACATCAATTCAAATGTCCCCAATTTTAGTTCAGTACTGAAATAGTGAATATATAAATAGAGACAACTATTCTAGTACATATCCGGTGACATTGTCAACGAATGTGTCAACATATATGTATATCAATAGGCCCCGATTTGATCGCAATGTCTCCATTTGGACCAAAAGAACTACAAAGTCAATACTAAGTAAATAGTGGTAATGTCTACTGGTAGATTTCGAAGGAACTCTAAATGTTAAATGTCAATAGTAGATAACATTGGATGGGGCAAAATAGGCAAGTAGTACTGCAGACATTGTAAATAGCAAAACAGTATTGTTTCTCTGACGGCATTTACTGCAGGGTAAAATCAGTATTTTTTGTTTCATAAGTATGAGAATATGTATGTATTTATGGCTTATGACTCAAAAACAAAATTTCGAAAAATTAGCTAATTTTTCGAAATTTTTAGCTAACTTTTCGAAATTTTGTTTTTGAGTCATAAGCAACCATTGCAACTTCTTAAGCAGTTTTTTGCCTCCACTGAAAACTCAAAAAAACTTTTTAGATAATTCAGAAGTTATTAAAATTCACATACAGTCGAACATCTATAAATTGAATCACCAGTATCCAGAAAAAAGCTTCAACTTACAGAGACTTTAACTTTGGGAATTAAATTTAAAACGTTTCCAATAGTAAGAAAAAACAATTATTTTTAAGAGCAATTCATTTTTATGTATTGAAATTTACTATATAACTAAAATATTGATAAATGGTGAATGCATTCTAGTACATCAATATCTCGTTTACATTTTTTTTGATACGAACTATATATATGTATGTAATTCCCAAGACAACATTTCAATTGGAACAAGGGGTACTTCTCACAGACAATGAGCTGCATCTGATTCTATTCTTAGACTCATTGAAAGGGGCCTACGTTTTAACTCCGAAGTAGTTAGAGAAGTTTTACATAGCCTTATACTCAATAACCAGTGGCTAGCTGAGTTATGAGGTGAACCATTTTTTTAAATTTATTTTTTTTTTCAAGTGGCCGGGGGTCGAACTTGGGACACCTGGTATGTTAGGGGGATGACTAACCTGCTATACAACAGCGGTCCAATATGAACTATAGCTTCTTTTAAAATTCGAAATATTTCTATAATGAACTTTCAAGCCTCGAATTACACCCTGGTCAAGAGGTCGTAATATTCATATTTGGAGGGAAATACAGTTCAATTGACTTCAACATACTTTAAATACCTTTTGGGTGTGCCAGACAATTATCAAGAGCAGAAAATTTTGTTTCTAACTTTATCATTCATTCATCAAAAATTTGACCTGTCTTTTAGGCTTACCTTCATAACCGACTGGTAGTGACTTAACACCACGGAAGCAACGAGGTTTCCTACTTTTTCCAATCATTGTAATTTTTGACAGCAAAAGAAAGAAAATTATTGAAAAATTCATATTACAG
The DNA here is from genome assembly GCA_933228675.1 of Stomorhina lunata. Classification (NCBI taxonomy): domain Eukaryota; kingdom Metazoa; phylum Arthropoda; class Insecta; order Diptera; family Rhiniidae; genus Stomorhina; species Stomorhina lunata. The sequence continues at coordinate 168,598,242 of OW121740.1, read as the reverse complement.
AAGCATTATGCTCCTATTTTTCTTCAACTTATGGAGGAATTCATGTTATAGAAGTTCAAGTTATAGAAGTAAAGTCTAATGTGATTTCTATTCTAGATGCTGTTGCCACGGAATTTGCTTCAACTTATAGAAAATTCAAGTAATAGAAATTCAAATTAGAGAAGTTAGACTGTAATTTCTTTTATAAGGAATCACTGAATATGATGACAATAGGACAAGGATGTATCTTATCACCCATACTTCTTATCCTTGTCATCGAGAATATAATGCACGCGGCACTGAATGGTAGACGTGGTATCCAATGGACACCCTTTAAACAACTCGAGGACTTGGAATACGCCGATGACGTATGTCTTCCAAGCCAAAGCTCAGGCCACCTTCAAGAAAACACTAGCGATATTTCTGTTGAATCTCGGGCAGCTGGGCAGGAAATCTATATTTCCAAGACAAAGATTATGCCTGGAGGCTATGGGAAAATATCAACAACAACTAAGTTACGAATATATAACTCGAATGTCAAGTCCATCTTGTATTACGGCTGCGAAACTTGAAAAGGCACAAATGTCATCGATAAGCGCCTACAAACCTTTGCAAACAAATGCTTGCGGCAAATCCTTAATATATGGTGGCCAAATCGCATAAGAAATGAAGATCTACTAAACGCTACAAACCAAATTCCTTCTTCTATAGAAGTATGTCAACGGAAATGGCGGTGGATAGGCCACACACTACGAAGGCCAAATACCAACATTGCTCGACAAGCGCTTCCTTGGAATACACAAGGAAGCGGCCGTCGTGTTGGTGCACCAGCTAAAACGTGGAGAAGGTCAATTGATGCGGAGTTACAAGCGGCAAACTATTCATGGAATGATGTATGCCTAACATCTCGCAATAGAGTTCGATATAAAAGGATGGTTAAGGCCCTATGCTCCACTGGGAGTCAAGGATAATAGAAGTAGACTGAATATGATGTCTTTACAATAGATCAAAGCCCCAAACTTATAATTTCCACGTAATGAGATCTATAGTTTTATGCTGGGGTTAAGTATATATTTATGCTAGTTTTAAATAAATAAGTTATTTTATTCTTGTAATCGAATGCCTTAATCTAGCTTTTAATCCTATATTAATACACATACATATATATTTCTGTGTTACTTAAATTTTCTTATTTAAAATATTATATTAATAAATTTTACTTACATAACACTCCCTATAAATGAATGTGATGTGTGTTTGTTAATTCTTATGACAATTATTTACAAATGTTCCATATCCAACCACAACCACCTGCAAATATATTTGGGACAACGTACAGAGAAAGAAAAAAAAAGAAACTTACCGTGAAAAACAAAACCATTTAATGTGAAACAGCAACAAAATGTGTTTTCATGTTTTTTTTTTTTTTTAGATAAGAGTTAGACAGAGGAGAAAGAGAGATAGAAAGACAGACATCAACAACAAATATACAGTAAGATAACTAGACACGCATAAGTAGGTAACTATATTTAAACACTCATACATACAGAGAAAGACAATAGAGTTTAATGGCTATACTAATAACGGTTATTTTTTAAATGATGTTAAATACATTGATGATTTTTTAAAGAGACATTGTATAAGTTGTTGTAGATGTTTGAGTTTGTTAGAGAAAGAATGGATTAACAGTAGAAATAGGGAGAAGGAAAGAGTTTTTTTTCAATGATTAAGTTTGTAGTAGTAAAAAGTTTGTTATGTTGTTTTTTGTTTAAGTTTTTTTTGGCGGATTTGTAGGTATTTCTGTTATTTTTTGGTTTGAATTTCTTAGGTCAGTCCAAGAGTTAGAAAGTAAAGGTTAGAAGGAAATTTTTTGAAAGAACTATTCTAGAAAACATTCAAAATAAAAAACACCAATTCCTTTTTTTTAGTTTATATAATAATTTTTATTGAATTTATTTTTTTATTTCAATTTTTTGGTTTTTTAAATTTTCAAAGTAACAATAATTATTCAACATTATAATTTTTTTATTTGTTTTGTATATAACTTTTACATGAACATAATTATTTTTTTTCTTTGTTTGTTTTCTTGGTATTGTTTTTTTTGTTTTGTGTTTAATAATAAATGTTTAAATTTTATTTCATTTGTTGTTGTTTTTTGTATTTGTTTGAATTTTATTTGTTTTTGTTTGTTTGTTTAAATATATTTCAATTTGTTGAAATTTTTGTTGTATTATTAAATCCCTATACTTTGTTTTGTTAATAAATGTATATATAATTTTTCTCTTCTCTCTAAAATTTTAAAAATAATTTATTTATTCCTTTTTTAAAAAAAAACTTCCAATAACATATAATTTTTTATTTTGTCATCAATTTTGAAAATAAATTAAATAAGAAATAAAAATGTTTAAATAAATATTGGAATCTAAAATTTTTTATTAAATTGTTTTTTTATACATTATGAAAACATTGTTTTTTTTTTTGTTTGTTTTAGAACATGGGTTGCTTGTCTTTTTTTTCGTTTATAATCATATTATTTTTTTTTTTGTTTGTTAAATATTATAATTATTGCTAAAGTTCTTTTCAAGTTTTTAGATTTTTTTTACAATAATAATAGAGAGGAATAAGAAATTAAAAATATATCTTATAATGATACCAAGAGAGTTTTTGAAAAGAGTATTCAAAAAAGTTCTTTAGTTAAAAAAGAGTTTTTAAAGAAAAGTGAGAAGTTTGAGAAAACCTAATATGTAATAATAAAGAGAATGTAATAATAAAGAGAATCAGTTTTAAATTAATAAATAACTGCTATTATTATAATTAATGGTTAAGAGTAAAAAGTTAATGATAGAGAGAGAGACTTCGATGGAGAGGCAATGATTTATTTTATTTTAAACAAAGGTTTCTTATATGGCTTTAGAATACTTTAACCCTTTCACGCACAAAACTGCTACGCAAAGCTTTTTTAAATCTGAATTTCGTGATTAACTAAATTGAGGAAACATAACCGTACGTTACGAATGCTCGTTTTTGTTTTTAGTGATTTGAGAGCATTGGTGCTCAAAATCAAAATGCTTTTGTATTGGTGAGAAAATGAAACTACTTTGAAGGTACAGTAAAATGCAAAAGTTAACAAAAATATTTTGATTAAATTGTAATCAAAAAAATTGTTTAAAATAAGAATATTTTTTATTTTAAACAATCTTATCAAGTCTCTATCAAATTTTTAATCATTATGTATTTCCTCTTCTATCCATTATTTAATTTTTTTCAAATATATATTTTTCTTTTCGGAAAAAAAGCTGATTTCTGTTATTTTTATTATATTTTTGCATATCGCTATAATGTCTTTTGATAACCGAATTCCAATGTCGTTTAAATGTTTTATAAAACAAAAGGCATAGAGGATTACCAAATTCATTGCTTATCACGAAATGGTAACATCTTTTGTTACTCACTGTTTTTTTTTTTTTTTTTTAACAATCAAAGCATCCGCTAAGCATGTGTCATGTTTGCCGTCTGAAAGACAATTGAATTCAAAGAGCATAACAAAATGGTGGACGTAGCCAATAGTCAATTGCTGTATGAAACGAGCACCTCTGTTTGAGAGCAACTACAAATACATGTGACTCTCAAGAGCGAATTTATGTGCATGTAAAGCGCACATAAATTCAGTATAACACTCACTCTTTCGAAAAGCGTCGTACCCTTCTATCAGAAAAGCTTCTATGACTTAATGCTCTTTCACTTTTACGCATAGAACCAAAGCTTATGTTGGGATAAAGTGATTAAAGTTTAGAAAGTTTCGAATCGCATTTCGGTCAAAAAACTCGAAAGAAAACTTTTCTTGTTTCTTGTTTGGCCAGAAGTTTGCAGTTGTGCGAAAAAAGGTCTAGCATTTGTAGCATCAGAAAAAATAGACACAGAAATTTATAAAACGGAGTGCCTACGAAAACCGCTTTTATGTTTTTGAGACAGCTTCTAATATTCTGGATCGACTTTGCATAATGTCACTATGGAGAAAAAAGCACTTGAGTGATATATAAACAATTAGGTAATTTTTGTCCCTTGACAAATCCATTCAACTGTCGAGAATTTCGGCCTGTGTGGTCTTTTGTAAAAATTTTTAAAAAAGGAATTAAAGAACATGGTTAACGTCTCTCAGAACATAATCAATCTTGAAGCCTAAATCTATAATACAAAGATGTTGTATTTCCATACATAGATTTGCCGTATCCTTTTGATGAGTCCCATTTTGCTCTAGTTCCAAAACAATTAATGGAGACATTTTTGTCTCCATTTTATCTAAAACTTGACCTGTAAAAAGATATTGGTCTTTTGCGGAAAAGGAATTAAAGAACAAAGCTAAGATGTTCCAGTATGTTTTCCTTGACTCCCAATGGAGCATAGGGCCTCCAGTATATCACCTATTATTTTATGAACCATGACAAAACGAAAGATGCAGAAGTTCTACTTTTTGGGACTACTTTCATAAACAATTATCGGAATTAAGTCCCGAATCAATCACCTGAAAAATGTTGTACCGTATTTGGAAAAGAATGTTTGTAAAACAATTATAAGGAACACTGATGTCCCAAGTGCGTCAAAGGGTTAAAGAAGTTTTTGAAATTTTGAAAATTAATTTTTTTTTAATTTTTATAACTTTGAAAAAAGCCAATTTTGGAACTCCTTTATTTAAATTTTAAGTACTTTATAAAAACTATTTTAAAGCGGGCAACCTTTTAGCTTTTTTACCATTAGTTTAGCTTAACTAAGCCAGTAAAACTAGTATGACTAAAACCATTATTATCTTAATAATTTAAGAGTGAATAAAGAAAAACTTTTGACCAAAAAGAGAGTGTGGCCAAAATCATATCTATTCAATAAAATATCAGAGAAAATTGTAGTCTGAGGAAAGAGAAAAGAAAGAGATAGAGAATAAAAAATTTTGTTTGTTATTTTACAAAAAGTATTGAAACTCTTTTTTAGCAGCTTTGTTGTTTGACTACCTTAAATAAAGCTCTCAAACTATTTTAAGACTAATATTTCTCTTACAGAGAAACCAAGTCAAGGCAGTTTAAATTTGAGAACTTTTAAACTCTAGATTAATGAATATATAATTAAGCTTTTCTAACAATAAAAATCGAAAACAATTTAAAAGCTTAAATTAAGTCCAGTAAAAGAGAGTTAATAAAGAGTTAAGAAAATTTCGAAAAGAGAAAAAGATAAAGAGAAGGTTTTGTTTTAACAAAGAGTGACTGAAGAGTTATATTACACTACCACTTAAGGAAAAGAGTATTTATTTTAGGTTATGTATTTACAAAAAGTTAAGGGAAATTTAAATATGATCAAAGCATTGACTCAACTCTTTTATTTTATTAAAATTTGTTTTGTTTATTTTTTTAAAAAAAGGCTTTAGCTTTTCTGATAAATTCAATAAATATTTTACTAATTTACAACAAAACTTTCATATAAACAAAAATCAACAACCAATTTTAACAAAATTTTTCTAACTTAATATAAAATATATTTAAGGTATTTTTAGTGTATAAATAACTTTAAGAGAAAAAGAAAAACAAAATTTAACTAATTTCTTAAGCTGCTGTATCTGATTTATTACCTATTAAAATTAAATACTAAAATTTATTTAAGTTTTATTTAAAATTTTTCATAATTTGTACATTTGAATTGATATGAAAATTTTTAAGTTAAATTAAGTTAAAAATTAAGATTTAAAGTTTAATTATTAAAAAATACTCATAAACTGGGTCATAGAAAAATTCATTTACAGAGTCACAGTGAGAGAAATTGTTGTTAAGGTACACTGTAAAAAATCAGCTGTTGTTGGTAATTTTGGTGATTTGATTTTGGCGTTTTTAATGTTGTTGTAGTAGTTGTTGTTGTTATAATTGTGTATTGTTGTAGTTATTTGATTTTTTTATATATAATACACATACATATACACAGACACACACATCGAGAGTTTTAAGTTTAAAAGAGAGTAAGAAAGAAAGAGAGAGAAAGAAAGAAAATCAGAGATTAAAATAGTTTAAAGTTTAAACAGTGTTTAAGTAAGATTTTAAATATTTATTGATATATTTATACAATACATTGATATATATATATATATAAAATACATACAATGACATTTTTATATTTTTAAAAATTATAATATCAAAAAAATAATAAAAATAAATCGAATGAGAATTTTTAATTAATAAAAAAAAAATCATGCCTTTTTATATACACTTAGAAGCTCTTAAAAACTAAAGACTTTTCTTTTAATTTTATTTGTTAATTTCACTTCATATCCAAAGAACTCGAAAGCTTTGTTTTAAGTCTTTCATTTCATAAATTCATGTTCTTCTTACTTAACGCTTGTCTCTTAAGTCTTTAGTTTTTTCTTCTATAAATTTGCATTTTTTATTTAAATCTTGTTTTATTTCTTTAGGTGCAATTTGTTATTCCACATGCTGTTTTCTTTTTTTTTTTTTGTTAATTTATCTAAAGTGCATTTATTTGTTTTTATTTGGTTGTTGTTGTTTCTCTAAGGGGGGCAACTTTATTATTAAACTATCACAGCTTTTTGCACGCATTTTTTTCTATTATTTAACATTACAAAAATGCCTAACTGAATTTTATTTGTTGTTTTTATGTTTTATTTTTCTTTTTTTTTTGGTTTTGTTTTGGTAACTATTTTCTTATCACAAATCTGCTTTAGCTATTTGTAAATATTTCTCAAAAAATTTGAGATTTATTTTGGTTGTTTTTTTTATTCTTGTATTTCGGTCTATATTTACAAATGATAAGAAAAGGAGCGAGTTAAGTTTGTGTGTGATAGTTTTGTTTGAAAGTATGTAATTTATAAATTTCTTACAGTGTACTAAAGAGTATGAAATTCTTCGAAGTAATGACTAGAACAATAAAGAAGTGTAATGCTTGAATGTCGCTGATAGCCAAATACTTTCGGATTTGAGAAGAAAAAAGAAAAGTATTAATTAACCCCAATTTTTGCAAAGAAAAACATCACTAGAGTGGAGGTTATGTTTGATGATTCTGAATATTGATTTGTATTTAAAAAGAACTGAAGTCGCCGAATGTTTTTACGCTCTACATCTGAAGAAAGTAAGAATAGCACAAAATTGTTTTAAATTAAACGAGTTTGAGATTGTGAATTATGGCACAATATTTGTAAATGTAGGTCATTTAAGAAAGTAAGTATATAGACATGGGCTTTACACTGAGTCACCTTTTTTGGAGAAGAAGTGTTCCAAAAGTAGAATGGAATGGTACAAAACTAAAATTTCACATTAGTAGTTAAATAATTCTTGTCTTTTATACCATAGCCTGAATGTTTCCAATGTGACAAAAATCAAATCAGTCGAATCTACGGCCTACTCACAGCATTCGATATTAAAAGAAATGTAATATATTTCAGAAACATTTATACAGCATAGTTTAAGTATGATCTAAATAAAATATTACATATAAGGTTTATTACATTGTAATTTATTTGACAAAAGTTCTCTGATAGCGAAAGAATTTCATTTAAAATAAATGAAATTCTTAAATGTTTTTACAAATAATTGGTTTAGATTCAAATTTTATTAAACTTTTTGCAAAATAAATTATTATGAAAATCCCTAAGGTTTGTTATACAATATTTGCTTAAAAGTCTGAGTTTTTGATCGATATCGAATACGACGATTTGTGCCCTGGGGTCAAATTACAGCAATCGATATCGATCGAAAACTCAGACTTTTAAGCGAATATTGTGAAGTATACTTTAGGGATGTTCAAAGTTACTGCTATACAAATGTTTTCGATCGATTTCGAATGTCTCATTCGAGACTGATTCGTTTTTGTTTTTATTTTCGAATAACAGAATCTTTGAAATTGCAGGGGAACATGGTTTCGATGTTATTACAATATCAAAATTTTAGTTTTTAGGATTTTGTTGTTCTTTTAACATTTTTAGAAATACCCTAAAACTATATTTTTTTTAATTATTCATCAGTTAAATCATTTATAGCTTTTCTAAACTGATTAATCTGCTGATTACAATATTTCAAAGGTATTCATTGATGATCTTAAATAAATAATTCATATTAACTTTGGTGATCATTGGTACAAAAAAGTGACTTCTTTAGTGCCAAAAAGGTAAAGAAAGGATGTTCATTGAATTTCTTAAGTTTATAACGAAATAATTTTTAAGTTCAGGCTTACTTTGCCGATTATTAATATAAGAACGAATTTAGATCATTTATAAAGAGATCAGTCTTACAAGTTTAAGTATATGATAACTTAAAGGATCAGTTATAATTCAATATCCATATATCTATTCTATATGCAAGAGAAGCGCGCACCCCTCATTGCCTATGACAGGTATGTACAAAAGCAAATGGAAAGCACCAATACTTTCATAAGGCTTGCTCGTAAGCATTGGCAGCAATCATACTTGAAGATTTTGTTAAGAATATGAAATTTTTTTTTTGCGTATGATTTGTTTTTTTTTTCTTTGTATGTTTTAGCTTTTATAACATATGCTTTTTTTTCTTTAAATGTATTGGTATTTGCTCTTCTTAAGGCATTTTTGGGCTCATCTACCGCATGGTAACCAGTCATTGGCACTTAACAAGGAAATATAAAAACGTCAAAGAATACTTAAAAGTGTAAAAAAATAGAATGATATAAAGTTGGGTATACTCGGTTGAGTACAATGACATCATCCATAAGTAATTGTTTTACTTTTTTGTTAGATTTGAAATATGAGTGGAATACGTTTTAGGGGCCAGCAGAGTTTCAGAGGACTTCAAGAGGCCGTTGATAGCATATTAGTCGATAGTGAAGATGAAGAAATTGATATTGTTATCATACCACCTAATCCGAGTGAACTAACTGACGAAGAAGAAGGTGTTGAGGATGATATGACTAAAATATATTGACAACTTTGATACTGATGATAGTGACGACGAACCATTAGAGCTAAAGCTAACTTCTGCAACCCAAAGAAAACCTATTTGGCGCAAATGTCATTCACCACCAAGCCCAGCTTCGCAGCAGAACTCTGAAGTTAATGACAAAACAAATACAATTTGTGGCGAACTAAAGGATCTTAACCCAGTGCAAATATTGAAAAAGTTATTTGATGAGATTATTATAGACTTGATTATATCTTCAATTCGATAACTTACGCAAAACAGAATAACAGGAATGAATTCCACTTAAATGAGTGCGATTTGAGAAAGTTCCTAGGAGTTTTGATATTATCCGGTTATAATAAATTATCACGAGAACTAATGTACTGGTCCTTGGATGAAGATATTGGAAATGAGTTAGTGGCCAAAGCTCTTTTAAGACATCGACTTAGAGATATAAAGAGAAAAATGCATTTGGTTGATAATAATGTAGCATTTACAACTACTGATGAAATGTTCAAGGTGAGACCATTAGCAGCAGATTTCCTAATGCAAAATTTTATGCAGTGAGGATTTATTCATGAGAATATTTCCATTGATGATTGATCAATGGTCAAATATTATGGTCATCATCCTGCTAAGCAATTCATCAGAAGAAAGCCAGTTCGTTTCGGCTACAAAAACTGGGTTGCGGTTAGTTCTACAGGCTACTGCTATTCATTTGATTTACATTCCGAAAAAAACCCAGATGGAATAGACAGATCCATTAGGCTCGCGTATTGTCAAAAACTTATTATAAACTTAAACAATTGCACCGCAAAAAACCATACAATTTTTTGACAACTTTTTTACTAGTTACGATCTTCTGCTCGACCTTAAAAAGTTGGGGTATCGTGCAACTGGAACTGTTCGGGAAAACAAAACAAGAAAATGTTACTTGACTAGCTCGAAGGAAATAAAAAAGCAAGACCGACCTGCATACGACTACAGATTCGATAAAGAAAATGATATTTTGTTTGTTAGATGGAAAGACAATAGTGTTTGCACAATGGGAACCAACTATGACACAATTGAACCCGTGGAAACCTTTAAACGTTGGTGCCCAAGAAAGCGTAAGAAAGCTGACGTGGTTATACCCAATTTATTCCAAAATTACAATAAAGGTATGGATGGTGTTGACGAGCTTGATCACTCAATCTCTTTGTGTAGGATTGCTGTTCATGGAAAGAAGTGGTGGTGGATTTTATTCACATTTTATTGATTTGACGATTTTTAATGCTTGGCGGCTACATGTAATGAGCAATGAAAATCCCACGAATCAACTTTTGTTTCGCCGTCACATTGCACGTTATTATTTACGCCAAACTAAACAAAACAAATCACAGCAGGCTGGGTCAGTACCTGAAGGTTTACCTAAAGATGGAGTTGGGCACTATCCCAATAAAATAGAGAAGCAGCTACGATGCGTAATTTGCCATTCCAGAGTACATTGGCAGTGTAAAAAATGCTTTAAAACACTTTGTGTCGAAAAATTTCCTACTTAGGAGGTCAGTGTACTCGTTTGAGTACACCCCTAAAACTCCTTTCTAAAAAAATTAATTTTTCTTTCATTTTGTGCTTTTTTATGCTTGTTTTTATTAATAAATAAATCTGAAATCAAAATCTTAAATGCAGTTTTCATTTGACCTCTAATGGGTTAAGTGGCGATATATCCTTAACAACAATCATAGAAACCAATTTCATTGGTTTTGAAAACGACAAAAAAATTAAATTGGTGTAATGAATTCCAATATTAATGTTCGAGCTACATTTTCTATTGGTTTTATGTGTCACAGAAAATATTATTATTGATTTAGTATTGGAAATAAACCAAGCAACTTACAGTTAACAGATTTCATTTAAAAATTGGTATATCTATTTAAAACAAAGGCGTTACTGGCCAACTGGTGCCTTTTTCGATTTAAAGATCCACCAAGTACGGATTTTTGATAATTCGGCCTTGTGGGGGATAAAAAAGGGTAAATTCCGTAACGATATGATTCCCAAATTAAACACAATAGAACTTAAATTTAAATCGAGTTTGGATCAGCTACAAAAATAACAGTACAAGTTGTAAGTAATTTTCGAAAAGCAAAACAGGAGAAAAAGATAAAAATTATTTTTGGTACTTTTTAGCTTTAACTTTCAAATAAAAAGAGATGGGTGAAAAGTTTACATAGAATTTTTTATCATGTTATAAGATAAAAGCAAGTTCTGGTGCTTTTATGTGTCTTTGGAATCAATGAACCTTATCGGCAAACATAACAAATTTCAAAATGGGGAAAATTGTAAGGCTAAAATAATCTTTGTGTAAAGGTACTGACGAAGCAAATACATATCAATTTAACGGATATCCCGTGTAAGTGACAATCGTCCTTTGATTGGCTGTGGTTTGTTTCTTGGTGTTGTTAGATTAAATTTTTTTCAGTCCGCAATTCGGTCATTCCATTATGTTGGGATATACAAGCTTCATTTGTCCAAATAGCAGCATTTTCTTCATACCTATACCACAAACATCGCAATAAACTGAAAGTTTTTCTTCAAATTATTTTTTTAATAATTTTTATTTTCTTTTTCATTTGATTTTTGATGTTTCACAAAAAATTCAAATGAATTAATAAACAATTGATTCGAACATTCTGTTTGACTTCAAACCAATAATAATAACAAAATCATGACACCAAATAAAAACCAGTATTGGTTTTCAAAACCGATAAATTTAAAAATCGACTTGGTTTTTATGACACCCCTGAATATCCAGGTTTCTAGGAAGTTTTCTTTGATTTTCTCAAAACCACGGAAACGTTGTTAAACATCCTTTAGAAATAAAGCATTCAATTGTGCGGTATAAGTATTGAAGTTAGTAATAAGAAAATTTATTTCTTAGGTATCTGTTTCGATATTTAGATTAGCGATTTTTTTAACATTTCCTTTTTTGACTCTGTTTAACATTTAAGGTGTAAGAGAATTGTTTATCATGAGACCTATATTTATCTGAGAACTAAGTGGAAATAATGAACGAGAAAAGAGTTTAGCTTATGAAAATAATAAAAGTTGCAATTTTTGATTCTGATATATCATATAATACAATTTAGCATAAAACAAAATAATAAGGAAATTAAAATTCTTAAAAAATTAAAAACATTTAATAATAATAAAGTTAAATTTGTATTTCATATTAAAAGCAATAAATAGTTATAGTTTAAGAGAAAATTAAATAGATTTTGTTTTACTTACATTTTTATTAAAATCATCAATACCAAAGATTAAGTTTTTCGTTTCAAAAAAAGTTTATATCTCAGTTAAATCAAATCAAAAGAAGAGAGAGAGAGAGAAAAGAGTTAGACAATCAAATATTAAGAGAATAAAGAATTAACATAATATTCAAATTAAGAGTAATTCAACAGATTAGCAGCAGTTTTTAAATGAGAGCTTAGAATTTAAATTATATTCTTGTTCTTTTTTGTTTTAAATAACTTAACTACGTTTTCAGTTAAATTTTCTTTGTTAATAACACGTTTTTTTTTCAATTAAATGGTTTTGTTTTCAAATTTTATATTTTGGGGTTTTGTTCTTCAAAATTTTTTGTTAACAGCCTAAGTAATGCTTTGTTCTTGTTTTATTTTCTTTTTGGTTTACTAAAAATTTTCATTTTTTTTTTGCTTTTTTTTTATAATTTTTAATAAATTTAAATTTATTAAGATTTATGGATTTGTTCTAAATTACTTAAACGTGGTTTTTATTTGTTTTCCTTTTTTGGTTTGTTATATATTTAATTTATTATTTTTGGGTTTTTAGTTTAAATGATTTTCATAAATTTCATCTAAATTTTGTTTTAAAGGCTTTTTATTATATTTTTTGTTTGTTAATAAATTATTATTTTTCTTTTTTTTAATAATATTAAATACTTTACTTAAACGCAGTGCTTTTTATTTTTGGTAGGTTTAACTATTTTGTTGAAAGAGGATTTTTATAAGAAAAATTAACTTAAAAAAAGAGTTAAAATGTTAAATATTTCAATTAAAGTTTTAGGGGTTGATTTTTCAAAGAAAGTAAGAGAGAGAGAGAGAGAAAGAGAGCACATATTTAAGCAGCAGCTGTCTATGTTTTATTTGTTTGTTTAAGAGATTTTTACTAAATATTTGTTAATGTTATTTTAAGAGTGTAAGTTTTTAAGTTATTTAAAGGTTCTTGTCTTGACTAATAAGCAAGTGAGAGTAAGAGAGTTGCTTTTTGTTTGTTTATTTGTTGGTTAAAGAGAGCCAATTTTCAATAACGGTAAAGTTGGGTAAAGTTGTATATGTTAACAAAATAAGAATTTGGTTGCTTTTGTTAGAATAACATAATTTGTTTCCGGTTTCCGTTTTGTTTTTCTTTTTGCTTTGTTTGTATATGTTAAAAGTTAAAGTTGTATTTTGTTGTTGTAGTAGTAATTGTAGTTTTAATGGTGGTGGTAGTAGTTGTTGTTTTTTGTAAGATGCATAAGGTTAGCCAGCTTTTTGGTATCGTTTTATTTGGTTTGTTTAAGTTTTAGTTTTGAGAGGAGGTTAAGTTAAGTTTTACTAAACGTAGTTTTATTAAGATTTGTTACTATTTTTTAAACTTTTGTTAATTTATAATAATGCAGTTATTTTTGTTAGTTATTTTTCTTTTGTTTGGGGTTAAATATTCAGTTGTTATTATTTTAAGATAAAAGTTGAAAGTTTGAATATAATATTTTCTTTAAATTTTTCTTGGGATTTCCAATAATAAGTTTTGTTGTAGTTGTAGTAGTGCTGTTAATGTTTCTTCTTGTTTATATATATATACTTGCCTATATACATATGCTTTACATATATGTCTATATATATATATTAGATTTGTATATATATAATATTTGTTTGTTATCTTGGTTTGTATAGACTATTGTATTCTTCTGTTGTTGTATATATACTTTTTGTTAATTTGTTGGTTAATGTAAAGGGTTTTTCTTTTTTTTTTTTTATTAATTTGTTATATATATTGTAGCCTTATTTGGTTTTCATGCAATTCAGCAGTTTTTCTTCCATAATTTTGAATATATAACTCTTTAGTAGAATGTATATATATTATATATATGTATATATAATCCTTTGTTTTATTAAATTATAATTTAAATTATCTTTCAAAATTATTAAATATTTTTTATTTTAATCTGTTATAAATATTATTGTTTTTATATTAATTTATAATAATTTGTTTCATCCTCTTTATTATTAAATATTTTATTATTGTTATTAATATATTAAATTATATATATATATTATTTTTGTTTGTTAAATTTATTTCTTTATTATATATATAGATTATTATTTTCTTTATAAATATATATAATATTATTATATTATTATGTTGACATATCACTGCATGACGCATTTTCCCTCTATTTGGGTTTTTAGCTCATTTACTTGCGTTTCTATTTGATTTTTCAGTTCTGTAAAAAGAAATTGAGTAATGGAAACAGCAATAAATAAGCACATCTTATGATAGTTTTGTATGATAATTGTAGAATATAATACAAACAATAATAAGAATAGTTGGTGTTACAATATATTTTGCTAATATGTAATAAAATTATTTTTAATATAAAGTTTGTTCTTTGTTTTTTCTTAACATTCACCTAAATACATACATAAATTTGATATGTATTTTGGATTTAATGTTATTTGGTTTTTTATTACAGTTTTTTTAAATATATATTTTAAATAAAGGTTTATTAATATTATTAATAATAGTAGATATTATTTGTTTAATATTAATAGAAATTTTGTTTATAATTCATTTTATTTAGCATACTTTGCTTAAGCTTTTAACATTTAAAGGCTTTTTTTGAAAACAAAAATATATAAATCAACATTTACTAACAACATAAAGTTAAGGCATTTAAGGATAATAAATGGTTGGTTTGGTGTAGAAGTGGATGGTTATTGTGAAAGTCTTAAAATGTAGTTTTATCTTATTTTATTTATTTTCTTTAAATTATAAAGCTTTAAATCCATTTGTGTTTTATTTTATTATTATTATTATTATTATTTTACTTACATCCTGTATCATATTACTCACACGCTGTTTTTTATAGAATCCCAAATTTTTATACCCACCATCAAAAAGAATGGGGGGTATTGTATATTGAGATTGTCATTCCGTTTGTAATTTCCTTAATATTGGCTCAAAAATCAAAAACGATATATATTCTGAATCCTTATGAAATTCTAAGACGATTGAGCGATGTCCGTCTGTCTGTCTGTTGAAATCACGATAACGCCTAAACGAAAGGAGCTAGCTTACTGAAACTTAGTAAAAACATTCTTCATCTCTGAGAAAATTTTGGTACTGGGCAAAATCGGTTAACATTTGACCATAGCTCCCGTGTAATCTCGCCTACGCTAATCGCTTATTTGCTTATAAATAACAAACTATAATAGCTATGACGATAAAATTTGGTATATAGTATAAAATTTCATCCAAATCGGTTCACATTTAGTCATAGCTCCCATAAGTATGAAACACAATTGGAACGAACGACCAATTTTTCGGAACGAATATTCGTCGTTAGAAATAGAACATATGGGTTTACATGAATATGCTCACAATAGATGTGTACGACGAAATTCGTCGTGCGTATCGAATAGTGCGATAGGTTTATTTCTATTTCATACGCAGACGAACGACGACTAAACTGGTTTAGATTGGCTGTATTTCTATTTCTGATGTAAAATATTTGAAATTATATGTGTTTTTAAAAATATGGTCACCTTATAAATTGTAAACAAAAAATTAATTATTTCAAATAAAAATAATTAAAGATATTCTTCTTGTGAAAAAATAAAAGAATAAAATATAAAAAACGCAAATGTTGTGAGTGCGCGATATATATGAAAGTGTGAGTAATTTGTGCTAATGAAAAATAAACAAAAATGGCGTCAGCAACGTTTATTCGTCCCAACTGTGTTTAATGGACGAATGTACAAGACGATTTTTTAAAGCCGAATTCGTCGTGCGGGACGAAATTAGTCATTCGTCCCAATTGTGTTTTTACCTTAAATGCCAATAAATCTAAAACTACAACAGATATAATTTTAACACGACGAGGTCTTATATCAATGCCAAACAGTGTGCAAAATTTTGTCACAATCGGTCACCATTTGACCATAGCTCTCATATAAAAAACTTACGGAAATACACAAACGTCTGTTTGTCAGATAAAAGCGTGATAGCGCCTTAACGAAAAGGGCTACAGCAACAAAATCGACTTAGGAATTGATTCTGAAAAGATTTCAGTTCAATATTTCAAAGTGTTACTATCTATACATCCTGAAAGAAACGCAAAAGAGACAAATAAGCATACATCACCTCTTGGTTAAGGACTCAGGCAAGTCATAGTTAAAGAAAATCGCGCGATTTTCTACAAAAAACACATGCTTCTTGCCTTTGCCCATGATATTGATATAAGTTTAAGAAGAAATTAAAATAGGTCTGATGTCAATGAATCGAAAACAAAACTGATGTGATCGTAGACAACTTAAGTTCCGTGGCTGTGAAAATGTTTTTGTATTGGAACCACCCATAACAATAAACAAAGAATTGTACTTGCCAACAGATGCTTTTTTGGCCTAAGCAGCAGCAAAGAAGCCCAGTCCGTATAAACTGATACTTAGATCTTTAGTAAAAACTCGTATACTAATGCTTTTATTACATGGAGGAGACTCATTGTCATTTGCACAATCAGTTGAAACTAGTCTTGGAGTTTCTTAGAGACATATTATAAGTGAAATTGTTGCACAGCTAAATTGGATGGAAATACTTTATAGATGGACATCTGAATTGAATCACATGTGATCGTTGAGAGGTTGTAATATAATTTGTTTACCTTAGTACCACCGCACGGTGGTTCCGAATATATTTTCATTGGCCAAAACTTATATTTTTTCTTAACATAGATTCTTAAAATTGTATGCAATCAGAAAGGAAGCAGATCAAAACTAAGGTAGCCGAAAAATTTTGTTAACATATTCATCATATCTGCTAAAGGCAACGAATTTAAATTAATTAAAAAATAAAAAATAAAATTGTAAAATTTGATTTTATATTAATTACGGTTTCTTTAAAGCTATTATTGATAATGGGCTGCGTTTTTTTTTTTTTGATATGTTGGGTTGGACTGTTGTTTTTAACAAATGGTGTTCGAGCATCCTGTATAATTTGTAGTTAGGGTGTCATGTAATAAATTTGAAACCAGCATATATTCGTCAAATTTGAAGTTTAATGGTGTATAACTTTTTAAGAACAGAAAAGAAAGAAAAACTGAAACCATACAAAGATAGACGAAAGTGTTTTCTTTTAGCCCATATATACTTTTGCACCAGCCCGGTGCAAAAATATGTACCTCAACTTCTAAACCGTTAAGAGAATTTTAAAACAATTCCATGTTCGTATAGCAAAATTGTTGGGGAGCTTTAGTTTTAAACCTGGAAAGCCTAGATTTTGTTAGGGTGGCATAATCGGCATGTTTTTAAAATTGGGTCAAAACTCCAACTATCCTTTTGCTGATTTCTGGACAATGCGCCATAATCCGCTTAGTTGCTTAAAAGTTATTGAAGTAAAACTAAAAAACTTTACGTACAATATTTTGCACCATAACTTCTAAACCATTTGAAAAAAATTTAATTAGTTTGTCGAAAGTAGGAAACTAAAAAAAACAAAAATGTTATGCACCAACACATTCCCCGTTTTTGTTTAATTACAATTTTTTGTCGCTTACGATCAATATTTTTACTATAGCATGCGATCATTTTAATTTAAAACGGAATTACAGATCGAAAATTGAACTTTAAGCTTAAATTCCTTTACAACTGATGTACAGATCTTAATAAATGTCTGTCTGTCTGTCTGTCTGTCTGTCTGTCTGTCTGTCTGTCTGTCTGTCTGTCTGTCTGTCCGTCCTGAATGGTCAACCGACACGAATTTTATATCACTTAATATACCTTAGTATAAATTGTTCACCAATCAAAAGGCTGTTTGATTATTGTTAGTTTTAAGTAGATTTTTTTTTAATTGTTTGTGTATGTTAGTTTTTGGTTGCGTACAAGACGACACTTGGATATAGAACAGAGATCGAATATTAATACTTTTAAAACAATATTTTCATATTTTAATCCATACAAAAACAATCATTGAAGTTTAAAAAATAATAAAAATCCCTAAAGATTTTTAATTGTTCGAAAAATTTTGTATCGTTTTTCAATCCGATGAAAATAAAAAATAAAAAAATCGTTTATCGTTTCATTCATCATAATGTTCTTGCATAGATTAGGCAACTCCAAAATCCTTGCGCCAGCTGCCGTAGCAGAGGGATTTCTCGCATGATTACCCCTTGGAGTAATATTGTTTCTTTCCATGCTTAAAACATCGTGAGTGCTAAGTCGATGGGTGATGGGTCCAAAGACACAAGCCATGTTTGTATAGCGAGCCACTCGATCCGAGACTGACGCCCGCTTGCAGCCGCAACTAACATGTTGAACAGGCGCTGCATTTTCGTACTTTACCAAGTACAATTATCTTTGACCTTTAGACCATATGGAATCGCTCTAAGATAACTACCTTTTATATTAGCCCTGACCTAGAATCCCACACGGGTTGTTGACCGCATCTAAAACTAGGTTGCTCAGATTTACAGGATGTACCACGAGAAGGTTAGAGTGGGAATTGGATACAGTTCTTACCTGGTAGCTAGAGACGCCAGGCAATTGCTGCATCCTCCCAGGCCCTATGCTCCACTGGTAATCAAGGATGACAGAAGAAGATTTGTCCTGGTATAAAAAGTCTTTAGGACGTTTAAATAACAATAAATTATTAATAATAATTATTGTTGCAAATTTTATGTTGAAATGGTTTTGCGGGTCAAAGAAACCACCAATAGTTCCATTAGGACTATTAGGTTTAACTTCGATGTCCTAAAACATTCCAATTAATTGGAAACATATTGATACATTCATTGTTGAAAATTTTAAAATTTCAAAAATATTTTATTTTTTCAAAGTCAAAACAGAAGTTCAAAAATAAAACAATTAATAAAATATTTTTCTGTTCGGATATTTATCATTAAAGATATTTAAAATTTTCATCATGAGGGATATTTATATTTCAAATATAAATCCCTCATTTTTATTCATCGATCGAAATGAAAATAAATTTTCATCGGCAATGATATTTATATTTGATTGGTTTAAAAAATAAAACAATCAGCCATGTCACAGAACTCAATTCCGTTCGGAAGTGGAATGAATTCCGCACTTTGCTTCTATTGAAAAAGTAAAACGAAAACATTTTTCGGAATGAAACCACTTTCTATTTTCAAAGTGGAATTGAATTCATATGTTTTTAGTTGTTTATTCAATATTTGAACAATTTCCTCAATTAATCAGTGTTTTTTGTTAAAACAAAGATAGAGTTGAAAATTTCAATTAAAAAAATCGTATTTTGTAATGATTTTGGACATTTAAAATTTTTCGGAATCTATAGAACCTAAAACCATTTCGATCGGAATTCAACTACGGAATGGTCTCAATTCCGAACAGAATTCGTGACATGCCTGAATATTCGGTCTTTGATATAGAATACAATGAATGTATTTTAAAATTTCTGTATAATGTAGATAATTAATTTGAATAAAGAATTAACTCATTTTATTTCCTCATTTTTAGTTGATTGTCAATCCTTCAGATACTAAACGCCGAAAAGCTTCTAGGTTTGGTAAAAACGTTATTTTGCATAGAATATCTTTTCTAACACAAATGGATTTAAATACATATTTTTATAACGAAAATTTCATAATTTGAATAGCAATACATTTATAAGACAAAAATTTGTGTTATTTACAAAATTAAGTGAAAATTTTAAAAATGTTTGAAAATCTATTTAATGATTTTTGAAAAATTGAAAACATCAAAATTATGAAAAGTTTTTAATAAAAAAGATTTTTTAAATTGAGATGAATATTTTGAAAAAATGATTTGATTTTTGAATAAATATAAATCAGGAATAAAGTGTAAGGTATTAGCCTTTTGATAAATTGTTGTAAATGTTTGTTTAATTCTTGTTTAGCAAAATATTTAAATAAAACAAATTGTGAGGCCAATAGTTAAGAGCAAGAGGGAAAAAGCTTTAAAGTGTTGTAACCCTAAAAAGACCATTGGGCTAAAGCAGAAACCAAAGATTATTTAAAATTATTAAAAGGCAAAATAAAAGTTAAATATTAACGCTCTGATTCATTCAAGAAGAAAAGAGATACGATTGGCCTTTGATACAAATTTTCCATATAGTTCGTAAACGTATTATAAAAGAGTAGGAAGTTTGTATGGAAAATTTTAATTATAAGCTTGTCATAACTAAATTTTTCGTTTATGAATAAGCGGCTTGTACTATAAGCCTTTTATCATAGTATTTATTGTTTGTAAAATAGGGGTTGATTAATTTTTTAAAAAGTGAAAAAATTTAAAATTTTTTTAAGGATATTAAGATAATTTTATATTGAAATAAATAAAATTTATATTAATGAGTCAATAAAATTTGCTATTATAAATAACAAAGGCCTTCTGCAAAGCTATGGTCCTTAAAGGGTTAATTATTAGTAAATAGTTTATTTTGATTGTTTGTTATTGTTGTTACATTCTAGCTTTAGTTGTAGACGTTTTTCTTGTTTGTGTTGGTTTAGTTTTATTTTATTAGCCATTTATAAATGTTATTTAAATATGAGAATTTGTGATTTGTTAAAATTTGGAAAAAATAAAAGAAAAATGGATATAGTAAAAGGATGTCAAAGGTGCTTTGATTTTGTTTTTTTGTTTAAGAGTTTACAGATAAAGTGCAGCATTTTTGAAAAATATGTGCAATTAAATTAAGAAAAAAAAGCAAAATTAAATAAAGGAAAACATTTTGAAAAAACATCATTATTTTAATTGTAGCCTACAGTTTATATCAATGTATTTTTTCATTAAATTTTTTTAGGGGTAATATAAAACTTCTTTAAAATATAAAGCAGCTCTGGTTAAAATCTATAAAAATACCCGTATTATTTCTTCTTATTAATTTTAATTTAATACTATTTAGTGACACCAAACTTTTCATCAATCAAATTGGATTTTCCTTTAAAGCCCTTAGATTTAATTGTTTTTAAGAGGATTCCTTAAAATGTAGACCACTACTCTTTTAAGATTTTTATGCCAAAAAAAGAAAGAAATTAACATTTGCAACATTTAATTAAATGTAAAATAATTGGTAAGAAGATTTCATTTTCAAGCCTCTTAAAACATCACAAATAAAATGAGAATCTCTTCAGTTTTAATTTGTGGCAAAAACAAGAAAAAAATGTATTAAATGTAAAATGAAACCAGCAAAATTTTATTCCGCATAAATTATTCAATTTGTAGCCTTAACTTGTCATATACTAAAGGACCTGTCTTTAGTTTTTGTTTATTTTTCTGAAATTTTTCTTTCTCTTCTACATTCTCTTAATTTGAATTAAGGACTTTAGTAAAAAAAAATTTCTTAAAATATTCTGAGTTTTTTTCCAATTGTTT
The DNA here is from genome assembly GCA_933228675.1 of Stomorhina lunata. Classification (NCBI taxonomy): domain Eukaryota; kingdom Metazoa; phylum Arthropoda; class Insecta; order Diptera; family Rhiniidae; genus Stomorhina; species Stomorhina lunata. The sequence continues at coordinate 168,576,716 of OW121740.1, read as the reverse complement.
TTTCACGTTTTGTTCACATTTACTTTAGTTTTAATTGAGATTTTCCGGAATATCATTGTCTAAAGTAGAAAAAGGATGAAACTTTTGTTTAACAAACGAAATTTTCAATTAAAATAGAGTTGGCAGAGGATTGTATAACCCAGTGAACATAGATATAAGTATTAAAATAAAAAACTTTAAAAAAATTTAAAGAGTTAACTGAAATTTAAATAAGAAATTCTGAGACAATTTTAGTTGCTTTACTCAATTTTTCATAATTTTATATACATTTTTTATAATACTCTGTAAAATTCCTTACTAATATTTCAGAATTTCATCAAAATTGCTTTAAACTCGTCCTTACACATACAGAGATACGTATATGTGTAAAAGTATTTCCTTTATAAATCATAAAATTTCTCATTCCACATAAGCGAAGGCTTTAACAACTGCATTATGGAAAGTTAGTGGTATAACTCAGGTACAAAACTTGAAACTGAATTGTGTTACATTTTCAATCTCTTGAAACTCATTAAATTTACATTTCCCTTAAGCTGATTTTCATTTGTCTTTATCTCATTTCTTTTTTTGGGTATATATGTATGTGTGTAATATTTTTCTGGCTCATTATCATAATAAATCTTAACCTGGCAAAATTGCAGTAAAGGCAATAATAATTCATATGTCGAGTATGCAGGAACGTAGGATGATATAAGTATAATACTTGAGAAGGGCAGACATTTCTTCTTTAGACTTTTAAAATTAAAGAATTTTAGTAAAAATCTGATAAAAATTATCATAAATTAATGGTTTGATCAAAATTAGCATATAGTGAAATTTTGATCAACATTTTCAAATATTGAAAATCTAATTAAAATTTTTATATAGTGCGATTTTATCAAAATTGTCAAAATTTTTATACAATGAAATTTTGATCAAAATAATTATATAGTTTAATTTTGATCAAGAATTGTATATAGTGAAATTTTGATCAAGGACTTTATTTAGTATTTATTTAACAAAATTTTTTAAAAGTAAAATTTTGATCAACATTTTCATATAGTCAAGTTCTTAAAAAAAATTTCAAATATGGATATTCTGATCAAAATTATCCTGCAGTGAAATTTTGATCCGAAATACTATATAGAAAAATTTGGATCAAAATTGTTATATGATGAAATTTTAGTCAAGATTTGTATATAGTGAAATTTTGATCAAAATTTTTATAAAGTGAAATTTTGATCACAATTTTTATATACTGAAATTTTGATCAATAGTTTTTTAAAGTTAAATTTTTACCAAAATTTGTAAATAGTGAAATTTTGATCAAAATTTGTAAATAGTGAAATTTTGATCAAAATTTGTATGCAGTGAAATTTTGATCAAAGCTTGTACATAGTGAAATATTGATCAAAATATTTATATAGTACAGTTTTGGTCAAAATTTTGATCAACATTTTTATTTAGTGAAATTTTGATCAAAATTTTAAAATAGTGAAATTTTAGTCAAAATTTTTATATAGAGAAATTTTGCTCAAAATTTTTATATAGAGAAATTTTGCTCAACATTTTTATATAGTAAAATTTTGATCAAAATTTTTATATAGTGAAATTTTGATCAACATTTTTATTTACTGAAATTTTGTTCAAAATTTTTGGAAAGTGAAATTTTAATCAAAATTTTTATATAGAAAAATACTGCTCTAAATTTTTATGTAGTAAAATTTTGATCAAAGTTTTTATATAGTAAAATTTTGATCAAAATTTTTATATAGTAAAATTTTGATCAAAATTTTTATATAGTAAAATTTTGATCAAAATTTTTATATAGTAAAATTTTGATCAAAATTTTTATATAGTAAAATTTTGATCAAAATTTTTATGTAGTAAAATTTTGATCAAAATTTTTATATAGTAAAAGTTTGCTCAAAATTTTTATATAGTAAAATTTTGATCAAAATTTTTATATAGTATAATTTTGATCAAACTTTTTATATAGTAAAATTTTGATCAAAATTTTTATATAGTAATATTTTGATCAAAATTTTTATATAGTAAAATTTTGATCAAAATTTTTATATAGAAAAATTTTGATACAAATATTTATATAGTAAAATTTTGATAAAAATTTTTATATAGTAAAATTTTGATCAAAATTTTTATATAGTAAAATTTTGATCAAAATTTTTATATAGTAAAATTTTGATCAAAATTTTTATATAGTAAAATTTTGATCAAAATTTGTATATAGTAAAATTTTGATCAAATCTTTTATATAGTCAAATTTTGATCAAAATTTTTTATGTAGTCAAATTTTGATCAAAATTTTTATATAGTCAAAATTTGATCAAAATTTTTATGGAAAATATATATACTACATCATTAAAATTGCGTGAACTTGACCACTTCAGTCGCAGAGTTTTAACTTTACGACGTATATTAGTTAAGGGCACCCCCTTTGCTATTTACATTTCTACGTCACTGCCTGTTGTTTCGCTTTATAAACCACTTTGTTATGAAGTTATATTCTGTATTTTTACAAAATAAATTATATAAAATTATTATGACACATAATAAAGTTTTTACTTTTCTGGTAAATTAATGTTTTTTTTTCTTTTTGGCAACAATACGAAAACTTGGCAGATATTCAGTAACAATTATATGAATACAAAATATATGTATCCCTTTAAAACAATAAGGGTAAGGGGAAGGGATAATTGTGTATAACTTGCGGAAGACAAAATGTCTGTAAAATTTTAAACTCATTTGAGTTTAAGTTTAAAAAATTTAATGGAAAATGAAAATGTTTGGAATTTTTCAAAATTTTGGCAAAAAATTGTTGTGATTGTAAATCAATATCAAAAAATTATGCTGTATACTTTTAGGGTTTGTATAACAATTTTGCTTGCCTATGGAAGGAGACTTACAAATACTGAAATTTGTTACTATAAATACATAAATTTTTCGGTATTTGTGAGTAATTGCTCTTAAAGCAAAAACACAAGTATCTTTGCTTGCGGCCGGAAGTAAATTTCCTTTCATTTATAATTAATATAAAGCTAAAAGACAATGAAGACACATTTCAAAAATTTAACTATGATGATGATTCCAAATGTTTATTACAATTCTATTGCTTATAAATAAGCTTGCTTATAAATAACCAAAAAAATTATGTCATAATAATTTTATTACTGTCAAGGTATTAGCGTTTTTTAACCTGAATCTTGAAATATGAAATACGGTTTTTTTCAAACATTAAAAATATCATGTTTAACGTTTCATTTTTATGATTTTTAATAAGTGTTAAGTAACAAATAAATTTTATTTTTATTTTCAAATAAATATTTTCTTGTTAAGTGTTTTTGTCGGAGGTACAGGTGTTTTATTACAGATTACTGCTTTTAAATATGAATTTTGATTAGACTCATTTGATGGTTGTTTTAATAGGAAATAATTTTTGATGTAAAAAGTTTGTTGGAAAATAGATAATTGTGTTGCCAAATTATTTGGAGCAGGTTTAAAAAGTTGATAGCGAGTACTTCAAACTTTTATGGTAATTAAAGCCAAAATAATCTTATTGGTTTTTATAAGAATTTGGTCAAAAATGGGATTGGAAAAAACCTGGATGTTAAAAAGTGTTCTATATAATAAAAGAATTTACTGTTTAAGGCAAAACTTATCCATAATGAAACAAATTATCGTTGAATAATAAATTATTTTAAATTATTATTTTGTTTTAAGAAATATCAAGAAAATTTAAAGTTTGATCTTCGTATTGTTTTAAATACTAAATAAGAATTAGATATGAAAATGAATCCAGGATTAGAAGAAAAGGGGCCAAGAGAAGTCATTATAACTTGAAGAGGTTTGGCAAAAAACAACAACAAAATTAAAATAACAACAAAGCTAAATTGTATTGCATAGTATCCAAAATTTGTATATAGTGAAATTTTGAACAAAAATATCAAATAGTAAAAATTTTGAACAAAACTTTATAGAAAAATTGTGACCAAAATTTTCATATATTGAAATTTTGATTAAAATTATCATAAAGTGAAATTTTGATCAAAACTTGCATATAGCAAAAATTTTTATCAACATTTTTATATGGTGAAATTTTTACCAAAAGTTTCATATAGTGAAATTTTGATCAAAATTTTTATATAGCAAAATTTAAATCAAAATTTTCATATAATGAAATTTTTATCAAAATTTTTATATTGTGTAGTTTTAAAAAATTTTAATGTAGTGAATTTTTGATCAATATTATTATTTCTTCAATATTTTGATCGAAATTATATTATATAGTAAAATTTTGATATAATCATTTTGATAAAAATTGCCATATAGTGAAATTTTGATCAAAATTTTCATATTGTGAAATTTTGAACAAAATTTTCATATAGTGAAATTTTAATCAAAATTTTCATATATAGAAATTTTGATCAAAATTTTCAAATAGCGAAATTTTGAACAAAGTTTTCATATATTGAAATTATGGTCAAAATTTTCATATAGTGAAATTTGATCAAAAATTTCGTATATATCTTTTTGATCAAAATTTTCAAATAGTGAAATTTTCATAAAAAATTTTCATATAGTGAGATTTTAATCAAAATTTTCATATATAGAAATTTTGATCAAAATTTTCAAATAGTAAAATTTTGATCACAACTTTCAAATAGTGAAATTTTAATCAAAATTTTCATATATAGAAATTTTGATCAACATTTTCAATCAAAATTTTCATAAAGTGAAATTTTGATCAAAATTTTCATATAGTGCAATTTTAATCAAAATTTTCATATAGTGAAATTTTGATCAAAGTTTTGATCAAAATTTGTATATAATGAAATTTTGATAAAAATTTTTATATTGTGAAATTTTGATCAATATTTGTATGCATATAATAAAATTTTGATTCAAAGTTTTGGTGAAATTGTAATTAAAATTTTCATATTATAATATTTTTATCAAAATTTTCATGTTGTAAATTTTTGATTAAAAATTGTATATAGTGAAATTTTGGTCAAAATTTGTATATAGTAAAATTTTGATCAAAATTATCATATAGTGAATTTTTGATTAAAAATTGTATATAGTGAAATTATGGTAAACATTTTTATATAGTCAAATTTCGGTCAAGATTTTCATATAGTAAATTTTTGATAAAAAATTTTATATATTGAAATTTTAGTCAAAATATTTATATAATATACTTTTTTTAGAACACTAATAAATTTGGAGTAGAATAGAATTCAGGCCTTGATATTTATGGATGGTGTCACTGGATATTGGTGGAAAAAAGGATAAGTATTTAGTGTAAATTATTTTAATTGAAATTAAGTTTTGTGAAAATATCTATTGGAAGGTTTAAGATTATAACAGTTAACACAAAGAATTTTAATTTGAATATTAACTCAAGTTTTTTATATGAATTTCTTGGAACTAGTTTTACATAGCAAATAATTCGTAATAATTTTTTTTTATTTTTAAAATTTTTTTAGTTTTTTAATCCTTAATAATATTTTCATTTGAGCAAATTCCTATGAAATCTAGATATTATTGGTTTTATTTTTTTATAATTTTTAGTATAAAAAATATTCTCAAAAATTTTCTAAGTATTTTTATAAAATAGTTATTTACAACCTCTTAATTTTATAAACTAAAATAAAAAAGCTACTTCTTTTTGTAAAATCAAAAATAAATTAAAACAATATTTTTATTAAATAAAAAAAACACGTAATTTTCAAATTAAATCCAAAATTTGTAAATTCTAATTAAATTAAATTAAAATTGGTGCTTAAGAGACAAACGTGCACATTTAAAAAAGTATGAAAAAACAAGTGAAAATGTACTAAAAACAGGCATTGATTGTTTAATGATAGTTTAAGATGAAACATTTATATTCATTTATTACTTTTATTATTTAAGTTTTAGCTTTAAGGAGTTTATTGGCAGGTGTTTTTGTTTTACTTGAAGTTAGATTAAGTGTATTACGTAGATTTTGTTGAAATTTAAAGTTGAGTTTAAAAGTATAGCAATAGTGTATAGGATAGATTTTTAAGTTGAAGGTGAAATTTAAGAGATTTTTCCTAAGTTCTTAAGTAGTACAAATTATAGTGTTTAATAATAAACCAGAATTTGTAGAACTTTGAATATAATTTGCAGATTCTTGAGTTAAGCTTGTAAGGCAATGCATAAAATCACAATTGCTGATAATAAATTGTTGATGGCGTATGATTATTATGTAATTTCCAGTTTCGCAAAATATCAATTATACATCCAGCCTAACTTTTAGGATTTACTAATCGAAAAATTTTGATGAACTTTTTCTTATAGAAAAATTTTGATGAAATTATAGAATTTTTTATAGAAAATTTTTTATAAAATTTTTCTTATAGAAGAATTATGATGAAATTTTTCTTATAGAAAAATTTTGATGAAATCATAGAATTTTTTTCATAAAAAAATTTTTATGAAATTTTTCTTATAAAAGAATTTTGATGAAATTTTTCTTATAGAAGAAATTTGATGAAATTTTTCTCAGAGAAATATTTTAAGGAAATTTTTCTCAGAGAAAAATTTTAAGGAAATTTTTCTTATAAAAGAATTTTAAGTAAAATTTTCTTATAAAAGAATTTTAAGGAAATTTTCCTTATAAAAAATTTTAATGAAATTTTTCTCATAGGGAAATTTTGATAAAATAAAATTTTCATAAAATATTTCTTATAGAAAAATTTTTATGAAATTTTTCTTATAGAAGAATTTTAATGAAATTTTTATAATAGAAAAATTTTGATGAAATTTTTTTATAGAACAGTTTTGTCGAAATTTGTCTTATAAAAAAATGTTGATCAAAATTTTCTTATAAAAAAATGTCAATAAAATTTTTCTTAAAGAAAAACTGTGATGAAATTTTTTTTATAAAAAAATTATGACGAAATTTTTTTCGATAGAAAAATTTTGATAAAATTTCGCTCATGGAATAATTATGATGAAATTTTTCTTATAAAAAAATGTTTATGAAATTTTTTTTATAGCTACATTTTAATGAATTTTTTGTTACAGAAAAATGTTGATGAAATTTTTCTTAAAGACACATTTTTATGCAATTTTTCTGTTTTTAGTTTGATTAAATTTTTCTTATAAAAAAACTTTGATGAAATTTTTTTTATTGAAAAATTTGGATGAATTTTTTTTTATTGAAAAATTTGGATGAAATTTTTTATAGAAAAATTTTTAGAAAATTTTTCTTATAGAAAAATTTTGTTGAAATTTTTCTCATAGAAAAATTTTGTTGAAATTTTTCTTATAGAAAAATTTTGGTGAAATTTTTCTTAAAGAAAAATGTTGGTGAAATTTTTCTTAAAGAAAAATGTTGATGAATTTTTTTTATTGAAAAATTTTGAGGAAATTTTTCTTATAGAAAAATTTTTAGGAAATTTTTCTTATAGAAAAATTTTTAGGAAATTTTTCTTATAGAAAAATTTTTAGGAAATTTTTCTTATAGAAAAATTTAGATGAAATTTTTCTTATAGACAAATTTTGACGAAATTTTTCTTATAGAAAAATTTTGATGAAATTTTTCTTATAAAAAAACGTTGATAAAATTTTTGATGTGAAAAAATTTTAGTAAAATTTTTCATATGGAAAAATTTTGATAGAACAAATTTCATGAAATTTTTTAAAAATTTTCTCAAATTTTTCAGAGAAATTTTTCAAAAATTTCTTAAAGAAAAATTTTGATAAAATGTTTCTTACAGAAATATTTTAATGAAATTTTTCTTATGGAGAAGTTTTAATCAAAATTGTCTTATAGATAAATTTTGATGAAATTTTTTTTATAAAAAAATTTTGATGCAATTTTTCTTATAGAACAAACTTTCATGAACTTTTTTACAGAAATATTCTGATGAATATTTTTGATGAATTTTGTCTTATAGAAAATATTTTAAGAAATTTTGCTTAAAGAATTGTTTTTAGGAAATTTGATTTATAGAAAAATTGTGATGAAATTTTTCTTATAGAAAGATTTTGATGAAATTTTTCATGTAGAAAATTTTTATGAATTTATTCTTATATAAAAATTATGATAAAACTTTTCTTTTAGAAACATTTTCATGAAATTTTTCTTTTTGAAAAATTTTCATGAAATTTTTCTTTTTGAAAAGTTTTCATGAAATTTTTCTTTTAGAAAAGTTTTCATGAAATTTTTCTTTTAGAAAAATTTTCATGAAATTTTTTTTACATTAAAATTTTGATGAAATTTTTGTTATAGAACAAATTTGATAAAAATTTAAGTTTTAAGCAAATTTTGATAAAGTTTTTGATAGACAATTTTTAATGAAATTTTTCTTATAGAAAAATCTTTATGAAATTTTTGTTATAGAAAAATTTTTATAAATTTTTTGTTTATAGAATAATTTTGATGAAATTTTTCTATAGACAAATTTTGATGGAATTTTTCTTATAGATAAATTTTGAAGAATTGATTCTTATAGAAACATTTTTATAAAAATTTTCTTCTAGAAATATTTTAATGAAATTTTTCGTTTAGAAAATTTTGATAAATTTTTTCTTATTGGAAAATTTTTATGAAATTTTTCTTAAAGCTAAATTTAATTGAAATTTTTGTTATGGAAAAGTTTTGATGAAATTTGTATTAAAAATTTTTGTCCTTTATTTAGAAAATCTAACCATATAACTGTTATTCATCATACGTGGTGCGGTACGCAAAGTTATTAATCATACGTCATCATAAACCAGAAATCCAAATAAAGAAAAAAAAAGAAAAAAGATCTTCAAGAATCTGCAAATTATTTCAAATTAATTTACTGGCATTGAGTTTGATCTTAATTTTTTACTCTATATTTTTTTTGTTAATAAATATTTTACGTGTAAAATGTTACTAATACTATATAAAAAACTCTGTAGGATTTCAATGCAGGTTTCCCAAGGAAAACATTTTTAAAATGAATGCATTAGAAAAGCCACAATGTTTTTCAATTAGTATTAATTTTAAAAGTTTGGACCATTCTTACATTATTTGTATTATACTTTTGTAATAAATAGAAAATAGACGTAGATTTAGTAGTAGTAAAGTAGTAGTAGTAATAGAGTGATAGTATTAGAAATAGCTGAAGAAATAGTAGTAGTTAAAGACACAGATAGCGGTAGTAGAAGTTTTCAGTAGTTTTAAGAGTTCTTGTTTTTTAAAACTTTTAGTTTAAAATAGATAAAGCTGGTGTTGTTTTCTTTTAAATTTGCTTCTTTAGAGTTGGGTGTTGAACATTTATTTGATTTTGTTGATTTTAAATTATTTTATTGATTTATACACACACTCACATTCAGCTTTTAGGTTTAAAGAAAAAATACTAGACATCAAAACTACTTTTCTTTATATTGCAAAAAAAAGGCTAAATATTAGTTATTCGAGAGTAAAAAGACATTCTGTTTGCTTAGGTATTAAATGTTGTAAAAATATTGTAGAGTAAAAAAATATTTGTTAAAAACATAAAAAAACAAGTGAAAATATTTTGTTAAAATATTTAGTGTTAATTAGAAAAAAATAGTTGACGTAGTTTTAAGCTTAAAAAGACAAACTCTTAGAAGTTGATGTTATACTTGATTGAGATAGAGTTAGAGAAAGGTTAGTTAGTTTTATTTTTTTTTTTTCTTTTAAATATTAGTTTTCTTTGTTAATTTGAGAAAAAATATATTTTTATGTTTTAGTTGTGAGTTAATTGTGTATTAGATCTGAAAATATAAATCCACAAAAAGACATAGTGAAGAAAGGATTAGTACTCACTTGTAAAATCATCCAGCTCTTCCTGTTCAGCTTCTGCAGCCAATTCTTCAGGTGTTTTCTTTTTTCTCATCAAAGGATTTGGTTCCTCTTGCGGCTGCATTACTTGCTCTACTACCTCTTCTTTCTTCTTGATGTTATACTAAATGTAGAAAATAGAAAAAAAAGATTGTAAATAAGCCAAAACAAATAAAAATAAAATTCTAAATGTGCTAAATCAATTTAAAATAGAAATTTGTCTATAAGAATAATTCCAAATTTCATTAAAATTTTTCTATAAGAAAATTTTAATCAAATTTTTTATGAGGAAATTCTCATCAAAATATTTCTTTCAGAAAAATATCACCAAAATTTTTTCACAAAAAAAAAAAAAAAATCATAAAATTTTTTCTATAAGAATAATTTAATAATTTTTTCTTAAGAAAACTTTCATAGAAATTTTTCTATAAGCAAAATTATATAAAAAATTTTTCTATAAGAAAAATTTATCAAAATTTTTCTACAACAAAATGTTTACCAAAAATTTTTTATAAGAAAAATGTTATTAAAATTTGTCAGCAAGAAAAATTTTTCTATGAAAAAAATTTTGATAAAATTTCATCAAATTTTTTCTTTAAGCACAATTTAATTAAAATTTTTGTCTAAAAAAAATTTCATCAAAATTTTTTTCATGAGAAAAATTTTAATTTAGAAAAATTTTTATGAAATATTTTCTTAAGAAAACTTTATTGAAATTTTCCTTATAGATAAATTTGATTTGAAAGGTTTTTCTTAAAGAAATATTTTTCAGAAATTTTTCTGGTAGAAAAATTATGAGGAAGTTTTCCTATAAGAAAAATTTCCTTAAAATATTTCTATATGAAAAACTCTTCAAATCAAATTTACCTATAACGCAAATTTCATCAAAGTTGTATCAATAAGAAAAATATCATCAAAATTTTTCTATAAGAAAAATTTTATCAATCTTTTAATATAAGGAAAATTTCATTAAAATTTTTCTATAAGAAAAATTTTCATTAAAAGTTTTCTATAAGAAAAATTTTCATTAAAAGTTTTCTATAAGAAAAATTTTAGCAAAATTTTCTGTAAGAAAAATGTCATCAAAATCTTTCCATAAGAAAAATTTCATTAAAATTTGTTTACAAGAAAAATTGTAGCAAAATGTGTTTATAAAAAAAATTTCCTCAAAATTTGTTTATAAAAAAAATTTCATCAAAATTTTTCTATAAGAAACATTTCATCAAAATATTTGTACAGGAAAAATTTTCATCTAAGAAAATATTCACTAAAAGTTTTCTATAAGAAAAATTTTGCCAAAATTTGTTTATAAAAAATGTTCACCAAAATTGTTCTTAAGTAAAAATTTTATCAAAATTTTTCTACGAGAAAAATTTCATCAAAATTTTTCTACAAGAAAAATTATATCAAATTTGTTCTAAAGTAAAACTTTCATCGTAATTTTTCTATAAGAAAAATTTTACTAAAAGAACAATTCATCAAAATTTTTCTATAGGAAAAAAATAAAAAATTCATCAAAATTTTCTATAAGAAAATTTTCATCAAAAGTTTTCTATAAGAAAAATTTCAGCAAACTTTACTCTGTTAGAAAAATTTCATAAAAATTTTTTTATAAGAAAAATTTAGTTTTCGGAACATTTCGATGAAATTTTTCTTGTGGAAATATTTTGATTCTTATAGAAACATTTTGATGAAATCTCTTTTATAAAAAAATGTTGATACATTTTTTTTATAAAAAATTTTAAAGAAATTTTTCTTATAGAAAAATGCTGGTGAAATCTTTCTTATAGAAAAATTTTGATGAAATTTTTTTATAGAAAAATTTTCAAGAAAGTTTTCTTATAGAAAAATTTTGATGAAATCTTTCTTATAAAAAAATGTTGGTAAAATTTTTCATATTAAAAAAATTTTATAAAAAAATGTTGATAAAATTTTTCTTATAGAAAAATTTAGGTAATATTTTTCTTATAGAAAAATTTTAATGAATGTTTTCCTTAAAAACAACTATTGATGAAATTTTGATGAAATTTTTCTTATAGACAACTTGGATGAAATTTTTCTTATAAAAAATTTTGATAAAAATTTTCTTATTAAAAATTTTTGATTAAATTTTTCTGTAGATGAATGTTGATGAAATTTTCTCCAAAAAAAATTTATTTAAATTTTTGTTACAGGAACATTTCGAAGAAGTGTTTCATGTAAAAAACGTCTTATAAAAAATTTTGTGAAATTTTTTTAGAAAATTAATGATTAATTTTTTTTTGTTAAAAAAATGTTGATACAATTTTTTTTAAAGAAAATGTTAATAAAATGTTTCTATTACAAAAATTTTGATGAAAAATTTTGAAATGATGAAATTTTTCTTATAGAAAAATTTTGATTTTATCTTTCTTGTAGAAAAATTTTGATGAAATTTTTTTTATTAATTAATTTTCTATTATAGAAGGATTTTATTAAAATTTTCTTAAAAAAAATTTTATGAAATTTTCTTAACATTTTTCTTTAACAAAAAATTAAAAAAAAAAATATAAAAAAATTTTCTAATAGAAAAATTTTGAAAAAATTTTTCTTATAAAATTTTAATTAAATTTTTCTTATGTAAAATTTTGTATAAATTCATAATAGATTACTAAAGTCTTTGTATCCTTATTTTATTGTGAATTATCTAAAATCCCCCCAAAGTATGCTAAACTATTGTTTCTACAATGTCTAAGTTGATATCGAATAAAAAACAAAATTAGGTCCCCTGGGGTGTTTAGGCTTTTAAACAAAATATTCCTAGATTCGAACTTCTTTGTAGTAAACAACTTTAATCTAAACAATTTAATTAAATTGTTTATGTGTTTATTACAATTTTTATTTAATTATATTTTTTTTTGTTCATATAAACAACTCCTTATAGTCAACTGCGTGTTAATTTCTTCTAATCCAATATATACTGACTGGGTAGACTCTTATAATTCATTTACTAATTGCTTAGTCAGCGAAGTCATTGCTATGAGTAGCATTAATAAACTTGAGTCTATTTTGTGTATTGTAAGGATAAACATATTTCTGGCCACCAAGGATTTGGCAGACGATATTGCAGTAGGAGTTTTTACTTTAACAACTCACGCACTTTTTTATTTTTATTTGTAGTAAAAGAATAATACGCATATATATTGCTCGGAAATAATGACTTGGCGTGGTCATTATTAGAGAATTATTTAGTTAATTAAGGGGTTTTTGTAAGGTAGTTATTCTAAGGTGTGCGTGGGAGGTGAAATAATTTGTTCGACAAGAAACAAATTTAAAGAGAAAAATGGTATAAAAAAGGAGGATTTAAATGAAATTAGCTTTGTTTTAATTCTAGTTAGCAAATCTTGGTTTAATTGTTTTGTTTTGTTATAAGTTTAAGTTATTTAAAACCTTGAACCGTATGAGTATTTTTTCATATATTTATTTAAAAACGCGAAAAAAAGAGTTAAAATCTTATGGAATATTCTTAAAGTACTCCAAGTCTTTATGTTGCTTCACTTATTGGTATCAGTCTCTACAAAAAAATCAACTTTATTCCAAATAATCGACATTTAAGTAATTCTACTTTTTGCCAAATTTACAACTTTTCACAAACAAGATAGTGTGTTATATCCGGCTGTGGTGAATCTTGTATAATGATAATTTTCTACTCAAAACTTTTTTTCTATAGAAAAAATTTTATAATGAAACATTTTCTATAGAAAAATGTTTACAAAATGACAAATTTTTTAGAGAAAAATTTTTATGATGAAAAACTTTTTATAGAAAAATTTTAATAAAAAAAATTTTAAATTTAAAACATTTTTATATTGAAAAATTTTTTATAGAGAATTTTTATATTAAAAAATTTTCTATAGAAAAATTTGTATAATAATACAGACGAAAAAAAAAAAACAGATAGACGGACAGTCACACTGATATACAGACAGATAGACAAACAGAAAAAAATACGCCCAGTAGCCATTAATCGAGCAACAAAGGAGTAATGACTTGTTCATCCATTTGGAGTTAAAAGCGAGCTACCGAAACTTTTTATTTTGTTTTGTTATTTATGCCTCGCTTAATACTCCAAATGGATCAACAAGGGATGCATCAGTTAGTTTTTTTTTCTTTGACATAACAAAAAATATTTTGCTCAAATTAAATAGGAATTGATCAAAAAATAAACAAATACAATTTTTTTGTTACTTTTTTTGTTTCGGTAATTGGTGAATTTTTAATTGCATGTTTTAAATAATATATTACGCGTTGTCTTTTCTTTAATTCTCTTGCATAAGCACTTAAAGACACGTTTCCAATATAAATAAAAATCAATATTTTCTTATTTTTGTAAAAAATAACCAAATTTGTACTTTATATGAATGTTTACTTCCTTTATGCTCCTTTAGGAGACAAAAACGATTTGTCGTCATTTTCAAGACTAAAAGGAGTACTCCATAAGGAGCTTAAAAAGAGCACTCGTGTCGTGCGGACATGCTGTGTTAAAAATCCTATGAGTTTCGGAGTTTTATTGAGTAATCCATTGCTCGCAAAGGAGCACTCCAAGAGTACTCTTTGGATGATCCTATTTTTTACTGGGCGACCAGACAGACAAAGGCTAATATACCAAAAAGTTTACTTTACAAAGACAAAAGAAAAATTTCATCAAAAAATTTGTATAAGAAAAATTTTATCAAAATATTCAATAGGAAAAATTTAATTTTTCATATTTTTTTTTTCTATAAGAAAAATTTTATCAAAATTTTCATTAAAATTTTTTTGTAAGAAAAATTTTATTAAAATTTTTTTTATAAGAAAAAATTCATCAAAATTTTTCTATAAGAAAAATTTCATCAACATTTTTCTATAAGAAAAATTTCATCAAAATTTTTCTATAAGAAACATTTTATCAAAATTTTTCTTTAAAAAAAATTTCACAACAATTTTTCTATAAGAATAATTTCATCAACATTTTTTTATAAGAAAACTTTTATCAAAATTTCTGTATAAGTAAAATTTTATAAAAATTTTTCTATAAGAAAAATTTAATAAAAATTTTTCTATAAGAAAAATTTCATCAAAATTTTTTAATAAGAAAAATTTCATCAAAATTTTTCTATAAGAAAAATTTCATCAAAATTTTTCTTTAAGAAAAATTTCATCAAAATTTTTCTATCAGAAAAATTTCATCAAAATTTTTCTATAAGAAAAATTTTATGCACATTTTTCTGTAAGAAAAATTTTGTGAAAATGTTTCTGTAAGAAAAATTTTATGAAGATTTTTCTATAAGACAAATTTTATGAAGATTTTTCTATAAGAAAAATTTTATGAAGATTTTTCTGTAAGAAAAATTTCTTATTTAATTCCTTATAGAAAAATTTTCATAAAATTTTTCTTATAGAAAAATTTTCATAAAATTTTTCTTATAGAAAAATTTGCATGAAATTTTTCTTATAGAAAAATACTCATGAAATTTTTCTTATAGAAAAATTTTATTGAAATTTTTAATGAAATTTTTCTTATAGACAAATTTTCATGAAATTTTTCTTATAAAAAAAATTTTTTATAAAATTTTGCTTATAGAAAAATTTTCATGAAATTTTTTTTTAAGAAAAATTTTCATAAAATTTTTCTAATAGAAAAATTTGTATGAAATTTTGCTTATAAAAAAACTTTTATAAAATGTTTCTTATAGAAAAATTTGATGAAAGTTTTCATATAGAAAAATGTTGATGAAATTTTTCTTGTAGAAAAATGTTCATAAAATTTTTCTTTCTATAAACAAAATTTCATGAAAATTTTTCTATAAAAAAAATTTTATAAAAATTTTTCTATAAGAAAAATTTTATGAAATTTTTTTTAGAAGAAAAATTTCATAAAAATTTTTCTATAAGAAAGATTCCATCAAAATTTTTCTATATGAAAAAAAAATTTTCTGTAAGAAAAAATTCATTAAAATTGTTCTATAAGAAAAATTTCATAAAAATTTTTGTATAAGAAAAATTTCATCAACATTTTTCTATAAGAAAAATTTCATTAAAATTTTTGTATAAGAAAAATTTCATCAAAATTTTTGTATAACAAAAATTTCATCAAAATTTTTTTGGAATAAAAATTTCATCAACATTTTTTTGGAATAAAAATTTCATCAAAATATTTTTACAAGAAAAATTTTTCTATAAGAAAAATTTCATCAAAATTTTTCTAAAAAAAAATTTCATCAAAAGTTTTCTATAAGAAAATTTTCATCAACATTTTTCTATAAGAAAAATTTCATCAAATTTTTCTATAAAAAAACTTACATCGAAATTTTTCTGTAAGAAAAATTTCATGAAAATTTTTCTATAAGAAAAATTTCTTTAAAATTTTTCTATAAGAAAAATTTCATTAAAATTTTTCCATAAGAAAAATTTCATCAGTATTTTTCTAGAAGAAAAATTTCTTTAGAATTTTGCTTCAAGAAAAAATTTCATCAGAATTTTTCTTTAAGAAAAAATTTCATCAAAACTTTCTAATGCAAGATAGACAGAAAAAAGGCAGCCAGGCAGACAAAGGCAATTATACCTAAAAGTAAAGTAAACTTTTTGACAAAAAAATCATTATCTTTGCGAAAAATTTATTTTTGAATCGAATATTAAAGAAATATTTTTAATTTATGTCATTAGCAGAGCATTTATATGCCCATACCTATTCATTTTTAAATTTATCCTTTAATTATATAAAACAAAGACACGAGAATATCTATGTTCTTGTTTGTGGCTATTAATTAAAGTTTTATTGAGTTAATTAACAAAATACTTCATTTATTGCCGTGTAATAATGACGAGAAGGCGGTGATAAATGTTTGCCCATATTGTGGAGAGACTATCATTAACGTTTATTATCGAAGTGTATAATTTGGGAATAGGGAGTCTTAAAGGAGGAAGAAAAAAAGTACTGTGGGAAAGCAATGAGTCTTAGCCACAAGTATTGGCGATTAAGGAAAAAAGGATGCTTGTTAGTTTATTGTGAGGAGTACTTTTGAAAAATTATTAATATTTTGTATTTTTCTTTAAAAATTGATAGTAAATTGATTATGTATATACAAAACTATTTTTCTAAAAAATAAACTAAAAAATTTAATTAAAATATTGTGTTTCTATTATAAAATGAACAACATTAAATATTTACACACAATTAAATATTTTCTCTCAATTATTAACACTTGACATAATTTTTTTTAATTAAATAAATTTTTAACAAAACACTTCCTTCTGTTTTTTTTAGAGAATTTGATATATATTTTTTTGAATACATTGCAAACCGCACAATTATTTTATTTGTATAATTTTTTTGTTAATGAACACTTTTATATAAACTAAAATATGCACTTAACACTAGAATTTCATTTTTTGCAGTTCCATATTCCAGCAAGTAATTCAATCTGACTCCGTTAGGGAGTCGCTCATATAAAAGGACTCCCTACTAGAGTCAATTTGAACTCCAGGGGTAAATTTGTTTGTTAGTCAACTGTACGAAGCAATGGTGTTTATTTTACTTTTCTTTTTCATTTGCTTTTTAAAATTTTTTTAATGCACTTCTAAATAATTACACTAATTAAAGAACACTAGTTTTTATTATGTTTTTTTTATGCACTTTTATATTTTCTTTAATTTGCACAATATGTGGTTCATTTGTAAAATAAATTAAAATAAGAAAATTGTATTTTAAAAGGAAATATTTTAGATATTATAATGAGAGCAACTACATTTTTACAAATAAATAACAAAAACATTATAATTACAAAATAAAAATATAGCTTGGAGTTTTTGTTTTTTTCAAACCAGCCCAAATATATGCAGTAATATTTGTTTAATTAAAATTCAGTTTTAATTGCAATTTTATTGCTGGCAGCTTGTGGTAAAATACCAAAAATGGGGGATCAAGAAATAGTAGAAGCAGTTGTAGTGAAACGAAAATATTGTATTGAAGTGAAAAATGTAGCATAGTTTTGGGGGTTTTCGATTAGAAGCTGCACGAAAGTATGCACTGGTTTTTACTACTTGGGTTTGTAATTATTGCTTATTTATTTTCAACAGAATACGGATATTTACTCATATAATTCGAAGTAAAATTTACATCGATAGCATTAAAGTCGATTTTTTTAAAAAGAAGAACATTTCGATGAATATTTCTGTGGGAGTTTTAGGTGTTTTCTAATGCAAGGAGCTCTATGAGATTTAGTGGTTTTTAATTTGAATTTTGTATTTTTAGTTTTTAAAGAATATAGATACTTGCTCATGTAGTTCGGAGAAAAAAATACGCCAATAGCATAGTCAATCCATTTAATATCAGAAACATTTCGATGAATATTATGTAGTGAGGTTTTAGGATGTATAAATAATGATATGAAAAATAATTGTTTGTTGAGTATAATTATAATTTAGTTAAAGGTTAATTTAATAAGAAATACTATTTTCTCAAAATTGCATTATTTTAGACACTCCTTAATTTTGCATTAAAAATTTTCGTATGAAAATTTTTGTATTAAAAAATTTTGTATTAAAAGAATTTTGTACAAAAAATTGTATATTCAATACCTCCTATGAACCATTTTTATTTTTAAAAACTTTTTATTGAAAAACTGGGTCCAAATTATCGCATTCTATATCGATTGAAAACTCAGACTTTTAAGCGAATATTGTGAAGTATACTTTAGGGATGTTCAAAGTTACTTTGTTGCAAAATGTTTATTCAAATTTGGAATCCATTTTGATTCATTTTTAAGAACATATAGTCCAACTAAAATTCGTTTACTATTGTTCATCTTTTGGCAAGTAACTTCAAAAAAATATAGTAAATTGTATATTTTTTTTAATAATTTTGATTATCCTTAAAGTATACTATTCATATCTTAAAAAGTGTAGTTTCGATGTGTATATACGAGCAAAATCTAAAATGTTTGTATACAAAGACTGTGTCATACATTTCTGAGATTCTAACTAATTCATATTTTATTTTTTCGAACATATAATACATTTACTCAAGGAACTTAAAAGCATTAGATTCCATGAAATTGTATTAAAAAAAAACTTTGTAACATAGGCTTTTGGAATATGGAATAATATAATACATTTTGGTAGTTACATCCCAAGAGTAGGCTATACTATTTTAATTTAGATTTATATTGATATCACTTCTAAGGATCCTAGAAACCGGCATTAGATGTAATAAAAAGCGGATTAATTTGAAAAAATCAAAGAAATAGATTTGAATTTTTAAGATAATCAATAATAAGTAAAAAATAATCTTTAAAACAATAAAATTTTCGCAGATTTCGCTTTGTAATGAATAGAAATCCCACTCATATCATTTAACTTTTTTACAAATTGAATTAAGGACAATGAAGTAGAACATCCTTAAATTATGCTTTAACATTCCTTTAAAATTTCGTTATTTTCTTTTCTTTAATTTAATATTTGATTTTCTCTTACCTTATCACGTATATCTTGTCGCATCTTTTCGCGCTCTTCTTCCATGCGACGATGCTTCTCCTTGCGTCGTTCTTCGGCCTCACGGATAGCCTCCTGACGCTCTCTCTCCTCCTCCTCTGCCTTTTCCTTATCATCACCATCATCACCGCCATCACCACCTACGGCGCCTATAAGAAGCAAAAGAATAATTTGTTAAATATTAATAAGAATAACATAAACATAAGATTAAAAGTCAGATGTAGAAACAAATAAATACAAAGTCTAGAAATAAATTAACACATAGCCTAAAAGTATACACCAGTTAAGATAAATAAGCCTTAAGTTATACAATTGCCAAGATAAATAAAACTTAAGTTATGGGAACAGTTAAGATAAATACTGAGAAGATGTAATAAAATGCCTAAAGTTATGCTTTTATTTTTTGAATTTTAATATATATTATAAGTTTGCTTGTTTTTTGTATAATCGAGGTTAAAAACATTTAAGTAAGTTAAAATCATATTTATTTAATATAGATATTTACATTAAAGCTTAGAAATAAAAAAATGACAGTGAATTTTAAAATTAAACCACAAGATTTGTTTATTAATGCTGTTTTTCTATTTCGTTTTTAATAACAAAGATTTTTCCAAAATTAATTACATAATTAAAAATTCATAATGTATGTCTAATGCCTAAAAGTATACTAATTTTATTAGCTCTATTATACAATTTATTACAGTTACCAATTTCTAATCGTAAATTTTGTTATTTTGTGGTTAAGTTTTCGTTAAACTATTTCAGAATTGTGGTCAATTGTGATTATAGTACCAAATGTTGTTGTGGTTTCAATTAATTTGCATTTTAAAGGCTTTAAAATGTTTCAATGCGAATTTATTGGATTTCTCCTTTAAACAATAAATAATCAAAGTTTTAGCTTAAATAGGCCAAAATGTTTATATGAATGGATATTTAGGATTTTGGGTGCTTAAATTATTTGGTTAATTGAATTTATTACGAGGTTATGGCATTAAGCGAACAATGGCATTTAAAAATAGCCTAAAACTAGGCAATGGCTTTAGGTAATTATTTAATGGTGTTAAAGTGAATAAAATTTAATTGTAGTTTAATAAGGCTTTTCAGTGTTAGTCCATTACATAGTTTTTATTATTTATATTGATCAACATTTTTAAGATTTCAGAGAAAACCGTGTAGCATACTTTTTGGAGTTCTTTATTTTTTTTCTAAATTATAGATTTTTGTAATAGGCAGTATTTAAAGAAAGCAGATTTAAATCAAATTAAATATTTTTCCTAAAAGTATGCAACGAAATTTTTAATGAAACTATAGTTTTAATCAAGTGAGTGTATTTTTCCGATAAAATCTACAGCCACCCATGAATTAAAATAAGCGTCAAAATCATGCAATGATTTTAAGTCAAATGTACTATATTTAAAAAAAAATTCTATTGCATACTTTCAGGAACTTAAATGAAAATCTTTTGGTTAACTCAATTAAGACAAAAAAATTAAAAATTAAAAAAAAAATGAATTTACTCAATTAACAACATTTGTTGTAATGTTTTCTAAGACTATAAAGAATAAAATTCTAGCCAATTTCCTTGATAGCTTAATTGTTATTGGTATTTAGTAAACAAGAAGAGAAACTCGTCTAAACATAAAATTTTATAGCCTTTTAACATTATTAACTCAAGATGACATTTGGCTAAAAAAAAGTTTGCTAATACTACAATTTTAAGTCATATTGTTAAAAAAGTCATAAAATTTTCTTAAAAACAAATTGAAAGAAAATATAAATTAAATTTTATGAAGTTTCTTAAGAAAAAAATGGCTATAAAAATGTAATTAGGATAATATGCTTTAGAGATATAAATCGTAATAAAATAGGAACATTATCACATATTTTTAAAGCTTCTAAAGTTGTATATATTTAAGAAATGCCGTAAAGAATAAAAGTATTCTATTACAGTTGAACTTTTGCAAGAGTCAAATCACAGCATTTGATATCGATCGATAAGAAATATATTTGTTGCATCTTTTAAGAACAACATATGATAAAATGCATAGTTTACGATTCAGTTTGTTTTGATTCATTTTCAGTGGCACCATCTGACAAAAATAAGTAGGATAACATTTTTGTAGCATACTTTTAGTATAACATATGATGAAATGCATAGTTTACGATTTAGTTTATTTTGATTCATTTTCAGTGGCTCCATCTGGCGAAAATAATCGCATTAACTTAGAGACCATCGTCGGCTCATGCGTCGACACATGTGCAGCAACTTTGCATTTGATCATAGCACTATCAAGTGCACAGTTAACGGTTTAACTCATTTTGAGTAATTTTCAGTAGCGTCACCTGTCGAAAATTGGTAATACAAATTTATAAACCTTCGTCGGCTCATACTTCACAACTTTTCCTAAGATCATAACATGATCGAATGCATAGTTTATTATTTTATAAAGAACTTACAGGCAGACAAACATTAATTTATACACATATAAATTTGACAAATAAATTATTTTGAAAATCCCTAAGGTTTGTTACATAATATTTGCTTAATAGTCTTAGTTTTCGTTCGATGTCGAGCGCGGCGATCTGACCATAGATCAAGGAATTAGTCTTGCATATTTTAAGGAACTTTAAGAATAAGTTAAATGTTATTGAAATCAGGTAGCGAAGTTTTTTATTTACAATAAAATGTCTCTAAAAACAAGAAAAAATAAAACTACTGCAGAGTTTTAGACATGTTCTGTAATAAATTTGTAAAAAGTGCTAAAAATCTTTTCGCTAGGAACTGCAAAGTAAAGATTTATGTTCAAAATTATTTTATAAACAAAAATAAAATATAACTGCTGCAGACTTTTAGGCATTTACTTAGTAAGCCGTTACATTGTAAAAGCTATACAAAACTGCTGAAAAATGTATTGCAAGTTTTCAGGCGTATTTCTGGGAATTAAAAAGTTAAGCTATACAAATATTTTGTATTTATTCAGACATAGCCTAGGGTTGATTAAAATTATGGAAAAAGCTTTGCATATTTTAAGGCATACAATACTTTTAAGCAAACAAGAAATGGTTCGCAAATGTTTTTCTTAATTATTGAAATGGTTTCTTGAAAAAAATTATTGCAAATATTTTTTCTGTTTATTTGAGCATGTGAAAAGAAATTGCATACATTTAGGCTTTTTATAATTTTTTTTTTGTTAGTATACAAAAGAAATACAAATTATTTTTTAAGGCTTTTTTTATCCATTTAAACTACATTTCTAGCTTTGGAGATTAAAATTTGTAATATTATTAATACCTTAAGTTAAATCCTAAAGTTTCTATATTTAAGGCTCTCAAAACCACTTAAAGATAAGATGCATAAATTTACTCAACCTTGAAGAAAATTTCTTTAAAAAAGTAACTTAAGACTTAAGAAAATCAAGACTTTAGAATAAATATTTATTTTAGAAAAATTAAAAAAAACCCAGCCAAAACAAATCTCTTAAAATTATTATTTCTAAACCATTTTTCTACCTTTTTACCACAGCCTGAAGAAAAAAAAATGTTTTAGAAAATTAAAGTCATTTCTCTAAGAGTCTTTCCACTGGCTCTCGAAATAAACTTAGAGATTTTATTTAAAAGGCAAAAAATAACATAAGTTTTTACAAAATGTAAGAAAAATTATTCTATATAAATATAAATAAAATAAACCAGGTTGACATATTAAGATGTGTTGTCCCAGCCTTAAAAGCCATTAGTAATAAGTAGTAGTAGCAAAAAAAAAAAAATATGAAAATTTTTCATCAAGACTTTTATGTACCTTTTTGAGACTTGGGCAAAAAGAACTAAAGTAGGAAAAATGAGCTTAACGCATGAGTTCATTTGTGAAATATATATTTTTAAAACAAATTACTTTAAATTGGTATTAAAAGGAATTATTTAAATAGAAAGAAAAATTTAAATCAAGAATTATAAAAGTATTTTTGTAGAATTAGAAAAATACTAATGGAAAATATAAAGTTTCATTTTATAGATTTAAGCTTAAGAATTTTATTTAAAAATTTAAATTAAAAAAAATATATATATAAAAATGTTTACTAATCTTTTTTTATGATTTTTGTCTAGAATTCTGTTTACTCTTTATGTTATCTCTAAATAAATTAATTTTTTATTAATATTTATTTGCCTTTAGTGATTATTTTGTAATGTTTAATAATACTAAGATTTTATTCCAACAAATTTCTTATCTGTAATTATGTATGTCAAGCTTTAAAATTGGTATATGTCATAAATATGTCTTTTTTGTTTAAATTACAAACTAATTAGAATTTATTACTGACAATTACATGTTTAAATGTCTACATGAAGCCAACAAATGCTGGTAGAAAAAGGTGACCAGATTTGAAAGAGGATTTGCTGTATATAAATGAAAATTCAAGAATTGTAAAAAGTATTGCATATTTTTAGGTGGTGCAATAATTTTAATTTTTCACTAAATATTGATAAAAATCTAGAAGTTTCTTAAAGCACTACATGCTTTTAGGTCGTTTAAATAGATGTAAGTTTATGTTATCATCTAAAATTAATAAAATTAATTTAGTATTCCAAATTAATTAGGGGCCAAATCCCCGCATTCTATATAGATCGGAATGTAAGATATTTCAGAAACATTTGTGTAGCATACTTTTAAGATAATCTAAATAACACATAACATAAAAAGTTGACTACATTGTATCTTATTTGTCAAAAGTTTTCTGATAGTAAATAAATTGCACATAATTTAAACGTTTTGACAAACAAACGGATATGTTTAGATATCAAATTTTATAAAATTTTTTTCAGCATAAATTATGTTACAAATCCCTAAGGTATGTTATACAATATTTGCTTAAAAGTCTTAGTTTTATACCGATATCGAATGCGGCGATTTGGCACCGGGGTCCAAATTACCGCATTCGATATCGATCGAAATCTTAGATATTTTCAAAACATTTGTATAGCATACTTTAAGAATAATCAAAATTATTTAAAAGATGCTCAGTTTACTTTATTTTTTTTTTGTAGTTATTTGCCAAAAGATAACCAATAGTAAAATAGTTTTAATTGAACTATATATTTAAAAAAACGATTAGTACCAAATTTCGATAAACTTTTTGCATCGAAGTAACTTTGAATATCGCTAAAGTATACTCCACAATATTTGCTTAAATGTCTGAGTTTTCGATCGATATCGAATGCGGTAATTTGGCCCCAGTTTTTAATAAAATAAAGAGAAAAGTTCATTTTCTGTAATAAAATTTTTAAAATGTTGCAATTTTCAAAAAATATTTGTATGGTCAGATGTCCAGAACCATACTTTCAGCCAAAAACTGAAGTATATAACAATATAACAGTTTCAAAAAGGGGTAATAATCTTTATGCACTATAGGCGTCAAAGATAACGCCTTTACTCGGAGAGCCCTTTGAGACTTTGTGATGGCGGCGTTTATAAGTTTTTGAATTTGATTCTATCTTTTGAAATGAAAATGGGAAAATATATTCAGGAAGCTGGTCGCCTTAACTCATTTAAAATAAAAAATTAATTTGAATTCAAATTTTCATTTATTATTGCATATTTTTTGGCAGAAGCTGACTAATAATGACATTTTATTTTTTATATTTTTGCACATTCTGTATAATTTCTCAACAAGAGAAATTATTTTGAAGTCTAACTATTTGTTATGTATTATAGCCCCTAAGTACAAAAACGACATTTTTATATTTTTTTCTAAAATTACGGATTTTTACAAAGGTCGTTTTATTGATTTTATCATATCATGGGAAACCTAAATTCGTCGAAACAAACACCGGCGGACTCACCATAAAATTTTCTTTAAGCCTTGATATGTCAATTTTTTCATATGGAAAACGGTTGTGGAGTTTTTAACATAAAAGTATAAGATTTTTTTCTTGCAAAATCAAAATTTTTATATTTTTCAAATATTCATAAAAAACCGAAAAGGTTGAATTTTTTGAAAAAATGTATTTGATATAAAAAGAAGTTTCTACAGGTTTAATATCAGATATATATTGAATCTTTATGTAGATTGTCTTCTTCACAATTTAAGATAAGAAATATTTATTCAGATTTTTTATTTGAATGAAAAACAAATTGTGTTGCATACCCTAAGGGATTGCTTAGGGTTATTGTGACAAAAGAAATTAATAGTTTTTATTTATACCTTAATAATTACAAAAAAAAACTTTTAGAAATATAATTTCTACATTCGTCGAATAAAAAATTGCACATATATTAATGCATACTTTTAGGAGTGACTTGGAATTATTTATTATCCTTTTTAAAGATAAAATCATAAAATCTAAAGTTTGGTTCAATACATAATCTGAGTACTAAACCTGGGGCCAAATTACTGCACTCGATATCGATCGAAAACTAAAAGTCTGAGTTTTCGATCGATATCAAGTGCGGTATATTATATTGGAATATTGTGAAGTATACTTTAGGGATGTTCAAAGTTACTTCGATGAAAAAAGTATATTAAAATTTGGTATCCATTTTGTTTCCTTTTTAAAAATATATATTGTTCAATTAAAACTATCTTACTATTGTTCATCTTTTGGCAAATAACCTCAAAAAATATAGTTAATTGTGCATCTTTTAAATAATTTTGATAATCCTTAAAGTATGCCATACAAATGTTATGAAAATATCTAAGATTTCGATCGATATCGAATGCCGTAATTTGGCCCCTGATAAGAAGGAAAATTTAATAAAAATCTAAAAAAAATGTATGGCATACTTTAATGTATTGTTTAGAATTATTCATATAAAGTTTGAATTAAATTCCGAGAAATTTTGTTTTTAATAAAATCTGGTCACTCATGATTCTTATCAGCTGCTCATAGTTAATTTAAAATCTATAAATATAGGTCAAGATTAAAGAAATTATGTATAAACTTATAATATTCTGTATTAACTTTCAATAATAATTCTTATCAGGTTAAAATGTCTTTACGACTGTCTAATATTCTTTGAATATGAGACTCATAATGATATTATTCTTTGTCAGGAGATTTTTGAATAACTTTATCTCTTCGATTGGTGGAGGTATTTTAAATTGAAGTTCCCTAGTAAAAGATGGAAGATCTTGATATAGTCGAGGGGAGATCTTGATATAGTCGAGTGGAGATCTTATTTAAGAAATTCCGTTTTGGCTTAGAAAATATTTGGCTACGAAAATATTTTTCATTATCAGAAGATATTTGAATCACTTTATCTATTCGATTGGCATATCTTGATGGGAGATCTTGATGTAGAAAATGCTTTAAGTTCTTATTGAGCAAACAAAAACTACAAACATTTAAATGTGGATAAAAAGTTTTAATAAAGATTGGCCTTTATTCTCAATAGTTTTTTTACTTTATTATTCAAACTCCAAATCATCTGATAATTGCAATTTATTTTTGTTATTATATTTTCTGTCTTTGCTTTCCCCCATCTATATAATAAATTTTGACCTTAACCCTTGCTTATCGGCTTTGAATAATTCCTAAGCTTTATTATTTCTTTAGCTGATTTTTTTTTATTATTTTGTTTCAATTCTTGTTTTTGTTTCAAATACAAATTCCCATTCGACTGAACTTCACGGTTTCTAAATTGCTTTGCTCTGTGGCAGTTTAGTTTAAGCATTAGCAAGAGATTAAAGTAAAATCTCAAAAACCCAAGAAGAATACAAAATATAATGAAATAATAAAAAAAAACTCATTTGAATTTTAATATTGAATTACAAGACAATCATGAAACCAAAAATAAAAAAGAGAAAAATTAAAACATGTTAAAACTACAAACAGAAAAAATGAAGGTGGAATTGTAACCGAGAAAAAGAAACGAAAAAAAAACCGAAAACCAGTTAAAAGGGTTTTCTTTACTGATAACAAAATTTAATTAAATGCAAGGTTGGAAAACCGGAAACAAATAAAAAACACACACACAAACACAAAAACCCCAACCAAGGAAATTACAAAAATATATAACAATAAAAAAATTTAAAAAGGAAAAAAGTGTTTAAATTGAAATTTAGCTCAACAAAGGGCAAAAATAGCTTTTTTTCAGAAAAGCCAGACAAAAACACTTACAATTATATGATTGTATTTGAATGTTTGTGTAAACAAACCCAAGAGTGAGTGAGAGGGAAAATTATATGAAAATAACTGTAGCAAAGAGTTGCATTTGAAAGAGATTTTCCGTTATATTTATGTTAGTTGTAGTTTTGTTACAAAAGTGTTAAGTTATGCTGGAATATATTAAACAAATAATGCAAAAAAGAAATATTTGAAACGACAATATAAAAACCTTTACTTTTTTTTTGGAAAACAATATTAAAATGCGAGAAAAATTTATGAGTTTTTGAGAAAAAAAGTGACATTTTAAAAACTCATAAAAAAACTCTTATTAAAAAACTTTTTTTTGTTCATGTTAATGTAAATTTAAAACTACTGTATTTTGGTGACTGTATTTTGGTGGCAAGTTTATTAAAATATTTTGGAAAAAAAGAACTTTTAACCCCAACGAAAAAATTGTTGCCCTATAAAACTGTTTGATATTAAACACTTTTTTACTCGGCTACAAAATGTCACCGAAATTTACTTCATTGCTGCTGTCAGTTACCTCTACTTTACTCTTGGCCTCCAGCTGTTTGGCTACAAATTTGGATAAAGTTACTATTGAACATGATATTTTACGTTTTAGCTATGAACTTGAATCATGGCTAGATAGTAGTAAAAAACCCTGTGATGATTTTTTTGGTTATGTCTGCTCGCGCTATTTAAACTCCACCAAAGAGGCTAAATACGATAGTCTTCTAGAGCAGGAACATTTAAAATTTACCAGATTTCTAGAAAACAGTAATGATGAGGAGCTGCTGGACTCTGAGCTAAAGCTTAAGCAATTTCATGATTCCTGTCAAAATGCCCGTTCCATGGAACAACTTAAGGCCACCCTAATGTATCGCTCTGTAGGAGGCTGGCCGGCCATAGACGACTCTGTAAATATACTACGTAAGAGGCGTAACATAACCTGGCTTCAGGTTCTAAGTATATTCCATGAAAATGGCATACCCTATTTCTTTAACACCAAAATCGAATTGATTTCCAATAAGCGTGTAGTGCAAATTGAACCAGATCAGTCTTTGCATTTTAGTTTGCGTAAATTTGAGCAGCTGGCTATGGAAATTATGCGCATGTCCAATGTAGATTCAGGTCGTGCTCGTTTAGTGGCCTTGGAGATTTTAAATTTTGAACGTAATAACCGAGATATCCGCAAAATTAGTAAAGCAGAAAGGGATAAGACTAATGAGTATTCATATGAGGATTTTAAGGCCTTGAACTTTGGTTCTGTTTCATCTTTGGATTGGGATGGCTATTTTCGTAAGGTTATGGGTAAGCCTCTAAAATCGACGGA
The DNA here is from genome assembly GCA_933228675.1 of Stomorhina lunata. Classification (NCBI taxonomy): domain Eukaryota; kingdom Metazoa; phylum Arthropoda; class Insecta; order Diptera; family Rhiniidae; genus Stomorhina; species Stomorhina lunata. The sequence continues at coordinate 168,547,986 of OW121740.1, read as the reverse complement.
TTTGGTTGTCATCTCGGGATTGCCTATGCTGGTGCAATATTTTGAGCTGTTGCAGGGTACTACGATGACAAGATTTTTAAATTGGCTGTGGATTGATTATTTAATGGGTGAGTATAAAAAAAGGGGTTACAAAATCTTAAAGGAAGAATTAAATTCTTTAAAAGATTTGAAAAATTCTTTAAAAGATTTGAAAAATCATAAAAGGATTTAAAAATTCTGTTATAAAAATTTTCTTGATATTTTCAGAAGTTTTAAACCTTTATAAAAAGGCCAAAACCGTTTTAATTTCTTCAAATTCTTAAATTCTTTTTAAGCAACTTTTGACCTTATTTAAATTTTTGCTCATAACTTTCGTAAAAATTTATTAAAAATTTTCCTAAAAATATGGGTTGATTTGTTAGTGAATAGAGAATTTAGTCATGAAATTGTATTTTAATTATAATAATTCAAATAGTCATGAAAATTTCCAAAAAAAAAATCAGTTTTGACAAGTGTAAATTACAATATATGAAAATTTTTAAATTACACGGTGTTACAAATAAGCAACTTGGGTAAAAACCTAGAAAGCGACCTAGTAGGGGTTATAGGCCTAGGTAAGCACATACAAAAACCATTTTAAAAAATTTCGAAACACGTCCAAAATTTTGAGATATTCGCAAAAAACTGTTTTCGGGTAGGTCGTAGTACCTAAAATCGTCAAACTCTCACATTTGCTGAGCGCTTTTAAACAGTTTTGGAAAGTCAAGGGAATAAAGCTTTTAAAAGCTATATTTTAGTTCTTAAGGAAATTTTGTCAAAATTTCGTTTCTTAAGGAAATTTTGTCAAAATTTCGTTTTTTAAGGTAATTTTGTCAAAATTTCGTTTCTTAAGGAAATTTTGCAAAATTTAGTTTCTTAAGGAAATTTTACAAAATTTAGTTTTTCTGGGAAATTTTGTAATATTCCGTTTCTTAAGGAAATTTTGTAAAATTTTCAAAGTTAAAATTTTTGATTGCAAACAAAAAAATTTTTAAATTAATTAGTTTTTATTTATTTAATTTTTTTCTATTCAAGTTATTTTTATCTATTCAAATTATAATAAAACCTTTCAAATCTGGGGCTAAAACGTCGCATTCGATATCGATCAAAAACTCAGACTTTAAGGCAAATATTGTGTAACATACTATAGGGATTTTCAAAAAATTTAATTGATCAAACTGTTTAATAACATTTGATATCTAAACATATCCGTCGGTTTGTTAAAGCCTTAAGTTTAAATTAAATTCTTTTACTATTAGGAAACTTTTGGCAAATAAGTTTCAATGTACTAAACCTTATATGTTATATTTTATTTTGATTATTCTAAAAGTATGCTATACAAATGTTTCTGAAATATCTTAGAACGGTCTTGTTTCAATTGATATCGAATAAGGCAATTTTGCCCCTGCTTATGATCAATTTTACTATGTCTTATTAAATATTTTCTAAAATCTCCTGGAAGTATGCAACATTTTATTAAAAATTCTTCAAATTTGATGAAAACTAGAAACAAGATAACTGCTAACCCTACGTTTTACTTTATATTTTCTCTATTTAGACAAAACACCCACGGACTGTAAGGAATTGAGCAAAACCTATCTGTCCCCCGTCTACCATCATGTGGTCGAACGTACAGGCATAGACAAAGTTCAAATGGCTCAAATGTATTCCCAACTTGGACAGCAATACGAACAGCTACTAGCCAATACCGCATGGATAGATGAGATAACCCGGAAAAACTCCAAACTCTTTCTGGAGCGTATAATGCATTTGACACTCAATGGAGATGCCAAACTTGATAACGACTACCAGCCCTTGACTATAACAAAACGTAATTTCTATCGGAATTTAGAAAAGGTACAAAGATTTAAAGCTCAAAAACTCAAAACTGATGTAAGCTTCAAGCAACAAGACTCCAAAAACACCGAACAGGTAGATCAAAGTGCCAAGGAATTTTTGCAAATATTCGTGACCATCAATGGTCTCATAAAGCAGCAACAGAATCTCTCTTCACCCTTAAACTATTTAATGTTGGCTGAGTATTTCTCGGAGCTAATGATTGGAGGGGCCTATGATACCCCGGGAGCGTGGAGAAGTACCGATTCCGATCGAGAATTTGATAAGTTCGATAGTTGTTTGCAGCGTCAGCAATCAGTGCAGCAAAGAAATTTTAATTTAAATAATTTACTCTTGAAGATCTTGGCTCAGAAGCAAGCCTGGCATTCCTATCAATTGTGGCTGCAATATGACGACACATTTGTAGAGAAATTAAATAGTCTCCTGAAGGCAGGACGTTTGCAATTGAATATGGATAAATTGTATTTTGTGGGCTCTGTTTTGGTGGACTGTCATTTGCACCCGTATGATAATAGAAGACAATTTGTGCATACTATGCTTAAGCAATCGAAGGAGTTTCAACAGTCCTTTAAGTGTCAGCAGAGGGATGCTTTGTTTAATAGCAATAAATGTTTGGTTTTAAAGGAGAATTAATTTGTATTATTAAGTAAATTTATGTTTTTAATAAAAATAATTATGTTAAAAAAAAATTTAAAATAGAAAAGAAATTCATGATTTTTAAAAAGAATTTGAAATTTATGCACAGGATTTTCTCTAAGGCCTCTAGCATACTTTTAGGAAGCTGAGAATTTGACAAATTCAAAAGAAGTAAGTATTATTACAACTCAAGTTATTCAATTTATTTAAGTTTAGTTTAATCAGTTTTAATATAGACCTCTTAAAACTACATTTGTTTTTAATAAAAAACCGAAAGGTTATATCTCATATTGGATATTCATCAAAGCTAGAGGCCAACGATTGCATTTAAACTCTTAAAAATCCAATAGAAGTTTCATGAAAATTTTTTTCTATGCTTTAAGGAGGTTCAAAAAATGCATATTCTTAAGTAGTTTGTTGGTTTCATTTTACTACAACTAAAATAATTCGATTAAAACATATCATCATTTTATACGCTTAATTTTTAGTTAAATTTATTAAGTTTTTATTTTGAACTCCTAAAACTATGCACTAAAATTACCTTTAAAATTAGAATATTTTTGTTTCAATTTAAAAAATCAGATTCTATATCTCGTATTCGATATTGATCAAAGCTGGAGGACAAAGATTTCATTTAAGCTCTTAAAAATTCTTTGGAAACATTTTTTTGCATACTTTTAGGTGGTTCGAATAAATATATTTTCTTCTTGGCTTAGAAACTTTTGTTTTCTTTTTATAAAAAAACCTAAGTTTTTAAATTAGTTGAAATAGTCTTACAGCCTGTTCACAAAACTTTCATACGTTAGAAGGCAATCGAATACTAACCAGATGATTAAGCTCTAAATTGAGTTCATTTTCTTTTTTCGTTTAGAAATAAAAGCTTCGCAATGAAATATCAAATAATAGTATTGCCATGATATATTTTAGTACTTTTCTGAAGGCTTTTCTTGTAAAACTTAAGATTTTGTAAAATGATGTTAACCCTAAAATTAAATAAAATCAAAAATAAATAAAAACAAAAAATAATAACATATACAATTTTTTTCAAAATTAAATGGAAATATGTTGTAAATATGTTCTAGCATACTTTTAGGAAGCTGAGAATTTGACAAATTCAAAAGAAGTAAGTATTATTACAACTCAAGTTATTCAATTTATTTAAGTTTAGTTTAATCAGTTTTAATATAGACCTCTTAAAACTACATTTGTTTTTAATAAAAAACCGAAAGGTTATATCTCATATTGGATATTCATCAAAGCTAGAGGCCAACGATTGCATTTAAACTCTTAAAAATCCAATAGAAGTTTCATGAAAATTTTTTTCTATGCTTTAAGGAGGTTCAAAAAATGCATATTCTTAAGTAGTTTGTTGGTTTCATTTTACTACAACTAAAATAATTCGATTAAAACATATCATCATTTTATACGCTTAATTTTTAGTTAAATTTATTAAGTTTTTATTTTGAACTCCTAAAACTATGCACTAAAATTACCTTTAAAATTAGAATATTTTTGTTTCAATTTAAAAAATCAGATTCTATATCTCGTATTCGATATTGATCAAAGCTGGAGGACAAAGATTTCATTTAAGCTCTTAAAAATTCTTTGGAAACATTTTTTTGCATACTTTTAGGTGGTTCGAATAAATATATTTTCTTCTTGGCTTAGAAACTTTTGTTTTCTTTTTATAAAAAAACCTAAGTTTTTAAATTAGTTGAAATAGTCTTACAGCCTGTTCACAAAACTTTCATACGTTAGAAGGCAATCGAATACTAACCAGATGATTAAGCTCTAAATTGAGTTCATTTTCTTTTTTCGTTTAGAAATAAAAGCTTCGCAATGAAATATCAAATAATAGTATTGCCATGATATATTTTAGTACTTTTCTGAAGGCTTTTCTTGTAAAACTTAAGATTTTGTAAAATGATGTTAACCCTAAAATTAAATAAAATCAAAAATAAATAAAAACAAAAAATAATAACATATACAATTTTTTTCAAAATTAAATGGAAATATGTTGTAAATATGTTCTTGCTGAGTTGACAGACCTTGGCAGGGAAACTTCGGTTCATTCCGGTACATAGAACCGGCTGTCGCGGAAAGTAGGGTCATCAACTGAGTGCTGGTCCTAAACAAAAAACTAGACAAACGTATTTTTGTTTCCCAGACGATTAGAATATTTCAATTGCCTAATTTGACATTTACTTTCGTCTACACATTTCATATACGAACCAAAATTTTAAAAGCTTTTTCTCGTTTCACTCAGAAAAATATTTCAAAAACCAAAAGTAAAATTTTTTCGCCAGTTGACGTACAATTTGAAAAAATAGTAGTTTCAAAAACAGGCTGTTAATAGTTATGGACTTATATAATTGATTCAACAGTTTCTTGATACCCCTAAAAGTATGTAAAACGATTATGTTAAAAGTCTAATGCATTTCAAATACCACAATTAGGTTTTTGAAACTTATCATATCTTTTTCCATCTATTGTATGAAAAATCACAGCTTTCGATATAAGCGAAAATAAGAAAGATTTTTTATAAAAAAATGTTGCATACTTTTAGGAGTTGCAAAATAGTCTACCGATTTATATATTTTACGTTTAGTTTTTCTTTCGTTTATTAAAGTAAATAGGATTAAAAATAGACTCATACAAGAAAAGCTACGGACTTACGTTTATAATTTTTAGAAAAAATGTTGTCTACTATTAGGGATTTCGATAAAATGTTTATCGTATTATGGTATAAAAATGTTTTTTTAACTAAGTAAACAGAAATCGTATAAGATAAACATTGGATTGAAATTATGCAAATCAATTTTCCAAAAAATCCCCAATTTTCGAGTAGTATTGAGTGCCCTAGATCGGCTCTGGAGATATGATACATGAAGTGAAGCTGCTGCTACATTTTGATTTACAATTTGATTTCAATTCAATCAAGAATCAGAATCAAGCTTTGGATTTTTGACATTTGGATCGATTATATATTCCTGTTATTTTAAAGAAAGTTGTGTTGCATAATTTGAGGATCGTTTTTCGTTATAAGTTGACTTTAATTGAATTAGGAATTAGAATTAGGCCTCTGAATTTTGTTATTTGATTTAGATATATAATATATAATTCTATTATTTTTATAAACGTTTAAATCTTATGTTCAGTTGTTGTTGAATCTTCTAAAAATATACTTTGAAGTAACTAAAGATATGCAATACAATCTTCAAAATATTAAAAATGATCTTTACTTTGAATAAAGAAGTTTGTAGCTGTCTTTTTGTATCAAAGACTTTAATTTTTCATTTTAAAACATTCCACTTATTTGCACATTTTTTGCGAACCACCTAAAAGTATGCACAATAATGCTAGAAATATGCAATACAATGTTTAAAATATCAAAAATTATCTGTACTTGAATAAAGAAGTAAATAACTGTCACTTTGTATTAAATCACTATTGTTATTTTTTTTTTAACCTCCCAAATGTAAGCACAACAATCTTCAAAAAACATATCAAAAATGATCTGTACTGAACCTCCTAAGAGTATGCACTACAATTAGTTTTCAAAAAAAAAAAAAAAAAATTAACTTGTTATCACTTATCTCACCAACTGCAGCTTAAGCTTAACTTAAATTTAATTTTCTCTTTGATTACCTTTCATCTTTTTACTTATCTCTGTAAAAAACTCGGAAATTTTGCTAAGAATTTCTTAAACTTTTTTGCCAATAAAAAAAAACTAAATCTTTACAGATTTTCTTGGTTACTTTTTAGTTTGTCTTATTTGTTATAGATTCGAAATAATAGTAACTTACAATTATTGTGTAAAATCCTTTTTAACTTAGACTATGTGAAACTATTTCTATTTGGCTTCCTTACGTTGAGACAAGTAAAAACTAAATTTGTTTCATTAAAAATTTATTAAGAATTTGAAGCAATTGTATTTCGAAAGACAACAAAAAGAGAAAAGGAATAAATAAATAAATAAATATCGACCCTTGGCTACCACTCCTTTTTAAGGCAACTTAACGATGGTTAAATTAAAGAAAAATATATTGAAGGAAATAGTTTGGATTCATAATATTTATAAAATTATTTTAATAGAGAAATATTGAGGGTGGGTAGATTGTTAAGGATATGAAAAATAAATAAAAATGCAAGAGAAAAGTAGAAAATATGATATTTATAGAGAACTGTAATTAAAGTGAAGTAGTTAAAATCCTTAAGCAATATTTACAAAAGTAGCTAAAAGAAAATTTGTTTGCTTTATTTGACTTTATTTTTTACCTACTCATTTTTCAATAAATGTTTTTAAAATATTCTAAAAATATATTTTCCTGTTAGAATTTCTTGTTATTACATTCACTAGCCTTTTAGTTTTGTATTGGCCTTTCACAAATGACCAGTCAGTTACCAAGGTAACCTGAGTGGTATTAGTCTGGGAATGATGACTAGACAAGATAATGGAAAACATTTAACAATTCAAAGGTAGCCTTAAACAAAATTATCTTATATAGTAGTTCAGTTTTCTAAATTACAGACAAATTTTTAAATCAGTCTGTGGTTATTTGGTTTATTTCCCTGAGCTTACATTCTCTTGCCCCTAAGAGTATGTGTGTCTTTTTTCAAGTTTCTGTTTTTAAAGTACAAGTACTTGAAATAATTTGAGGGCAAATAAAAGTTTAAAATTTTTATTTGTAGCCAAGGGTTTGTAAGTTTATTGATTAGGTTTTTTGTTGAGTTTTTTTTTTAGAAAAAATGCTCATTATTCTTTGTGAGTTGTAGTTGTCAGAGTTAATTTTTGTAAATCATCATGATATGTTGAATATGTTTGTTTTTTTTAAGCTAAATTCGTTTTGTTAAATTAAGTTAATTTCATTGGGTTCATTAAAAATTCAAAAATTACAGTGGTAATTTGTTAAAATTGTGGTAAATTAGAAGGTAATGGAAAATACGAAATATTAACAATTTAAAATTTAAACAAAATTTAGTTTAAGGTAATAAAATTGTAAATGTTTAAACGATTAGTAGAGAACAAATTTCTTCAAAGGTCACAATTCGAATTTTACCAAAATTACGGCATTCGATATCGATCGAAAACTGAGGCTTTTAAGCGAATATTGTAAAGTATACTTTAGGGATGTTCAAAATTACTTCGATGCAAAAAGTTTAATGAAATTTGGTGTCCATTTTGATTCGTTTTAAAAAATATATTGTTCACTTGAAACTCTTTTACTATTGCTCATCTTTTGGCAAATAACTTCAAAAAGCTATAGTTAACTCTGCATCTTTTAAATAATTTTAATTGTCCTTAAAGTATGCAGTACAAATATTTTGAAAACATCTAAAATTTCGATCGATATCGAATGTCGTAATTTGGCCCCAGGAACCAAATCTCCTTTTTCGATATCGATTGAAAATTTAGACTTTTAAGCAAATATTGTATAACATACCTTAGGCATTTTCAAAATAATTTATTTTGCAAAAACTTTAATAAAATTTGATATCTAAACATATCCGTTTGTTTGTCAAAAAAATTAGTTTAAAAAAATAATTACTATTCGGAAACTTAAAAAAAAAAAATGTTATTGAAGTTTTCTGAATTATCTTACATTTCGATCAAAATCGAATGCGTAGTTTTGATCAAAGTTTTTATTATTTAAGTGGCTCAAAAAATTATTCGTTAAATATATTGCATACTTTTAGGAATTCAAAACAAATTATATTTTTGGGCAAGATAAAGAAAGGATGGATTTGGTTATTGTGTGCAATAAAAATTATTGATTGCAGTTGTCATTCTTTGTTATAAATTTTATTAAAAAAAATTGTTTTATGATTCTGCTAAAAGTTGGCAACATGATCTACTAAAAGCTATATCAAATTTCTTCTTATATAATGCAATATTCATATATATTAAGTTAAGCTAAAGGAAAATCGCTGTATTTGAAAAAATCGAAATATGAGATGTTTACACATAATTTTGTTGCCTACTTTTAGGAGATTTGAAATAACTACTATTAGTTGCATACCTTTAAGAATTTTAAACAAATACTAGAGCTAGTACTAGGCAAGTTTTAAAATATATGGATTAGTTTGAAGTTACATTGACTGCAACAAACATTTCTTTGCTTCCCCTGAAATATGGCAACAGGATTTCTTCAAAATTTTATCGGATTTCTCAAGGTTTTGAAAGCAAGATACTCATATAATAAGTTCAATTGTAGAGAAGTCGATACTTGACATGAAAAATTGTTTGACTGAAATAATAGCGAATAGTGTTGCATACTTTTTGGTGTTTTCAATATAAGTTTAATTTGTGGATTCTTAATGAAATAGTTTAATTATACAGTTTTCTTTAACAAAACCATTTTTCCCCTAAGATGACTTGATAAATTAACCATAAGCTATAAACCCCAAAAGGTATGCAACTCACTATTGACGATAATGTCTTGGCTTTCAAAATGTATCAAATATCGAGATTTCACCAAGAGTTCATTTTTATCTATATTGAAAGCAGTTATTCAGTTTCAGGAACATGATCACCAAATATGGAATTTAGTGATTATTTTGGGGTATTTTAAATGTTTTCAAATATGTATTTCTATAGGAAAGACGTTAGCAAATTTTGATGTTTAGATTTGCTTTTATAAACAAGAAGTTGCTTTGAAAATACTTTAATGGTAGGCAGTTTTTGGCAATCGAATTAAACTGTTGTACTCTTTATAAAATAAATATTATTTATAATTTCAAGTAGCTCCTTAAAGTATGCCGTACTTTTATACGAAAAAGAGTAGTTTCTATGAAAATACTTCAGTGGTTGGTAGGCAGCTTTTGACAATCTAATTGAAATCTTTATGAAATTAATATTATTATTTAAAACGGCTCCTAAAAGTAGGCAATACTTTTTTAAATTTTTTGTTTGATGATCACAATTGGTTGATGTAATTACACAAGGGCATTTAGTTTAATTTTGTATTTGATACGGCTTAAATTATTAATATTTTGTGAAAAATTTCGAAGCATGCTTTAAGGATAAACTGTATATTATCTATAAAATAAAAATGATTTGCTATTTTCAAATCTTCTAAAAGAAGGCATTACTTTTTTTCTATTTCTCAAGTGAATAATTGACATCGATTGATGCGATTATATGGAGGGCATTCCGTTTTTGATACTGTGCAAAATTGTTGATACATTGCAGCAAATTGTGTAGTATACTTTCAGGGAGTCCGAAGCAAATATTAAAATTTTTGAAATTAAATTTTTTAGTTTTTGTTTACAAATTGTGTGTGTTAGAAAATGACATTATTTTTTTTCTATTCCTCAAGTAAGTTATTGATATCGAATTATGCGATTATATAAGGGGCATTTCGTTTTTGATACTGAGCAAAATTGTTGATACATTGCAGCAAATTGTGTAGTATACTTTTAGGGAGTTTACAAATTGTGTGTGTTAGAAAATGATTTACTAAATGCATTAATATAAATAATCAACAAATGATTGTCCATATTCAGAATTTAAGGTTTATAAGATTACAATTCCGAACCTCCTAAAATTATACATGCATTTTTTGTAATCTTGATTATTTCGTTTCGTTTGCGGCGACAAGCACATTTTGAATTTGTAGAAATAGTTTTAGTGAGTGAGTGTCTTCTATTTTACTTTAAATTTAGCCAATTTGTAATTGACGTAACGAAAAAACCTTTAACCTTAAATTAGATTCTATAGATTTAAATTTAAGGAACTTATTAAGTTGTCATTTAACTGTCAGTGCTTTTAAAAAAGTAAAATGAGCTTAATAATTGGCTAGATATTCTTTTATTAAATCTACGACTACTTACAATTTTATAAGTATGATTCTAAGAAAAACCATACAAATTTAAGGTCATCAATATTTTTCTTTACAAATTCTTTTGAATTTTTTATGAGTCAAAGGGAATAGTTATTAACTGAAAAAATACTAAAAACGTTATTAAAAATTTATGAACTTTTAGTTAATGTAAACCTTTGAAGAATTCATACAATCGAAAAATTTTTAGGATTAAATAAGAATTAAAAAAAATGAGAACTATTTGTAATCGTGAATAATGTTTCAAATTTTAAATAAATTCCAAAGAACATCTTAAATAGAAGAAACTAGTTTTTATAGAAATCAAAAATTTGTAAAAATGTGACTGTATAAAATAATACTTTAGGGCGTATGATTGATATTAATTATGGCTGGTGTCAGATTTTTAATTATAACTTCTAAACCAGATAATATATTTTTATATTTGATATGCCAAATAAAAGTTTAGCTTCAAGGCTAGTGAATAACATTTATTTGAAGATTAGTTTTACTTAATTTTCATTAATAAATTAAATTTAAAACATTTTTCCTTTCATCATTATACACATACGAAAATCTAAAACCTATTAAAACTAAATTTTAATCCTTTTTTAGCAATTAAATTCTTAAATCTCAGATTTCAACGTAAATCCCTAAATAATACTTTTTGTAGTTTTATTTTATGCATCAATAGTTGACAACAATTGATCACAAATGTGTAAAGTTAAAACCAAAAAATAAAAACTAAAATCTTTCTAATGCATTTCCATCCATTCGAATCGAATGACAGCTGTTTAAAATGCTAAACAAATGAAAAAAGGAAAATTGAGTACGAGTAGGGAGAAAAACGAAATAGATTGTTTTAATAAACTTTGTTAACTTGAAACTTTTTACTCTATTATAAAACACAATACAATATGACAATATGTTGCTATAGTTTTGATATATAATTTTTTTGTATATTTGTAAGGTTAAATTCCTGAATGGCTGAATGATGATAACTGTGACTTGCCATGAGTTGAAGCTCTCTTATTGAGATGAAGTATCCAATAAAATTTTGAAGTTGATGATGGCTTTTAAACTTTATATCGAATTTTCTTTTCTTTTTTTATTTTTACTCGTTTTCATTTTATTGGCTTCTATACGAGTATGTGTATGTGTTTTGTATGAGGGTCGTATGTGTTTGTGTATTGTTATGTTTTAATAAAATGTTTGGATTTAGAAAAAATAAAGTTAAAAAACTTGAATTTTCCACCCTTGTTTGATTTGAATTTTTAGTTTTTCTTTTTATTATATAAATGCAGACAATTTATTTGCATAACCAGATATTTATTGATTGTTTTCTACATATAGCCAAATTTAGCTTTAAGCTGTTTGTAAATGATGTAAAGTGTTAACAGAAAGTCATATTTGGATTGACAGACAATACAAGAACTATTTTGGTTGATTGAGAAGACAATATATTTTTATGTATATGAGCATTTCCTATTTTATTTAACAATTAACGTTTGTAATTCATGTAACATTTTAAAAAAATTTTCTATAAAAATAAGACATTATTAAAAAATTTCCTATAAAAATAAGAAATTTTAGAAAAATTTCCTATAAAAATAAGGAATATTTGAAAAATTTCCTATAAAAGAATTTTTTTTAAAATTTCCTATAAATGTAAAAAATTAAAAAAAAAATTCCTATAAAAGTAAGACATTTTTGAAAACTTTCCTATAAAAATAAGAAATTATTGAAAACTTTCCTATAAAAACAAAAAAAAATTTGAAAAATTTCTTATAAAAATTAGAAATTTTTGAAAAAATTCCTATAAAATTAATAAAATTTTAAAAAATTTCCTATAGAAATAAAAAAAAATTGAAATTGCATACAAAAACAAAAAATCTTTAAAACATTTTCTATAAAAATAAGAGACTTTTGAAAATTTTCCTATAGAAATAAGAAATAACTTCCTATAAAAATAAGAAATTTTCGAAAAATTTCTTATAAAAATAAGAAATTTTCGAAAAATTTCCTATTAAAATAAGAAATTTTTGAAATATTTCCTATAAAATTAAGAAAATTTAAAAAAGAATAAGGTAAAAGTAATAAATTTTTGAATAATTTTCTATAAAAATAAGAAATTTTCAAAAAAATTTCTTAAAAAATTAGAAATTTTTGAAAAATTTCCAATAAAAATAATAAATTTTTAAAAATTTCCTATAGAAATAAGAAAACTTTGAAAAATTTCATACAAAAATAAGAAATCTTTAAAAAATTTCTTATAAAAAAAGGAAATTTTCGAAAAATTTCCTATTAAAATAAGAAATTTTTGAAAAATTTCATATAAAAATAATAAATTTTTAAAAAATTTCCTACAGAAATAAGAAAATTTTGAAAAATTTCATACAAAATAAGAAATCTTTAAAAAATTTTCTATAAAAAAGGAAATTTTCGAAAAATTTAATATTAAAATATGAAATTTTTGAGAAATTTCCTATAAAAATAAGAAATTTTAAAAAAATTTTCTATAAAATTGAGAAAATTTAAAAAATAAATTTTTGAAAAAACTTTCTACAAAAGTAATTAATTTTTGAAAAATTTTCTATAAAAATAAGAAATTTAAAAAAAAAATTATAAAAATAAGAAATTTTTGAAAAGTTTCCTGTAAAAATAAGAAATTTTGGAAAAATTTCCTTAAAAAATTAAAAACTTCTTTGAAAAATTAATAATTTCCTTAAAAAATGTGAAATCTTGAAATAATTTTCTATAAAAAGAAGAAATTTTTGAAAAGTTTTTATAAAAATAAGACTTTTTTGAAAAATTTCTTATAAAAATAAGAAAATCTTAGAAAATTTTCTATAAAAAAATAGTCAAATTGATTAAAAAATATAAGCAACAACTTTGCTTAGAAACACTTTCTTCAGGCCTCCTAAAAGTATGCTATACATTTTGGATCAGACCTCAAATCGTATAATTTATATTTTATCTGACATATTTTTGATTTGTTTTACCGTTTTTCACGCAATCAAATCTTAAAATATTTAATGTCAAAGAAAATAATGGAGTGGCTAATATAAATGTAAGTATGTCGTAATATGGAGTACAATTCAAGTATTCTTTACAAGAATAGGGATAGTATTTTCAGGACAACAATTCAAGTAATAGTTCTCACAATACAAAAAGCAGCTTATCATTTAAACTGTGTATGCAAGTGTTCCTGTGTATGTACTTCAATTTACTTTACACAGACTTATACATGCTTTGCATATACATAGAGTAGAATTTAAAGTAGTTGCTGTGGCAAGTTGAACGCTTTTTACAAACTAACCATCATCATTGGCGTCATTTGCATGCATGAAACGTGTCAACAATTTTGTTAAGCAAAATGTTCGCTCTTACAACATGTACAAAAGACATGAGACACAAATACTTGCATACACACACCAACTTACACATACTTTTATCTATGTTGATATTATACATACGTATGTATGTATATTGTTCCATTGTGTAGGGTATGAGTATGTCATGTTAACATGTTGTTTGCTTCTTTTTTACAAATTTGAATTTATAAAGTTTTTCTATTATTATTTTTTCAACTAACTTTTAGCACAAATGTCATGTTTTATTTGAAGTTTTTCTCTCTGTAAAAGACAAACTCGAGAGGGAACTAGAAAGGAATTATTTTTTTTAACACTCTTGTAGCCTGAAGCATATGCAATAAAATTTTTGTTTTTATAAATCTTAGAAAAATTTAATAAAAATCACATAAAAATATAACATATCTTAAGGGGTATGACAGAAAAAACTTAAGTTAAAGGAATATAAAAACTATTGCATATTTTAAGGGATTTGTAAAAATTTAAAAACTGAAGCTATAATTTTAGGGGGTAAAGTTTAAGTAATAATATTTTTTCTTAAGAAATATAAAATTATTTTAAGTTTATTTGAAAAAAATTGTTCTTAAGAGTAATAACTCTGAGAATAAAGCTTATGAAAATAAAGCTTAAAAAAGTATAAAGAATTAAAGAAATATTATATTGAAATATAAAAAATGAAGCAATTAAAATATTTATAAGAAAAAAGATTTCATATTAAGTCAAATATTACACATTATGTGGTTCAATAACAGAGCAGATATTTTTAAACACAAAAAATGTATTATTTTTCTGTATTAAACTTTAATTGCTATCATTAACTATAACTGAGACTATCGTTATTGTAATTGTTCATTTTAACTACCACAGAAAAAAATGCAACTTTAGCATTCAACATTCCTTGCCATTCAAGTATGAATTTAAAATTCTTTTGTTGCCTACAAAATTATGTCAGAAAAAAGTCCAATAATGACTTAAATTAATTATTTTTTAATGACTCAATACACTCTGGCTTTTGAAACACAAAATAAATAAATAAATATGTTCATGTTCTCTCTTAATAGTTATATTAAAACAAATAAAATTATTAACAATAATCCTTAATGAATCTGTGCTTATAGCCATAAATATTTATGCCTATAAATATTATATAAATATTAAATTTCAAATTAATTTCAATTAATCCTTATGGAACTTGTATAAAATCTTATTTTTTCAACAGACAATTGATTCAAAATAAATTTTTTGTGAAACAGAAAAAATGTTTGCAATTTATTTGTGGCATTAAAGCATTTAATTAAAAAATTGTTTTGGTGAAAAAAATAAATTTTAGATCATAAAGTTGTTATATTAAATATTTATGAAGGAGTTATATTGTTAAAATCAGTTTAAGAAGGAAATTAAAATTAAGTGCAAGAGCTTAAAAGCTTAGAGAGATAGTCTTTGGAAATTTTTAAAATTGTTAAAAAATCTTTTTATTCTTCTGAGAATAAAATTTTAAGTAAAATATTTAAAAGTAATTGGTTGCGTATGATTAATATCAATAAGAAGTTGTTTTTGATTTGTCTAATTCTAGTAAACGGACTTAAAAGTTTAATATACCAAATGTAAGAATAGGATTTTATCCATCCAAAAGCACGTCCTATTTTTAAAAATTTTAATTTTATCCAATTTTTTTAATAAACATTAGAAAAAAATTTAAGATTTTCTTAAAATAATTGTATTGCATACTTTCTGGAGATTACATAAATATTTTTAGATATTGTAAAATATTTAAAATTGGTTGCGTATAATTTATATTATTAAGAAGTTGTTCTTCACTTGCTTATATTAAGCTTGTAGAAGAGTTTAAAAGTAGTATAGTTATACCGAACGAAACCTAGAGTTCCGTTTTTGTAATCCTCATTATTTTACTTTATTGTACTTTTTTAAACATTTGAGCTTATCTAAAAAGATTCATCTAGCAAACTTTAAGTAGATTCGAAGGAATATATTAACATTTATCAAATGCATATAACAGCATTTAATTGAAAATTGTGCAGTATACTTTTTGGATGTCCGCTAAGTTTTTAGAGTTTTTTAAAATTAATAATTTTGCTTGGTTGTAAACAAATATCGCTTTGAATAACTTATATCGCATATTAAGTGATAGGTAACAATTTCTATCGGTTTATATTGATAGAGAAAACTAATTTTTTAGCTGCACAGCACGAATATGGAATAAACTTCCTGCATCAGTCTTCCCTTCCTTTTTTTCCTAATTCCATCACAATGCATATATGCATATGTAGGGGTCATCCAGTGAGTGTTGGTCCAATACAAAAGAAAAAAAGTTTAATCGTTTATATACCTGTGTAATGTCAAATATGAGAAAAACTCAATGGGAAAAACCTTTAGCCAAGGAGAGATTGCGATGAAAACAATTTATTGTGGCCCTTTGTTTCATGGAACCACAGGAGTAAAAATAGTACAAATTATCTTAAAAGCATGCTACACTAAAATATATTCAATGGATATCGAATGCAGTGATTTAAATCGCCGCATTCGATATCGATCGAAATGTAAAGCATTTCAGGGGCCAAATTACGGCATTCGATATCGATCAAAATCTTAGATATTTTCAAAACATTTGTATAGCATACCTTAAGGATATTCAAAATTATTTAAAAAATGCACAGTTTACTATATTTTTTTGAAGTTATTTTCCAAAAGATGAATTGTACTAAAAGAGTTTTAATTATTCGAAACATATTTTTAAAAACGAATCAAAATGTATACCAAATTTCAATAAACTTTTTGCATCGAAGTAACTTTGAGCACCCCTAAAGTATACTTCACAATATTCGCTTAAAAGTCGATATCGAATGCAGTAATTTGGCCCAAGAAACATTTGTATAGCATACTTTTAGGATCATCTAAATAATATATAACATATAAGCAGGCGTAGGTAGCCCAGACCACTAGAAGCCGAAAACTTTTTGTAATTTTCATAAATACCACAATTTTTAATGAAACTCGTGAAATTGAGTATTACAAATTTTTGGAAAACTTTTCGATAAAAATATTTTTCTCAAAAATTTTCGATTAAAATATTTTTCTATCAAAAAATTTTCTCAAAAAAAATTTTCAATAAAATTTTTTATACAAAATTTTTTTATACAAAAAATTTTCTATAGAAAAATGTTTGATAAAAAAATTTTCTATAGAAAAATTTTTGATAAAAAAAATTTCTATAGAAAAATTTTTCAGAAAAAAATTTTCAATTGAAAAATTTTTAATAAAAAAAATTTCTATAGAAAAATTTAGATAAAAAAATTTTATATAGAAACATTTTTGATAAAAAAATTTTCTATAGAAAAATTTTTAATATAAAAAATTTTCTATAGAAAAATTTTTAATAAAAAAAATTTTCTATAGATAAATTTTTGATAAAAAAATTATCTATGGAAAAATTTTTGATAAAAAAATTTTCTATAGAAAAATTTTTGATAAAAAATTTTCTATAGACAAATGTTTGATAAAAAAAATTTTCTATAGAAAAATTTTTGATAAAATTTATTTTTTCTATAATAAGTTTCTGATAAAATAAATTTTCTATAGAAAATTTTAAAAATTTCATAGCCGTTAAATTTCTAAAAATTCCATAACCGTAACAGCCTGATATCAAAAACCAAAAAACCAGATTCAATACCATATTATAAAAACTGAAAAGAAAAATATTGTTAAGGTTTATTTGGTTAAAGTATTTTTGTATACCTGCCAAGATAACATTAAATGCTTGTTTCAGAACACAGTGATATTTTGAATAAAATTACAAGATTCTTATATAAGAAAATTATAATATAGATAAAATAGGTTTCAAGTTTCTTTCATATATCCCAAACATATGCAACATATTTTTAAAAACTATATAAAAACAAAAAGTATGCAATACTTTTAGTTAGAACTCAGCATTTAAATAAGAGTAAATCATTTAGTATTATTTAAACATTTTCTATAACATTATTTTAAGAGTTTGAATTTATTATAAAATTTAATAATGCAAACAAACCGATTTACTCTTCAAAGAAAAACAAACCATTTATTTAAAATTTAATTTAATTTTCAATGAAAATCATTTTAAGGTTCCAAAAACAAAAAATTAAGCCAAGCCAAAATTGTGACTAAAAGCAACTGAATTATTTACTCTAACATTCAACAAAAACTCTAATGTATTTGTATAGGCGAAAATAAAAATGAACTGGTTAATGCGAAAAACAAACTTCCGAAAAAAATTTAAAATACTAAATAAATTCAAATTCTATATGCAAATGCAATTATCGTAACAAAATTGCGAAAATAAAAACAATAGAATTTGGGAAATTTTCATTAACTTTTCGAGAGTATTTTAAACACATCAAAATACAGTGTTAAGTGCCCCCCCCCCCCCCCATACATCAAGTAGTTTTTAGGAAATTTTGTGTGTAAATTTTCACATTTTCAAATTTTCAACCATAATTCAAATTTAATGCTGTTATTTGTTGTTTTTTTTTTTGGAGGCTATTATGTGGTATTTATTTTTTTTCTGCAACATACGCTTGTTTAGAGTCATTTTATTTTATATTGTTTAGCGGGAAATTGTTATTGTATTTTGTTTCAAAATTCTAGGTATTTATTTTGCTAAATAAACATATTGAATTTTTTCCTGTTGAAAACTATGATAATGGTTGTGAATATTTGATGAAAAGTATTTAGTTAGAATTTTCTAGAGGTTTTTGTTTTGTAGCAAATTAAATTGTATTGTTAAATAGAGTAGGAAAATTAAATAAAGGGAATTTTTTATGCTTGTGGGTATATTGATTATTTTGGTTAGGAGCTTATAATAGTCTATATCACATTCTAAAAACTAAAACAAACTCTTGACTTATAAAAAATAACACATTTTTAATATTCATGACGATAAAGTATATAATTTGATCTAGTAGCCTTTTTGCAAATCATAAAAAGGCTTAATATGAAAATTGTGCTGCACACATGCAAATAAATTATGATAGAAATATTTTGGTTTTAAAGAATACTAGCGTTTCTTTAAAAAAATACTAACAAAACGAAAAGATAAAATTATTGTTTAGTAGAAGTATAATTCAGTTAAAACGAAGCTCCTTTAAAAATACAATATATCTTTTTCTAAAGTTTTCAAACGACTAGACTTTAGAAAATCTTCTATGAAAATTGCTTTATTGAAACAATTTTAAACGAAATAATTGTAAAAAAACAATATGTGTTTGATAATTTTGGTATCAAAAAAATTAAAATAATTATAATAATGCTCCACGGCAGTCAATGATAACAGAATAAAGAATAAAATATTTTATTAAACCTTTTATACATTTCGTTTTTATTTTTAAAGGAATAATTTTTAAAACCTCTTTTTTTATAGGAAAATTTCTTATTTTATAGGAAATTTTTCAAAAATGTCTCATTTTTAACGGAAACTTATAAAAATTTCTTATTTTTATAGGAATTTTTTCAAAAATTTCATATTGTAATAGGAATATTTTCAAAAATTTCCTATTTTTAAAGGCAAAATTTTTTTTTTTAGAAAAATTTCTTGTTTTTTTAGGCAATTTTTCAAAATTTTCCTATTTTTATAGGAACTTTTTCAAAAACTTCCTATTTTTATAGGAAAATTTTCAAAAACTTCCAATTTTTATAAAACTTCTTATTTTTATAGGAATTTTTTAGGAAATTTTTCAAAATTTTTATTTTTATAGGAAATTTTTCAAAAACTTCCAATTTTTATACGAAATTTTTCCAAAACTTCTTATTTTTATAGGAATTTTTTAAACAAATTTCTATTTTTTTACCATATTATTAAAAAAATTCTTATATTGATAGCAAATTTTGAAAAAAATTTCTTATTTTTATACAAAACTTTTCAAAAATTTCTTATATTTATATTTTTCAAAAATGTATTATTTTTATAGGAAATTTTTCAAAATTTTCTGATTTTTAAACAAATTTTTCAAAAATTTCTTATTTTTATATCAAATTTTTCAAAAATTTCTTATTTTTATAGCAATTTTTTCAAAAATTTCTTATTTTTATAGCAAATTTTTCAAAAATTTCCTATTTTTATAGGAAATTTTTCAAAAATTTCCTATTTTTATAGGAAATTTTTCAAAAATTTCCTATTTTTATAGGAAATTTTTCAAAAATTTCCTATTTTTATAGGAAATTTTTCAAAAATTTCCTATTTTTCTAGGAAATTTTTAAAAAATTTCCTATTTGTATAGAAAATTTTTAAAAAATTTCCTATTTTTATGGGAAATTTTAAAAAAATTTCCTATTTTTATAGGAAATTTTTAAAAAAGTTCCTATTTTTATAGGAAATTTTTAAAAACTTTCCTATTTTTATAGCAAATTTTAAAAAAATTCTTATTTTTATAGGAAATTTTTCAAAAATTTTATATTTTTATAGGAATTTTTTTTATTTTTTAAGGAAATTTTTAAAAAATTTCTTAGTTTTATAGAAAATTTTTCTAAAATTTCTTATTTTTAAAGAAACTTTTCCAAAAAATTTTAAGTTTATAAAAGTTTCTTATTTTTATTGAAAATTTTGCAAAATTTTCCCATTAAGAAAAAACGTTTTTATATGGAAAACTTTTCATAAATTTCCAATTTTAATGAAAAATTTGTAATTTTTTTAAGAAATTTTTAATTTTTTTTGGTAGAAAATTTTTCAAAAATTTCTGGGTTTTACAAGAATTTTTAAAAAATTCTTAGTTTTATTTTGCAAAACTTTCTTCATATAATTTTTCCAATAATTTTTAAATTAACAATATTTAAAAACAAATTTTGTAATTTTATGGGAAATTTTTTAAAAACTTTTTGATAAGAAATTTTTCAGAAACTTTTATAGAACTTTTCAGTTCAATCTTTTTTTATAAATTTACGTGTGTTCTACATATTTATTTTATATGTCGTTCCACTTTATATTAAAAAAAGTCTCCTAAATGTATGTAATATATTTATTATAATTATCTCGGATATCGACTTATACTGAATGCAAGATTTGAGTCTTTAAATTAACGCTGCGGCCTAGTAACAGCAAACGCTTTAAGTTTGAATCTAAATAATATTGATGAAAAGTTTTTAGCATAGTTTGAGGGGATAACAATAAATTGTATCAACTTTTTGTGTTGACTAAAATAATGTGAAAACTTATATATTGCAAAATGTTCTACAAGAAAGTCAGCCATTTCTATTAGTAAAATCATATATCAATATCAGGATGTGCTGCATACTTAAGGGGCTTAAAATAATTTGTATATATTTTTGGTTAGTTTTTTAAAAGCTATTGTGCTGTTGCCAAAACGCAGCCAACAACTCAAATTGTTCCAGATCCAACTGATCTTGACTGGGATCTGCTACTTCTGCGATACTCACAAGAATATCGTGGTTGCAACCACAACAACTCACATCTAGAATTAGATTTTGCTGAAAATTGAAAAATTAGAAGCTTCCAAGCAATTGATATATTTTTGGTTGGTATTGTAAACACTTTTAATAATTGTTCCTTAAAATATGCAGCATAAACGTCTCTTAAAGCATCCTAATTTTGATTTATGTCTTACAGCTGTTTCTTATCGTGAGTCTAGTTCCAGCCCTCTATATCAGTCTAACACAGAAATATTTAGAAAGAATTACGTAGCATACTTTTGGGATATTCGAAGCAGTTTATTATGCATGAGATTTACAACTGTAAATACATTTTGTTTAAAAACTGGACAGGTTTTTAAAAGCAAAGACAATAATACGATCTTAAACTCTAATAAACCTTTAGTAATAAAATAGTTAAATGTCGTTCATTCTAAAAGAATGTTATACAATTTCAAAAAAAAAAAAATTATATTTTAATTCAATAAAAGATTCCGCAATTTGGAAAGATATATATTGAAAATTTCTAAAAATTTGTATATAATGAACTTAAGACTTTTTGTATATAAACCTTTGGGTATATTCGAAGTAACTTTATATCAAATTTGAATGACCATTAAGCAAAAAATATGATTTCGTTTATCCTAAAAGTATGCTAAACAATTTTGATGATAATTTGTATAATATATTATAGACTTAACCCTTTTTGTATATAAACCCAACTCGTGTTTAATTAAATTAAAGTTAAATATTAAATTCAGTTTAAATTCATATTAAAATTAAAATATCATGGCTTAACCCTATTTGCTTTCTGTTAAAGAAAAAACTATTTGACCAATTTGCATAAAAGTTTAATACTTGACACTTTCTCAACTTGACCCTTTTATTGGCCACTTAACTCGTTTTTTCTGCTATGTTTCACCATTATTTACCAATAATTTTTTATTTATTGCAAATACCAGAGAAAACCCTTTTTTTCAGCCATACAATTCCCAAAATGTCAAAAGAAAAATTGAAAACGAATTTATACTTGCTGCTGACCAAAAAAAAAACGGAAAAAACTTTTTGTCAGTTTACAATAAATCATGTTCAGGGTCTTTTTAAATTTATGGCTTTTTTATATTTTGATACGGAATGTATTTCTTTTTTATTGCCAACATATAACACACAAAACACTCAGATATGTTATAGTAGAATAATACAATTTACATTTAAATTCAATTTGAAAATGAAACCCACATATGAAGAGTAAACAAAAAAATAGTAAAGAAATTCTCAGTAAAAACACATAAGAGGTTTTTTTTATTATGAAGAAGTATAGCATATTTTTTGGCTGCTCTATGTGGAATAACATAAAATGACAAAAACATAAAACCTAAAATATGCAAACAACATTTATGCTTAACGCCTTCGAAGAGGTCATACATAAATTATTTAAGTAGAACAAGGCTAAAATTCTATGGCGCCCATAGAAATTCATACATACATACATATCATATTATAAAAAAAGCCAACACTGTTTTTGGGTAGCATATTTTTGGGCATTAAGCCAAAAATAATTTTAGAAACAAACAAATAAACAAAAATATATTTAAACCATGACATTTTTCTCATTTAAAACATACTTTTTTGTTGTTATTACAAAAAAAGCCTTGAAAGTAAATCTTTTTAAAATTAAGAGAGACAAATTTTTTTGTCATAGTTAAATATATGAGATAAACATTTCTCTTTTGGGCATTATGCCAACTTATAGATAATTTAAAGCATATTTTGGGGCTGCAAAAGCTAAACCATATTTGAAAGGCCTTTGATAATGAAACATTCTTTAAGGATATTCATACAAATAAAATTTAAGTGTAATTTAATAAAAACTTAATTCCTATTTCATCTTTCAGTCATTGCGCAATCATTTTTGTTGAAATTCTCTATAATTCTGGTTAAACTTGTGATGAATGTAAATATATTTCGATTTATTTTTTGCCTTTTAATTTTAGCCTTATTTGTTTATGTTAAATTAAGCAACAAAAAAATGTTTTTATGTATTTGACATGGAGAAAGTGAACAGAAAAGGGGGGAAAAATAGAATCACGTAGACCTTGAACCTTTTGTTTTATGTGTTTGTTTTGAATAATTCTGATGTATGCAGAAATTGTCTATGTATTTTTTTATTATTTGTCTTTTAAATATCTCAATATGTTTGTGTTGTTATAGAAAGGGAGTGTTTCATAGCGAGAATGCACAAGAGTCAGATTCTATTATTTCGAATTGTTCAAATTCTGAAGTATATTTTTGGGAGGTTCAGCTTTTGATAGAGATGGTTAACTAAGATATTTTGAAAGCAGTTATGGGGACTTCAAATAATTTAATATTTGTTTATTAAAAAAAAAACTGTCTGAAACTGAAAAAAATTTTAAAATCATACTCACATAGAAATATTTTTGTTTAAATCCTCAAAGTATGCTTTACACTTAATTTTTTTTTTTTGATTGTGTGAAATAATTATTTCAAAACAGTTCTTTTTAGATATCACAAGGTCTTATATGGACTTTCAATTTTACTAACATCTTCCTAATAAAGAATGTTTTAAACACATCCCAAAAATATGCTTCACAATCCGGTGTGTTATGAAAATCGATCGTTTTGAATTTGATTGATTTCTGTTTTATTTTTCAGATAGTTTTCCACATTTACACAAGAAATTCAAACCAAATGGAAGATAAGATATCACCTAAATGGATTAAAGGTCAAATTTAAAATTATTTTGAAAATATTACAAAAACGATCCATTTAAGAACGATAGATTTTAATCACATACCGAAAAACCTTCTTTATATTATGTCACTTTCGCATGTGGTAATTGTGTCCTTTGCATTAATAGATAATTGTTTTAAATTGTCAAGTAAAATCAAACACACTTTCAAGGAAACCGCGTTGACTACTTTAAGGAGATTTAAGAAAAATTTGCTTGCAAAATAAATTTGTTCTATGTTAAATGCCAAATAAAATAGTTGTTCGTATACTTTAAAAAAGGCATTATTCTACGAAGTGCTTAAATGAGTAGGTAAACAGAATAATATAACTTTAACTCCTAATTTTATGCCACACATATGAAAAATATTCCGTTATTTGGAGACTCATGGATGTGGGCAATAATTTTTTTAATAACCAGGCTAATGAAGTTCATTTAAATTCGTTTTGACCTTAATACTTTAACGGGAAATCGTGTTGCCTACCTTAAGGAGATTTAAGAAAATGTTAATGGTAATAAAATAATTTTTTCGTACACTTTAAAAACAAAGTCATTCTTTTACAAAGTGTCTAATTGAGTAGACGAACAGAATAATATAACTTTAACTCCAAATTGTATGCAACACATATTAAATATAATCCTTTATTTGAAGACTCCTGGATGTAGGCAATAAATTTTTAGTTTGTTAATTTTAAATCGCACCAAATGTGATAATAAGGCTAGTGTAGTCCACTTCAATTCGTTTTGCGCCTTATTTTTTGCTTATGAAAGTGTGCAGTATACTTTCAGGGGAAATCAAATATATAATTTGCAATCAAATTATTTTTATATAATAAACAAGTTTTTCATACACTTTATTATTTTACAAAGTGTCTAAATGAGTAGGCAAACAGAATAATATAACTTTAGCTCCTAATTGTATGCAACACATATGAAATATATTCCTTTATTTGGAAACTTCTGAATGTAGGCAACAAATTTGTTTTACTCAAATGTAATAACAAGGCTAGTGGAGTCCATTTCAACTCATTTTCAACTTTATTGTCTCTAGGAAATTGTATAATATACTTTAAGGTGGCATTAATTTATTTAGAATGAAGATTTCATAATAAATGCATACTTTTAGGAGATAAAAAAATTAATATTTGTTTTTAAGATTTTTTTTACTTTGAAATCACATTCATAAATGATGGAAATAACTTCTATTAAGAATCACTTAGAGTTCTTTTACACTAATACAAATCTATTACAAAAATTAGTAAAAGGAAAATTTATAAATTTTTAGGCAATTGGAAATAGTCTGATTAAAATATAAACTTTGTTGGAACAACTATGAAATTAAATTATGCCTCTCTTTGTTAGGAATAATGGAAATTGGTTTTAAATGGAGAAGTTTAAAAAAAACAAATTAAGTTTTTTGATTAAATTTCAAAAAATTTAAGAAATTATATTGTAATATTCAAACTTAGTGAATATCATTTAATATTTGAAATCCCTAAAGTATGCTTTACTTAAAAATAATAACAAAAGTCATTTAATTTTGATCTCGAAGACCTCGATTGTCCGCGAAAGTTTGAATTCGACTTAAATTAAATGCTATTTGAGATTAAAATATATGTAACTAGTTTTAGATTGTATACTTTTAGGAATTAAAAATAATCAGATTCCTTAAGTCAAGTGTTAAATGATATATTTAAAATGTAATTGTTCAAATCTTAATCTCATGAATATAGGAAATACTCTTGAGTTATTGTATATATATATATATATATATATATATATATATATATATATATATATATATATATATATATATATATATATATATATATATATATATATATATGTATATATATATAGATATATATATATGTATATATATATATATATATATATATCTTTGGGACCCCTGTGTGCTTGGCGGATGACTAACCTGCTATACAACGGCGGTTCTTGAGTTATTGATATCTTGAAATATTGAAAACCAACTGAATAATGTTATAGAAATATAATATATTCAAAACCCTTAAAGTATGCAATTCCCAACAATTTTATCCATTATCTCTAGATGTATGTTATGAAGAACCCAAATGGCTTTCGATTTTTGATTTATATAAATTAAGCGTCTTTAAGGCTGAAATAGTATAACTTTTTAATATCTAGGACCTAGTTCGTAATATTTTAATATGAAATCCCCCCATTTTATTGTATATTTAGACATACCTAACATACATATGTATTTTGTTATATTGTGCCATATAAATTTCTCTTTAAGCACACACTCGAGCAAACATACACGTTTTGACTTGAATAACACAAAAACCAACAACATCATAATCCTTATTATCATCATCATCATCATAATAATAATCATCATTAACGTCGTCATCATTGCCAGGATTATGAAAACGAACTTAGTAGAGCAAACAAACAGAGAGAAGCAGAACAGAAAGAAAAAAATCAATAAAATGCGGCAAAAAAGAAAACTAGCACGTTGTTATGTGTAAGAGAAAAAGAAAATAAAATAAAATTATTTAACACACGCACACCATTTACCTAGACTCTCTAAACGTTACTCATACATTTAAGTCACATGGCATATCATGTGTAATAAGGATAAAAACTACTTTAGTATAGTTTGTAAAGCAATTTTTATGGGATTTGTTGTTAAAGCAAATACAAATAATAAACGTCGAAAAGAAAGTTTACGTTAAGAAAAATATATATATTTATTAATATATAGAATAATAGATGAACAACTTGGCATGTTTTTCTGGGTAAATGTTGAAAATTAACCTAAAATTATGCTTTAGTAATATATAACATTTACTTTTGGATGACTTAAGTATATTAACCCCAAAAAAGTATGCTTTGTTTATGGTAATAATAACATGTTTAGTGGAAAATAATATTTTATTTTCCAGTTTATAGGATACAAAAAATTAGAAAAACTGTTTAATGATTTATTATAAAGGCAGTTAAATTGTTTTTCAATATTTAAGTATATAAACGATAAATATAAATTTTTTAGTTCTTAATCCTTTTCTTGATATTTTCATGTATTCAAATTTAGTTTTCCTTACCCTAAACTACCTTTCCACCTACATATTTTATTGATTTTTCATTCACAAACAACACTTGAATAGCTCTTGAATATTTATCATAAATTCTTGTCAGCCTAGATGTAGACCCTACATTTTCAACAAGAAAATCAATATTGTCTTTTTGCTAAACTCTTGTCTTTCACTAATTAAATTAAAAATTTGTTTCCTTACAGTTTGCTGATTTGGCACAAAAAGACTAAGACTTTTTAAGACACATTCACACACAAACATATACAAAATTTATTTCAAAGAGCTTTAAGTAATTTCATTTTAAATACAATATTGTTACCTTGGCACTGCTTAGAGAGTACTTAAGATAAAGTGGAATTAAATGAAAGAGTAGTTTAGTTTGTTACAAAAAAAAAAAGCTTAAGAAATTAATTTAAAATGTTTTCAAGACAATTGAAATGTATTAAGAGGTGTTAACGTAGGTATTCGAAATTTGTGGCATACTTTAAGGGTGTGTGAAAAAATGTGAAATTTTAGAATCGCAAAACATTTTTTTGGTTTGGTTTGAGTGATCTTAGGAATATTTAACAAATTCTCTTTTAATTAAAAAATTCGGCAAAATCTTAAAGTTTTAATTTAAGAGTTTAGGCTAAAGTTGAAAATTGTAGTCCTATTTTAGATGATTGCTTTTAAGTTTTTAATTAGGAATTTTTTGAGCTAAATGTACATATAGCTCCTTTAATAAATTTATTAGTTATACCATATTGGGAAAAACACATTGAAAATAGCAAATACAAAATTTATACCATACTTTCAGGGTGTTTGAAAAAATGTAAAATTTTAGAATGGTTTTAACATTTTTTTGGTTTGGTTTGAGTGTTTTTAGGTGTATAAAAAAAATTCTTATTTAATTAACAAATTAAGCAAAATCTTCATGTTTTAATTTAAGAGTTTAGGGTAAGGTTTGAAATTGTAGCCCTATTTAAGGTGATGGCTTTTAAGTTTCTTGTTTTTAGTTAGGGATTTTTTGAGCTTAATATCTTCTTTAATAAATTTATTAGTTATAACATATTGAGAAGAACACGTTGAAATTAACAAATAAAAAAATTATAGCATACTTTTAGGGTGTGGGAAAAATGTGAAATTTTAGAATCGTTTTAACATTTTGTTTTTTGGTTTGGTTGGAGTGTTCTTAGGTGTATAAATAAATTCTTATTTAATTAAAGAATTCAGCAAAATCTTCATGTTTTAATTTAAAAGTTTAAGGTAAGTTTTGATATTATAGCCCCATTTAAGGTGATTGCTTTGAAAGTTATAAGTTTTTAATTAGCGATTTTTTGGGCTTAATGTATATTTCCTTCAATAAATTTATTATTTATACCATATTGAGAAAAACACGTTGCAATTTTTGAGTCGTTTTAATTTAATTTAAAAATTCCATAAGATCTTGATGTTTTAATTAAAGAGTTTGGGGTAAAGCTTGAAATTGTAGCCCTATTTTCAAGTTTATTTTGGGCTAAATGTATATCTCCTTAATAAATTCATTAGTTATTCCATATTAAGAAGAACACGTTAACAAAAAGTCATAATTTTTTATTAAATATTTCCTAAACATCTTCTTAAGTAAATTACTAGTATCGGACAAACAATTAAGAACATATTTTTTTATTGCATACTTTTATAACAAAATAAATATATTAAATTTATGTTAAAATAATTTTGAAGAATAATTTATAAAAATTTTTAAGCAAAAATTATTTCTTTAGAAAAATTTTTATTATCAATTTTTTGTCTATAAAAACATTTTTGTTATCAAATTTTTTTTCTATAGAAAAATTTTCGCCATCAAAATTTTTTTCTATAGAAAAATTTTTGCCATCAACATTTTTTCTATAGAAACATTTTCGTTATCAAAACTTTTTTCTATAGAAAACTTTTCACCATCAAAATTTTTTCTATAGACAAATTTTCGTCATCAAAATTTTTTCTGTAGAAAAATTTTCGTTATCAAAATTTTAGTTTGAAAAATTTTTCGTTTTAAAAATTAAAATGTTAAGGAAAAAATTAAAATGCACTCTCATTCTTATTCAAACAATTGGCTTGGACAAATCCATTAACTTGAAGGACGTTTTTATATTTAAAAATTCATTTAAGAAGTAACAGATTTCTGTTATTAAGCAACCTCAAAGTATGCAACGAAAACTTTCAATATTTTTTAAACTTTTTTATCTTTATGCCTGAAGATATACTATATTTGTAAATGTTGTGTTTGAAAATGTTCTTATATTACGACCCACTTTTGATATTTTGCTTAAGATTTCAAAAACTTTCTTTTGAAATTGAAAGACTATTTTGCATGGCCTAAATGCAAAGATGTTAGCACCTTGCAGTAGGCAATAGATTTTAGTTGATATTATTACAATGAAGAGTGAACAAAACTAAGCATCTCGTTATCTCTTTTAACATTTACTGGTAATTTTATTTGTCACGTTTCTTTGAGTTTCAGAATAATATGAAATGAAATTGAAAATGTGAAGTCTATCTTGAGGCAAACAATTTTTTATAATAATCTTACTTTGTTCTAAAATAAATCAGACGAGATAAAATTATTTGATTGACTTTAGAAAACCTAAAAAGTTATATGTTTTGCCTTAAAATAGGCTTCTCATTTGCAACTTATAAACTTGTGCATTGTTTTGTTCTCTTTTAAAAACAAATTATTTTTTTAAATCCTAAAGTAGACCACACTCTTATTTACCTGTATAATTATGCAGAAAAGTTAATAGGACTTAGATTTAATGTACAAGCAATATTTATAAGAAGCATCTTCTAACTCATCACAGGGTTCCTTTATATATAACTTACAAACTTGTGCATTGTTTTCTTCTCTTCATTAATTAAAATATTTGTTTAAACCCTAAAGTAGGTTGGTTTTGTTTAATATTTAATAAAATAAATAATAATGCATTTAAATTTTCACAGATTATGTATTTAGTTGTTTCCTTAAAGTAGGCTACATATTAGTAACTTATAAACATCACGAGTTATGCTCTTTAATGTTGGGTTACCATGGAAACTATTCACATTTCTAAAAGTGATTTATTAAATTTTCTCTACCCTAAAGTAGGCTACACTATCTTTATTCTAAAAACTTTAAAATTATGTTTTTAAGGTTAAGAATATTAAATATATCACTTGATTTCTTTTGCACTTTTTTCGAACACTTTTCATATTTTATTCTTCTTAATCTTAAGCTCTTACAAACACACAAAGAACGATAGGAAAAAACCTTCACCTTAAACTTTTTGTTTTAAAACTTATTGTATGCTGATACTTAAGAAAAAACAAGAAAACATATGCTAGCATATGGTATACTTTAAGGCGTCATTTTATACATATACTTATAAACACTTATATATACTGTAGAATACTTTAAGGCTAGAAAATAAAATTAAATATAAAGAATGTAAAAAATAAAAAGAAATAAGTAAAAGTAGAAAACTTACATGTTTAGTTATTAGAAACGTAGAAATATTTAGTTAAAGTTATTTAATTTAGTTAATGATTTGTTGAGTTGAGGAATTGTGTTATAGTTTGAAGTAGTTTAGAGTTAGTGAGGAATTGAGTTTTATTGTAGCAAAAAAGAGAAGGAAATTTGGAAATATTTAAAAGACAACACAATATTCAGTGATTAACTTTGAAGGAAAATACAATTTTTTGAGAATTGGGAATAATTTTAAAAATGAAAAATTGTTTTTAAATAAATTTTGATTTTTTTTTTAAATTTAAACAAAAATCATACCAATGAAATTCATATTTCGCTGGCGCTTTCACTGAATACTATCTCGCCTGAGACACCGTTTTGTTGTTGTTAATCTTTAAAGCAAATCGATGATATTTGATGATTTTTTTATTATAATTTTTTTTAAATTATTTTGAGTTTATTTATATTAAACAATTCGTTTTTATTTTTAAGTTTGAACGTATTTCATTTGGTTGTTTAAACTATTTTGTATTTGTTATAAAAGAATTTTTCTACAACTTTTATGAACTTGTACTTTTAGGTTTTCACTAAAACAGTCGTTTGTACTGGCTGTTTGTAAGTGTTGGTGCGTTTTAACGATAAACGTATTTGTGTGTGAAACATACGTTATGGTTAAATGATGACGTATTTGAAAATGAATTCGATTCTGAACAATTGCAATTACTATTAAGCGTGTAGTAGTAATTGTCTGGCTTAAAGCTGTTGTAGTAGTAATATTTTATGTTAAAGTAGTTGTACTGAGGATGATTGTAGTCGCTGTAGCTGTAGTTGTAGTAGTAATAATAATAATAATAGTTGTAGTGATTTTCGTGATAGCATGTGTTAGTTTTAGGTAATAGTTTTGGTAGTATTAGCAGTTGATTTCGTTTAAATTTGTTATTGTTGTTTAGATTTCTATTTGAGAAATATTGAAAAATAAATAAGAATAATAATACTACTGGCCAGCACCACCGCCGCCGTCTTCTTCGTTTCTGTTTTAATTTAAGAACTAAGCGGTTGTACCACTTGGTTTGAAGCACTTTATGCACTAAACTAACAGCGTTCATGGTTCTAGTTGTCAACTGTCAACGTTGAGGAATATTTTCACACACAGAGTATAAAATCGAAAATTGTACTCTATTTTTCGTAAACGGTGTCGTTGGCGTCGTCGTCGCTAACGTCCTCTTCATCGTTGTTTTTGCTTATGATTTTGTATTTTAACATCGACTATTTTGTGAAAAGGCGAACAGGCAGAATCCTGTCGTAGCCAAAAACACGAACAATTTTTGCCTTAAACAAGTAAAAAAAAGAGTGAATCTATTTGAAAAACACGAGTCGTCGCAAAATCAGGAATCATCTGAAAACTCACACGTTCGTAACAAACTCAATGTGTTTGATAAATAACAACACACAAAAAAAAAAAACAACAAAAATTTTAGAACAAAAATAAGTTCTCAAGAAACATTTTAGAGAAAGATTTATATCTTTAGAAAACTAAGCCACAAGTTTTTATATGTTTGGCAAAAATATAAAATATTTATTGTAGAGTTTACAAAAAAAAAATTAACACTTTATTTAATAGCACTTTTTTATTTAACTAAAAAATTGAAGTTTTATTTCTACTTTTTTATTTTTTTTTTCTAACAAAAAACTTTTATTAACTTTACTTCACTCTTTTCCATTCGTTAATGTTTGGTGTAATGTAAAAACTCTAAACATCGTGATATGATGTGATGTGGTGTTGTTGAAAGTAATGTTAAAGTAAGAGTAGGAGTTATCCTGTAACTTCCTGAGGTTTTTATGCGAAAATATCCTCGTTATCGTTGAAATTTGTTGTTGAGTAAATTTTGTAGTTGCCTCAAGTCTTTGTTGTTGCCTTTGTTCGTTTTTCCTTTTTTCGCTATTTCTATCATTGTTATTGTTATTTTATTGCTGTTGCCAATTTTTTACACCCTTAAACACTCTTTCTCTAAATCTCACCGCCCCCACCCCCTAAAATTATGCCAGTAGTTTTCTTTAATATTGCACGAGTGTTAACGATGTGTTGATAGTTGATTTACAACAAAAACTGGCTCTACTAGGAAAAGCCAGAGCATTAGGAAATATAAAAAGGAGTTTTACATTGAGCACACAAACAGGAAAATGTAATAGATTTACAGGGATGCCCATAAAACTCAAAATTTACAGGAAATTGCAAAAACAATGTTGCCACCAAATAAATACTTTGTACTTGTTGTTGCAGTAATTGTCTTTGCAAATGTAATATTTTTACATTGAAAGTGCGCATGTACTCATCATGAAAATAAATCTCTTTTATATTCAAGTCTCTTAATTTAAGAAAGAGTTTATTTCAAACAATACTGGAGAATACTTTTAAGCGCACGTGCTTTAATTGCATGAATTACTCAATATATGAGTGGAAATTTTTAGCGCATAGTCATTTAAGTTTAAAGATTATAAGTTATAGCTCGAAATGAGCTAAATTTTCTTGAAATGAGCTAAGTTTTCTTTGAAGAAAACAAGATTTGTTGGAATAGATTTTTTGTTCGAATTTTTGTGGATGAGTTTTTTTGAAAAGTTTTTTATAGAAATACTCGTTTTTTGAGTATGAAAGCAAAATGAGTGTTTTTTGTTTTAGGTTTAGTTGAGAGTTGGGAAGACTTTTTTATGGAATTGGAATTTCTTTTGAATTGCTCTCCTATTTTCGAAATTCCTTTTTTAAAGTGTGCTTTAAACAGTGTCATAATTTGTCATAGTTTCTTAAAGATTTTTTTGTTGTTGAAAAATCATAAAATATTACTTTAATAAATAAAGCCAAATAAAGTAAAACGATTTATAAGCTTAAGTTAAGAAATTGCTTAAGCAATAAAAAATTTTTGAAAAATTTTCTTTTTAAGTTTTTCATTTTTTTAACAAAAATAACTTAAGCTGTGAATTATTTTAGATATTTTAGAGCTTCAAATTCAATAATTATAGTTTCTACTAATTTGATATAGTATAAAAAAATGGAAAATTAAAAATTTTAAAAATTTAGAACAAAGCCATTATGTAGGCTTTGATCTTTTCTTTTCTTCTATATAAAAAAGTTTTCTTTTGTCAAGTTACTTTAAATATTTTTGACCACCTGTGGATTCTCTACTTCAGACAAAGATGTACGGAATGCTTAAAGTAATTTAATATGTGTGTTAACATTACCTTCGAGTGAATAACAATAGAAGACAAATTTTTGATATTTTAAAAAGTATTTTATAATAAAATTATTTAATAATAAAATAATTTAATACTAAAATCTAAAAAATTCGTCTAGGAAATTTTCAGAAGAATATCAAGATAATTAGGAAACTTTTTGATGTACAAATTTCTTCAAAGAAATTTCTTTTAAGTAAAAAATTTTTATAGAAAATTTGTCCTTATTACAATCATTTCTTGAAAATTTCTAGTTATAAAAAAAACTGTTCCTGTATGATAAAAAAAATATTTGCTAGTCTTTAAAGAAATATTGCAACTATTTTTTTGTCGTCTTTATTTTAATGAAAAGTTTTTAATCTAAAGCTTTTAAATGACCTTAGTTGGTCAAATTTTGGTCAAAATTTTACTTAAAAGAAATTTTAATCAAAATTTTACTAAAGACGAATTTTGATCAAAATTTTACTAAAGAAACATTTTGATCAAAATTTTACTAAAGACAAATTTTGATCAAAATTTTACTAAAGACAAATTTTAATCAAAATTTTACTAAAGAAAAATTTAGATCAAAATTTTACTAAAGACAAATTTTGATCAAAATTTTACTAAAGACAAATTTTGATCAAACTTTGATCAAAATTTTACTACAGATTTTTATTAAAATTTTACTAAAGAAAAATTTTGGTCAAAACTTTACTAAAGACAAATTTTGTTAAAATTTTACTAAAGACAAATTTTGATCAAAATTTTATTAAAGTAAAATTTTAAACAAAATCTTATTTAAGATAAATTTTAATCAAAATTTTACTAAAAAGAAATTGTGAAATTTTCATATAGAAAATTTCAATGTTAATCATAAGTTCTTAAAGTTTTTGTAAAAAATTTTCCTAAACAATTTTTTAAGAAAAATTTTCGTGTTAAATTTGTGCATAACAAAATAATTGTAATTTTTTGTTTAGAAAATTTTTGTGTTTTTTTGTTTTTTTTTTTTTGATTATTTGTTATAGAAATTCTTTAGTTTATTGAAAATATTAAGATAATTTTTTTTGTCTAGAAAATTTTTGCGTAAAACTTTCGTGAAGAAAATTTTTGTATTAAATTCTAGGGCCAAATCGGCGCAATTGATATTGTTCGAAAACTCAGACTTTTAAGTAAATTTTGTATAATATACCTTGCGATTTTCAAAATAAATTATTTTGCAAGAAAAATATAACTTTATATTAAAAAATCTGTTTCAATTTTTTTATTTTAAAAATTTTTGTGTAAAATTTTGATACAGAGAATTTTTGTGCAAGACTTTAAAAAGCACATACCAATTTATTTTAAATAATATTGAAAATGAAGAATTAACATTGACTGAGGCGTGGAAAAAATTTAATATTTTCGACTGCATAGTTTTGGTTGCATCTGCAGTATCCAGTATACGACCAAAAACATTAAATGGGTGCTGGAAAGCTGTATGGCCAGGTTGTGTTCGTAGTAATACTGCTGATGAAATATCTGTATTATCTGAAGAAATTTTAATGCTGGCTCGACAAATTGAAAGCGATGGATTTGATTCTTTGAACCATAATGATATAGAAGAGCTTCTCGTAGATGTTCCGTTATCTGATGACGACATTGTTAGTCTAACTGCTGATAATATGGAAGATAATAATTGTGAAAGTGATTGTGAAGAACTTGTAGAGCCCCTTACTTTAAAAAAAATTGATAAAATTCTGAAAACAGTTAAAGACTTACAGAGCGAAATTCTTAATGTGGATCCCAATACGGAACGGGCACTAAAAATTCAGCATTAACAACACATTTTCGGCATATCAAGAGTTACAAAAAGAGTTAAAAAAATCGTCATCACAAAAACTTATGACAAATTATTTTCAACAAGTACCTAAGGAGAAAGAACTGACTGAAAACTTTGATGTTCCTTGCAGCCAAAGTGAGAACATTTGTAGTGATAAAAATAGTAATCTACCCATAGATGTGTTTGTTTCCTCTAGTGATGAAAGCGATATAGAGCCAATTCAGAAACTCGGAACACGCCATATTAGTGATTCTGATTATGAGATATAATTTATTTCTTTAATAAATGAATTACTTTTTTGTTGATTTTTTTTATGTGATTTTGTTTGAGTTTTAATGCTTTACTTTGAATTTATGCGTTTTTTCAAAATTCAGGAACGAATCATTAATTTTAGTATGGAGCTAGTGTATCGTTTTATGCGAATTCGTTTTATGCGATTTTCTCTGGAACGGATCAATCGCATAACACGAGGTTTGAGTGTAATTGACTTAAACACATTGTAGAGGAAAAATTGACTTCTATTTAAGCATTTTTGATATTGAACATTTTTTAGGCTCTCCTTAAAATTTTTTTATTTGTTTAAAAGACGGTATTGAATAACGGATATAGAAAATTTTAATGTTAAACACAATTTTAGAAAAGTTGTTGTAAAATTTTCATAATGTTTTTGTGTGAATTTTTTTTTTAGAAAAATTTTTGTGTAGAAACTTTTTAAGGGACTATTTTCTAGAAATTATTTTGTGCAAAATATTCGCATAGAAAATTTTTTGTTTAATTTGTTTTTTTTTTAGAAAATTTTGTCTTAAATTTTCCTTTATATTTTTATTATATTTTCTAGAAAAAAGTTTTCTTTTTTTTAAATTTTTGTATAGAAAATTTAGATGTAAAATTTATATAATCTTTTTATATAAACTCTAGAAAACTGGAGCCAAATTCCGAATTCGAACCGAAATTGTATAGTATACTTTTAGGAGGTGCATAATGAATTATGTATTATTTTAAGCTAACATTTTTTTTCAAACATTACCTATAATCGAGTTTGATTTGCTGATTTGATATTTATATATCATAAAACAAGAACTTGTCTCTTTTCATTGTAAAATCTTGATTTGATTACCTTACAAATTTTCCTCCCTTAAGTATGCAGTTTTATTTGTATCTTATTAATTTGTATATAAACCAACTAAGGAAATATCTCCTGTGAAATTTATAGCTAAAGCTTTTATTAGAATACTGTTCAAAGGCAGTTTTTATATTCAAACTTATTTTATAAATATTTTATTGAAAAGGCGTTTAGCTGGTTAAAAAATGCCTGATTCATGGAGACCAATTAATTAAGAATCACTTAATGAGTCGATTTAATAACGATTTAACATTAGCTTTTATTCAACATCTAATGGAAAATGGCTTAAACTTACATGTTTTGAGAAATTTTCTTATTTCATTTACGTTTTCTTAAAATTCCAGTTTTTGTACTCATCCCACAATATTTTACTAATAAAAATAATAGCAAGCTTTTAGATAAAGCGAATGAATTAAAAATTTTATCATGTCTTCACTATTACAAGGCATTTTCTTTCTTACTAATAATCTAGTGTGTAAAGCCAAGTGATGCAGCAACTCTAATAGTTTGCTTCAATTAATTTAACAAATAATAATTTTTTTTATTAAAGAAAAGCTTAAGGTTTTAAGTCTATATATTTCCACGACATAGCTATAAAATATCCTTTCATCTTAAGCTTATTATAAACATCTACTAAATGTCATACTTATTTATCATTTCAGAGTGGATTTTCGCATTTTTTTACTATAGCTTTTTTAAGTCGAGAAGTGTGTGTGTATCTGTGTGTATGTTTATAAAGGAATTAAAGTCATATTAAATAATTTCATTAAAGGAAACTCCATTAGGGACATAAAGATAATAAAATTATTAAGGCATATACAGAGAAATAAGGCACAGCAGTCGTAGCATGAACACAAATACAGACACGTAGTAGGACAAGAATCTATACGCATACTATACTAACGTCTAAAGCTTAAAGATACCAATAAACAAGGAATGTGAAAAGTCACAGACACTAGTAAACAATAATACAGTTTACATATAAATATGTAAAGCCCAGTGGTTTCATAAGGTGGATTCAGTTTTAGAACTTATGGAGTAGGAAAAATCTTTGAGATGGGCAGCAGGATCCTGATAAAGAAATATTGGAACTTGGCTATACACAAAATCTTGCTTTTAATCACTAGTATCTTAAAGGTTTTGGAGAAGAACCTTTATGATAGAACTACTGGGAGAAGTTAATACCTACATTCATATATTTTATACAACACGAGTTTATAAAGTTTTCCCTTTGTATATTATTTTATTTTTTCCACTCATTATTATTTTGGTTGTTGGTGTTATTTTTCGTATAATCTGAAGTCATGAAAATATTCGCAAATAAAAATAGAACAAAAATACTTTTAAGGAGTAAAACCAAGTTTACACACATCGAAGTAACACTTTTACACATACGATCTAAAAAAGAAGTCAAGTTAAACACATACACTAACACAAACCATATCCTTTTGGGAAATATGTTGCAAGTTGTGAGGGGTTATGGGATATGTTTGTAATTTTTTTTTCTAGATATTTTGTTTTTATTTCTTTTATAAGTCTAACAAATGATGACAGTGTTGGAGAATGTGCGTGAGTTTTAAAATTGCGAATAAGTAGAATTAACTTTAACACATACACAAACACTCTCGCACATATGATTATTTTTATTGTGGCAAGAAAAGGAAGTTAAATTCATTAAGAAATTAAGAAAAATTTGTCTTTTTTTTATACTTTATGATAGATTAGGGGAAAATTTATATATTTTTGTTTAAAAATTTTGGCTTTTCTTAATTTATTATTCACTAAATGTTTGGTTGAAGAATGATTACAAATTTCCTTAAGAAATCCATTGTTAGGGACTCGTTTTTGTGTAGAAAAAAAGGTAAGAAGTGATTAGTAATTTTTGTTAATAAAATATAATGTGAGATTAATTTAGTGATATACATATATATGCATATAGGAATATTTAAGAGGAAGAAGTAATTACTTTATTGTGCCAAATTCTTTGCAAAAGATGTTAAAAGATAATTAGGATAAAATTATTGCTTTATTACTCACATAATTAATTTCCAAAATTTTTCTATATGAAGTTTTTCTTATAGAAAATTTTTCTTTTTTTTTTCTATTTTCTATAGAAAAGTTTTCTTTATTAAAATTTTTCTATAGAAAATTTTTCTATATTAAAATTTTTCTATAGATAATTTTTCAATAGAAAATTTATCTATAGAAAATTTATCTATAGAAAATTTTTCTATAGAAAATTTTTCTTCATAAAAACTTTTCTATAGAAAATGTTTCTATATAAAAATTCTTCTATAAAAAATTTTTTAATATAAAATTTTTTCTATAGAAAATTTTTCAATATAAAAAGTTTTCTATAGAAAATTTTTCTATAGAAAATTTGTCTATAGAAAATTTTTCTATAGAAAATTTTTCTATAGAAAATTTTTTTATAGAAAATTTTTCTATAGAAAATTTGTCTATAGAAAATTTTTCTATAAAAAATTTTTCTATAGAAAATTTTTCTATAGAAAATTTTTCTATAGAAAATTTTTCTATAGAAAATTTTTCTATATAAAAATTATTCTATAGAAAATTTTTCTATACAAAAATTTTTCTATAGAAAATTTTTCTTTATACAAATTTTTCTATAGAAAATATAAAAATTTTTTTATATAAAAATTTTAATGTCAAAATTTTTCAGTATCAAAATTTTTTTGTATCAAAATTTTCTATAAAAAGTTTTTCTATAGAAAAATTTCTATATAGAAAATTTGTCTACATAAAAATTTTTCTATAGAAAATGTTTCTATATAAATATTTGTCTATAGAAAATTATTCTATGTTAAAATTTTTCTCTAGAAAATTTTTCTATATTAAAATATTTCGATACAAAATATTTCGATACAAAATTTTTCTATAGAAAATTTTTCTATAGAAAACTTTTCTATGTAGAAATTTTTCTATAGAAATTTTTTCCATAAAAAAATTTTTCTATAGAAAAATATTTTATTTAAAATTTGTCTGTTGAAAGTTTTTCTATATAAAAATTTTTCTATAGAAAAATTTTTTATGTTATATATAAATATATATTCTAATATTTTTCAATAGACAATTTTTCTATGTACAAACTTTTCTATAGAAAATTTTTCAATATAAAAATTTTTCTATAGAAAAATGTTCTATTTAAAAAATATGTCTATTGAAAGTTTTTCTATATACAAATTTTTCTATAGATTTGTCTATATTAAACTTTTCTATATAAAAATGTTTCTATAGAAAGTTTTCTATATAAATATTTTTCTATATAAATATTTTTCCATATAAAATTTTTCTGTATACAAATTTTTCTATAGAAAATTTACTTTATACAAATTTTTCTGTTTAAAAATTTTTCTGAAGAAAATTTTTCTATATAAAAATTTTTCTATAGACAATTTTTCTATATAAAAACTTTCTGTAGAAAAATTTTCTATTTAAAAATTATTTTATAGAAAATTTTTCTATATTAAATTCTTTGATATTAAAATTTTTCTATAGAAAATTTGTCTATATTAACATTTTCCTTCAGAAAATTTTCTATAAAAAATGTGTCTACTTAAATAAAAATTTTTCTATAGACAATATTTTTATATAAAAATTTTTCTATTGAAAATTTTTTTATATAATCATTTTTTGTAGAAATTTTTCTATAGAAGATTTTTTTTTATAAAAATGTTACTATATAAAATTTTTTGTAAAGAAAATTTTTCCATAAAAAAATTTTTGTAAAGAAAATTTTTCTTTATACAAATTTTTATATATAAAAATTTTTCTATAAAAAATTTTTATATATACAAGTATACAAAATTTTTATACTGAAAAATTATTTTATAGAAAAATTTTTCTATAGAAAAATTTTTCTATAGAAAAATTTTTTTCAGAAACATTTTTATATATAAAAAATTTCTATAAAAAAGTGTTAAATGAAAAATTTTCAATAAAAAAAATTATATATGAAACATTTTCTATAGAAAAATTTGTGTATAAAATAATTTCCTATAGAAAAAATGTAATATAGAACATTTTTCTATATAAAAATTTTTTATAGAAAATTTTTCTATAGACATTTTTTTTAGAAAAATTTTCTGTATACAAATTTTTTATAGAAAATTTTTGTAAATAAAATCTTTCTATATAAATTTTTTTTTTATAAAATGTTTTTTTTAGAGAATATTTTCGTACATAAAATTTTTCTATAGAAAATTTTATTTTATTAAAATTTTTCTGTAGAATTTTTTTTCTATAGAAATTTTTCTATATATAAATTTTTCTTTAGAAAAATTAAATTCAATAAGTTCGGCCTAAATTTTTTTCCAGACACATATTTATTTATATATTTACTTTTATATTAAAATCGGGCGAGTGTGGTAAATTTTTTAAAAGTGGCACTTTTGGATACTACCCACGCGCGCTGTCGTATTTCAAATTCCTCAGCAATGGACTAAAATTATTTTCAGACGATGAAAAGACCAATTTTATAACACCCTTGTGTGTTTTAAGGTTAAAGACTGTAGCTAATATGATGGCTACTTTAATAATTTTCATAGTTTGAGGCAGGAGACTCACTAGTTAAATATATTACAGAGTCGATTCTGCGGAGCTTTGGTTTTGGGTTTTCCTATAATGGCACCTGTGAGCTCTAGCTTTGTTAAGTTCTACTATGAACGGTAAGCATAAAAGCTATAAATAGCCTTACAAACGCCAGCTAATAAAAAATGCTACAATGATACTGAAGATTGAATTTCAATCTTCTCTTAAGAGTTACCAAAATGTTGCTGCAAATTTGTCTCTAGAAACTTAAAAATTGCTTTGCAATCGATATACATATGATCTTAGTAGTGTAGGGTATTATTTAGTCATACTTGACCGACTATATATAATATTTTGTTCCTTGTTTTTACTATTATTTTATGTATATCACAATTTGAATATACTTTGCAATATAAAATTTTTAAAATCCCTTAAAAGTATGCAACAAAATTCTTTAAATTAAATTTAGCCTCTGATATTTGCAAAAACAAAAACTTTTAAAAAGTCAGTAATAGGTTTCTTTTTGTTTTTATTATTGATATTGATATAGATTTTGAAAGTTTATAGTTTTTTCAAACATTATTTTTATATAAAACAAAAACTACTCTTGAATAGTTAATGATAATGTCCTCTTTAAAGATATTTATGTATTTCAAAAAAGTTCACACTTTTACTTAGCCATAAAATTTTTAAACAAATCCTTTACATTTATAAACATTTGTTAAGATTTTCAATACTCCATTAAATTTAACTACCCCCTCATTCATATGTGAAATATTTATTTCCTCAAAGCGAAAATATAAT
This sequence comes from Stomorhina lunata, assembly GCA_933228675.1. Classification (NCBI taxonomy): domain Eukaryota; kingdom Metazoa; phylum Arthropoda; class Insecta; order Diptera; family Rhiniidae; genus Stomorhina; species Stomorhina lunata. The sequence goes on along the minus strand of OW121740.1, from coordinate 168,506,078 downwards.
GTTTCAACTTCAATAAACTTAAAGGGAAATGGCTGCTGTTGATAATAAAATCCTAAATACAATATAAAAAAAAACACAAACACTCACATTCAACTCGTACCAATTTCCTTTCTAACGACATTTTAACCTAAAATCATTTTTAAATTTTAAAACGAAAACGTACTTAAGCCAAAGCTAAATGCTTTTAAATTTACAAAAGATTTCAGGAAAGAGTGTAAATATTTTCTAATTATATCTCCAGAACGGAAGTGTGAATGTGTGAGATATAAATATAAATAAATGCCATGTGCTTTTTTTTATTGTATTATTAATACTTGTTGTACAAAAGTTAAATTTCAAGTCCTTAAAGGCAAATGGAAGGGGGTGGGGGTGGTAAAGCGAAATTATGAATTTTCATTTACGGATGGTTGGTTGTTTGGTTGTTTTGTTGGTCTGGTGTGGGTCGTTTTTTATGATTATGTGAACGTGTGAAGTCTTTGGAAAATATTTTTTAGTGCGTGCCTTTTTAACAAATACCTAAATGGATTTCGTTTTTCGCTTCTTAACATCTTTCCGCCTTAACATTTTTTTGTTCTCTTCTTTTTTTATAAAAATGCCTATGACTTTATTTCATACTTAGTAGGGAGTTTTCATTTCCATTATTATTACTTACAAGAAAATTTATTTACAAGCTTAAAATTTTTCTTATATGCCTGTGTATTAGTGTGAAAAGTATTGAAAGCCTTACATATATTGGTATTCAAAATAGAGGCGTTCAGGCAATAAAAATCACACAATGGGACATAAGTATACTTCGTTTACGTACACTTTTAATGCCTATATTTAAGGCTTTAGCCTTAATTTTATTTTGCCCTAGAATTAGGTTTTAAATTCTATACATTTTCCGGGTTTTTTTGAAAAAAAAAATTATTTTATTTCCATGACATTTTTTCATCCTGCAATTTGCTCATCTTCTATAAATATCCTTTTTAGTTCTTATTTCATTCCTAATAGATTTTGGTTGTTTCTTTTAAAAAAAAGAAAGAAAAAATGCCATTAAAACCATTTTAGTATTTTTTTTATTTGCTTAAATTGTCTTTTGGAAGGATTAGAGTCAACCTAGGAATTTAGCAAAGAATGCGATTAAGTGTTTTGTTGCGTACAGAAGAAGCTCAGGGAAAAAAATATAATGAAATAGGAAAAAAAAAATAAATATATATTGGATTCTTTTACGCAAAAAGCACGCAAAGGTATTAAGTAACCTCATCATCTTAAAGACACGCCAACTAACATGCTTAACACCAAAAACAAGAAAAAAAAGGAGGAAAAGGATATGTATGTATAATATAGCTATAAGAAGTATTAAGTGACATTCTTTTTTTTTGCCTTTTTTTCTCAATTTGGTTAAGGAATAAGAAAAAATAAGCTAGATAAATACTTTACTAATAAGATGTAGTTGCTGTGGCATATTATTATTTTTCGTTTTTTTCTGGAAATTTTTTTTCTACAATATTATTAGTGATAGAGGAGAAAACATAAGGGAAAAATCATAAAACTGACCATTATAATATTATGTTAATCTCTTCTATGTATAGATGTATGAGTATTTTTTTCATAAGACCATTTTGAGCTTGAAAGTATTAGGTCTATCTTTATTTAGTAGTTTTATGATTTGAAGTCTTCATCGGCATATGTATATTAGAAAGGCTTATTCGTTATACAAACGAAATCGGCTTTTGTTTATCCCTTGAAAATGAAGTACTAAATAACGATTTAAACAAAGTTTGTTCGAGCAGCTTCGCAAGACAACTTAGGTTGAATAAGGTAGTCTGTTAATGAGACTAACCAGATCATAAAGTCCATAATGTAACGATGGAAACAAGCAAAAAGTACTTCATCCCCCACTTTGAAACAAGCGATAAGACTTAAAAAGCATAGCTATATCACCCAAGTCTTCAAAAGAATAAGAGCCCAAAGAATTATTTCTTTTTATGGCAGGGCAACTACAGAGAAGATATTTTGGTAACTCATCCTCTTCGTAGACATATCAGCTACTGCAAATGTTGCTCATCGCAACCTTGAGCCTAAACGTATCAGGCAGATTTTGATACTGACAGTATATAAAGGATTCTGGTTCATCTGAAATTTTTAAACAGTCCCAAGTCTATTTATAGAAGAGAAGTAACACCATCTAAGTATATACATTAGGTATGACATAGTGAACGACTTTTTGATTTTTATGTATTCCCGCCTCTTATTTTGTTAGGATTGGAAAAAAAATGCATATGCCAAAAAATGGCGGAGTTTGGAAAAGGGGAAATGGCGCCTCATCGAGGTCAAAGTTCGAGGTAAAAGTGAAAAAAAGCATAAAATGTCCTATAACTGCCACGGAGTCGCCCCTACCGTGGTAAAATGTAAGACTTACCACCCTTAATTTTCCCTCCCAAACATTTTTGTGGAACATGATTTTACCCCATCTCCGATCCTTAAGGGACTTCCCCTACAAAAGTTAGTTTTTTATAAATTTTGCCCCCATCGCCCCAACAAGTTTCTGGGCGCCTCTGGAGGATTAAAATGCATGACAACCTCTATTGATTTTTCCTTCCCAACATTTTTGTAGAACATACTAACATTTTATCTCTGCTACTTAGGGTACCTTCCCTTCAAATTAAGATTTTCGGATTTTGCCACCCTTCTTCTAACTACTTTCAGGCCGGCTCTGGTGGATTCAAATGTATGGTGAACCCCCATTTATTTTTTCTCCCAAACATTTTTGTAGAACATACTTACCTTCTATCCCTGCTCCTTAGGGTACCTTCCTTTAAAATGAAGATTTTCGGATTTTGCCCCCCTCCTTCTAACTACTTTCAGGCCGGCTCTGGTGGATTAAAATGTATGGTGAACCCCAATTAATTTTTTCTCCCCGAACATTTTTGTAGAACATACTAACCTTCTACCCTTGCTCCTTAGGGTACCTTCCCTTCAAATAAAGTTTAAAACTTTGCCCCTCTCGTGGTAACTACTTTCATGACGCCTCTGGAGGATCGAAATGTATGACGTACCCCCCTTAATTTTTTCTCTCAAACATTTTTGTAAAACATATTAAATTTCTATCTCTGCTCCTTAGGGTACTTCTCGTTCAGATAAAGATCACAAATTTTACACCCCATGCTCTAACTACTTTCAGAGCTTCTCTGGAGAATCAAATGTATGATCGACCACTGGTTTTTCTCACACAATATTTTTGTGAACGACACCAACCTTTCATATCTGCTCCTAGGTTACTTCCCTTTTAACAACGTTACATAAATTTGCTACCTCGTCCAAAATTTTTTATTTTGCAACTTTAGAGTAGTCAAATGTATGACCGACCATTAATTTTTTCCCACCAAATTTAAGGACCATACATTTTTTTTAAATTAATTTTGTCCAAATTGTGCTTACTTATAGTAAGTAATAGTTGAACCTTTAGTTAAGACAAAAAGTCGGTCTTTGTTCTACTTGAATGGAAGATCAAGAAAACGGTTGAAAAAGTCGGTCTTTGTTTGTTCGGTATTAAAAAGGGAAAAGTGATTGTGATATAAATTCGCGTATTGTTTTTTAATCATTTTTAAATAAAATGGCGTCAACATCGACTGGCATTGCAAAAAGTTTGAGATCAAGTACTGAACTATTTTTAATAGGACAACCATGCTCAAATATATTGGGAACGAAATTGAAATCAAGAAAACAAGTACTTAAGATGTATTTTTATGGGACTGGAAAGCGTAAAATAAGTTCGGATGAAAGTGCATACTTGGTAACTGACACAGTCATGATATTTTGGCGTCAAGCATTCATCCCGACAAAAAAAAGAGACAAAGTAAAGGCACAAGTGCAGTCGTTGGTAGCTGAATGGAAAACACTACAAAAAAATACTGTAAGAGGCGGAGCAACACAAATTGAAAAGGAAACTAATTTTGTCGAGCAATTGGATGACCTTTTTGATATAGCTCATGCAAATGCTCTTAACATGTTAAGCGATCCGGAAGATGTTTTATTTTTACAACAGCAACGGCAGAAGGGACGTCCAGGATGTATGCTAGGAGTTGACAAAGTTCTTGCTACACGAAGCAAAAGGAGAGCGGAAAGAGAAAAGGAGGATGAAGAACGGAAAAAGCGTGCAAAAGTTCACAACGAAATCGCAACAGCTGGTAAGTACATTATTACTTTTATTTTAGACTTCAATATTTACAATGTGTTCTATATAATTAAAGTACTTGATTATTCATCTGCCGAATCGACTGTATCAGACAATCAGCAGGATGCTGATGAATCGGAACTGTCTAAGCAATTACCCAAGGGTACAAGAGGATCCATAAAATGTATTACTCCGGATCTAGTCGCTGTTTTGGATAGATGCAAGATATCAGATATTGCAGCTATTCGTATATTGATTGCTGCAGCTCATGCTTTTCAACTTGACGTAAGAAAGTATATCATAAATAGAACAACTCTTCGAGAAGCACGGACACAAAATCGGCAGCAAATAACAGAATTCTTGAAAGTAAATCCGAAGGTATGTAATTTTATATATTTCTATAATATGGAGTAGTTGTTTAAATCAGTGTAAAAATGTATTCTTTTGTAGTTGGCTGAGGCAAAATGTTTGAATTTGCACTGGGATGGAAAAATGTTGGTGGACTTTGAAGGCGGTGGAAAAAAGATTGAACGACTTCCTGTTGTTCTAACATATGATGGTAACGAGCAGCTCCTGGGTGTACCAAAGATAAGGTCAGGTAAAGGAAAAGGCAAGCGCATTTCGGAGGCAATTTACGCACTTCTACTTGAATGGAAAATCGCTCACCGCATTCAAGCTATTTCTTTCGACACCACTTCAACGAATACTGGCAAATTCCAAGGTGCGTCTTTATTGCTTGAGCAATTACTGGAACGAGATCTTCTTTATCTTCCATGCAGACATCATATTTATGAGCTGCAAATAAAGGAAGTGTTTGAAGCGAAATTTGGAAAAATGTCTGGACCAGGGGTTCCAATATTTGCACGTTTTAAAGAGCAGTGGGAAAATATTAAAGAAAAACAATATAGTTCAGGTATTAAAGATGATGAAGTTGCAGCAAAAATACCGCCCGAAGTTCAAATTGATACCAAATCATTTTGTTTAGCTCAATTAAACGAAAAACAACCCAGAAGCGACTACAAGGAATTTTTACAAATCGTGCTGCTGTTCCTTGGTGTAAATATTCCCGATTATAAATTTAGCCAACCAGGACCTACAAGTCATGCTCGATGGATGGCCAAAGGCATATACTGCGTAAAAATGTTTTTATTCCGAGAATTTCTCTTCTTCGACGAAAATGAACTGAATGGACTTCGCGATGTGACGGTTTTTATCGTAACCCTTTATATTAAAGCTTGGTTTAGTGCTACAAAAGCAGTAGAAGCCCCAAATAATGACTTGAACTTTTTAAAAGCGATTTACCACTATGCTTCAGTTGATGGGATAGTTTCACGTCAGTTAGTAAAGAAATTCTGTGGACATCTCTGGTACCTTAGTTGTGAAGCTGTTGCTTTTGCATTATTTGATAACAATGTACCCCTTGATACCAAGCGAAAAATGGCTGATGCAATTCGGTCATTTGAAAAAGATAAAGAGAAATACGCAGAAGAACTGTCGGGCAGTGACATTGAAGAATCGTGTGATGAAGAAAGCGAGGCTGAAGAGCATAAAATAAATTTTCCTTCAGTAAATTTGTGTGGCCTCAAAAGTGATAAAAGAATTTTGGTGACACTAAAAGACCTTAATGAAAGGTTCATGGAGAAAAATTTAAGTCATTTTGTGACACCATACACAGGAAGAATGTTTACACGCCTCGGACTATCAAAAAGTTTTCTTGATAGTGATCCAGGAACTTGGGAAAAGCGTGAAGACTACCAAGAAGCCCTAAAAACTCTGCGAGATTTACATGTTGTCAATGATACTGCCGAAAGAGGCGTAAAACTAATAGAGGACTACAACAATATTTTGTGCCGAAACGAGGAAGAAAAAGTATTTCTACTGCAAGTCGTTGCCGAAAATAGGAAAAAATATCCATTTTATTTAAAAAACAAATTAATAGACTAAAATAATATAGAAATTTAACTCAAAATTATAAAAAATAAAAGACATATAAAAACATTTTTTTTTTATATGGGAAAACCTCAGAAAAATTTGGAACAAATTTATTTAAAAAAAAATATTTCTGTATGAGGTACCCTAAGAAATACCCTAAGGAGCAGATATAGAAGGTTAATTTATTCTACAAAAATGTTAGAGAGAAAAAATTAAGGGGGGTATGTCATACATTTGGATCCTCCAGAGGCGTTATGAAAGTAGTTACAATGAGAGCGGCAAATTTGTAAACTTTATTTAAAGGGAAGGTACCCTAAGGAGCAAGGATAGAAGATTAGTATGTTTAACAAAAATGTTGGGGAGAAAAAATAAATTGGGGTTCACCATACATTTTAACCCGCCAGAGGCGGCCTGAAAGTAGTAAGAAGGAGGGGGGCAAACTCCTTAAATCTTCATTTTAAAGGAAGGTACCCTAAGGAGCACAGATAAAATGTTAGTATGTTCTACAAAAATGTTGGGAAGGAAAAATCAATGGGGGTTGTCATACATTTTAATCCTCCAGAGGCGCCCAGAAACTTGTTGGGGCGATGGGGGCAAAATTTATAAAAAACTAACTTTTGTAGGGCAAGCCCCTTAAGGAGCGGAGATAGGGTAAAATCATGTTCCACAAAAATGTTGGGGAGGGAAAACAAAGGGGGGTAAGTCTTACATTTTACTACAGTAGGAGCGACTCCGCGGCAGTTATTGGACATTTTATGCATTTTTTTACATTAACCTCGAACTTTGACCTCGATGAGGCGCTATTTCCCCTTTTCCAAACTCCGCTATTTTTTGGCATATACATTATTTTTCCAATCCTAACAAAATAAGAGGCGGGAATACTTAAAAAAGTGGTTTTAAAAATTTTCATACATCACTATGTCATGCCTAATATACATACCCAATAAAACTTTTCATTACCAAATAAAGAGTTAAACAGTTAAACTATTGAACACGAACTACTTACTCATTCGCTGTTTAAGTCATAACATTAACATGGGGATGTCATTGAAGGCAAGTACTTACCAATTGCAGAAAAGTAATGACTTGGGTAAGCAATTTGAAAGCAACAAAAACAACAGCAACAACTTTTTTGTTGTTGTTTTATTAAAAACATATATTTTTAAACGAAATACAAAATTTTTTTTATGATCCCATGGGGGCTCGAACCCCGACCCTCCGACTGCTAGGCAGAGACTCTTCCACTGAGCTACTTCATATGTTGAAAATTTAGCAGCTTATAATTAATATAAACAATTTTTATTTTTAGATCCAAAATCATGTGAAAATAACTTTGTTTTTCCCTGCTTTTTTTTTTGCTTTGTTGTAATTTTTGGAAAAATATTTCTATACGATTTTTTGTAATTATTTTAAAACTTTTTTAAAATTATTTTAAAACTTAAACAATTTAAATCTTCTTTTTTGTATTAGTTTTTACATAAGATTGACTCTTACTTACTTAAATGTTACAACCTGTTAAGGTCAAAGTCCGAGCATATTTTAGAATTCCATGGATTTCGATCTTGTGAAAAATGTTCCTTTACTTGGTCTTTCTATCGAAGTTTCTCTAACATTAGGTAGTGAGACATTTCAATTCTAATTTTATCCTCTTCATTGTATTTTTTTTTTAAGAGAGGGTTACTAGCCCGTAATCCTAACCCATTTTTATCGATCGTATTAATGGGTGTTAAACTAGCTCACCGGGTGATACCATGAGGAGGTGTATGTCCACAGTTGAGATGAAGGATGACCCAGATAAGTTGGGCTTACCAAGTTAAGACCAATTAGAATCGTGTTTGGTATTCAACATCCCCTACATAATCAAAATTGACTCATGATGGTATTTTTTCATTAACGTGAGTTAGTTTTACACATTTTTTTTTACAGAAAATAATATTTAAGTTCTTAAAATTCAAAAATCATTTAAAAAGACTCTTTTAATAAAAAAAAAAAAATTGTTGCTCTTGGTGGGATTTGAACCGAGGCCATTCATTTTTAATTACCATCTTAATTACAAATAAGTACTTCTGTAATAACTTATTATTTATTCGGATGGTATGTTGTAGTCGTTACAAGGTAACCAGTTATCAGAGTACTTGCCATTACCAAAGTTTTGCTGGGTAATTATGTATTCAGTATTTGCCTTCTTTGAAAAGAGAATAATAAAAAACATAAAACTTCAGACAACGCTTTATATTATTCAACGCTGCAATTGCACGTCGTATATATGAAGTGAAGTTGCGCCATTTATTTTTAGCTTGATACATTATTTTTGTTTTACAGCATTTCATTTATTTGACATCGACATAGTCTTCAAAGCTTCGGGATGAAAAATACACAATGTAGCCTTAACGCGATAATTTGAATAAACCTTTAGAGTAGATCCTAACTTGTTATTGAGTTAAAGATTATCAGTTGAGAAGCATATATACGTGGTGTTTAAAGTAGCCACTCAACCCTCTCAAACCAATAGTAAACAGCAGACGACATTTTGGGTCCTCCTGAATAGGTCCTATCTAAAAGTGCCATTAACGAAGCGTAGAACGATCAATTCTGACAACAGTACAAATCTTGTTTTACCAAAAGTCTACAGAAATATAAGAAAATCCACTTACTACTGAGCTATCGAGTTAAATAATCTGAGGCGATCTGGAGCTAGTGTTGAATTTAAGAAGACAAAAAAAGAAGGGGATAATCGAGAAGAGAAAGGTGGTGAAAAGGAGAGATAAAGCTGTATATTATTTTTGAACACTGTAATTGCACGTCATATCTATTTTAAGAACAGCGAAGTTGCGCCAGATGTTGTTATTTAGACGCATTGTTATTTGTAAGCTTTTTTGTTCTACATCCAATTTTATTTCTTTTTCGTTGACGGCGTGTTATTGCTGTAGACTTACCACCAACGGAAGATGCTGTGGTAACTAATAATTTTAATAGAAATTAATAATTACAGAAAAATTGATGTTGCCGAGAACGGGGATCGAAAACAGGCTCAATATGATATTATGGTTAGCAGTCAACGTGCTAACCAACTAAGCCACAGCACCTACCAAGCCAAATCGCCGTATTCGATATCGATGGAAAACTCAGACTTTTAAGCAATTTTTTTTATTGTGTAACATACCTTAGGAATTTTCAAAATAATTTGGTTTTAAAAAGTTTCATAAAAATTGACATCTACTCGTAAGTACACAAATGAAATATCTTACATTTCGATCGATATCGAAAGCGGTGATTAGGTCCCTGTAATAGCACCTTTAAAGAAGCATAGAACGTTTAATTCTGAATGGCATAGAACTTTAAGTTTGCCAAAATTCTTCAAGAAAATAAAGAAACCAAACATCTTAGGATGGATATTACCCATACTGAGCTAAGATACTAGCTCACGTCTATTGGCTCAGGCACGGAATTTTCCAAGCACTTAAAATGTTAAGTTATCCGTCATATAATTCTACATGGAACATATTGACTTGGTATTAATCTTAAAATATAACGAGGTAATCGTTTATGGACTTCTTATAAAACTATTGAAGCATTTAAAATACATTGATCTTCGTGAAGAATATTTGTAAAAGCATTAAAACAATTTTCGATTATAAATATGAATTTCTTGTCTTTAATCTCGAAACATAAAAGGTAACCCTCGAATGTAGATAATATTGCTTTTAAGTAAAAAAAGTTTTTATTAAAATGTGAATAAATTTTGAGAAAATAGTTGTTGATACTTTGAAAAGAATTTTGAAAAAGTTTTCTAGAATTATAAAACTTTGTGAATATTTTGCTGCATACTTTTGAGGGATTTTATGAGAAAAAAATTATCAGTTTTCTCTTATGTGTAAACATACTCCCATCTATTTGGAAATGTCCGCAATTATCAATAACATTAAGTTACAAATATACAACTGGAATGTCAAGTCGATTCTGTTTTATAGTTGCGAAACTTCAAAACGCACAAATGCCATAGATGTGCGCCCGAAAAACTTTATTGACCGAACTGCCTGCTTCTGAAGATGTACTTATGTCAATTAAATTAAATCAATGTTGGGGAAAGTCTCTCTGATTCTCTCTTACTTTGTATTTTGCCTACCCCTAGGGTTAGCAAAATCAAAAATCAGAGAGACTTTGCCCAACAATGAATTAAATATTCCACGCTATTTAAAGGACAAATGTCAACATATATCGATAAGCGCTTTAATGAAATCCGTAAGGAAAAATAGGTCCTGTTAGTAAACCTTATAAAACCTGGAGAAGGTCAATTGAGTAGTGAACTACTTATAAAAATGATGTTTGTCTAATATCTCGCTATATAATTTGATATAGGAGGATGACTGAGGCCTTATGCTCCACTGGGAGTCGAGAATAACAGAAGAAAATCCTCGTATTTTCCATTTCGAATGCATTGTTAAGTCTCTTATATATTCTCTACTGGTATTCAGTTTTTTCCTTTCATTCCTCAACGTTGTTCATCTTTTCATATTATTTTTTTTGTATTTCGTTTCTTTTTTCTTCATTTGTATTCTAATTCAAAGATTTTTCTTTCATTTTCTTGACATTTGTATGCAATTAAAATATCTTTTGTGTGAACGAAGAAACACCCATCCTTAAAGTCAACTACATATAAGTATAAGTAGTTATAAAAGTAGTTGTAGTTGCCCGGGAGTTTTCAAATGAAAGACCATCTCCAATACAAGTAAAAGTATTGAAGATTTGAACATATGTTTATCGTGTATGAAAAAGAAGGAGAGATAAAGTAAGTTTTCTTAAAGTAACTCCTTTTTTTATTCTAGACCATTCTTCACTTTTGAACTGTTGGGTACATATCCTTATGCAAAGACATTAACATTCAGAGTAAAGGGATCTTGAGTATTATACTAAATAGTACTTTAACAGTATGTTTTCCTAGATTACTAAATAGGAGTGTAAAACAGAGAGCAAGTATATGAATGTGTAAGACAGTAAGTAATTGTTAAGTAAATTAATTTGTAAGACAAAGCTCTAAAGAAAAAGTAAGGATAACTTACACACACATACATATAAACACGTTCACATGTATTGTCTGCATATAAACTAGAAGAAAGATAAGTTTCTTTAACAGAATTAAATTAAAAAAAAATAAAAAGAAAACAAAAGACTTTTTAAGACTGACCAAGTAGAACATGAACATAAAAAAATAGAATACTAAATAAATTTATTTAGCTCTTATTTTAATTTTTATGTTTAAAAATTTACAAATTGAATTAAATTTATCTGTTATAACTTAGTAAGAAAATTTAGTTTGTCTATCACATAATTGAAATATTTTTAAGATTTCTTTTTTCCTTCTAGCTTTTAAAGGAATTATTTATAAATTTAATTAAAATTGTTGAGATTGAAGAAAGAAAAATAAAAAATTCTTATCTCTAAGAACATATTTTAAATTTAATTAAAATGCATATTTTGCTCTAACTTTTTTGTTTTCTAAGTACAAATCCAGGGATTATTAATAAATACCTGTTAAGTAAAGTAGTTGTGGCTTATATGTGTACAGGATGTAGGTATATTGTAGGTGTGTATATATGTGTGTTTGGATTTGAATTTGAATGTTTATTGAATAATTGAAATGCCAGTTTGACACCCTTTTGAATTTATATACACACACACACATATACTCTCATGTTTAATTAGACAAGTATGCAAAGCATTTACACAACTACAAAATGAGCAAATTGTTGACTATGAAGACAAATTTTTAGGGTGGAGGTCTTTAAAAATGCTTTTGTTTTAAGAAGAAATTTAAGTTTTTTACAAATTAATTTGAAGAAGGTGCTAAAAATTAAATAACCTATTCAATGTCAAAGATTTCGATTGTCTGTAATTCTTTTTTTATATATGGTATATCAAGGCTTTGTAAATGGATGTAGGGCTTATGATGTGTCGAATATGTCATGTATTGTATATTAAGTCTTACATTATATTCTTACACTAATTGATTTTTAATATAGATTTGAAAGAGACTTATGAATCTTTATAGCCACCATCAAATTGTGTTAAATTTAGAAACATAAAAATTTTTGATAAAAAAATTTTCTAAAGCAAAAAATTTTATAAAAAAATCTTCTAAAGAAAAATTTTTTATAAAAAAATTTTCTATAGAAAAATTTTTGATATAAAAATTTTCTGAAAAATTAGGTTTAATCAGGCTTGAGTTCATTTAACTTTCAAATTATTAATTTTTGAAAAATTTATTTTTTTTTTTTTTGTAAATTTGAAAAGTAATTGTGGAGAAAAACTGAAAAAATTATTTTTGAACGCGGCTCAGTGGATTGCAATTTCTGTCCCGCCACAGGACGTCATCAGCACTTAGCGCCCTCGACAGTTACTTTTCACCACAATTACTTTTCAAATTTTCAAAAATTAATAATTTGAAAGTTAAATGAACTCAAGCCTGATTAAACCTAATTTTTCAATTAATTCTAAAGTTCGAATAATTAATTCCCAAATAAATAAAAGCAAAGGGCACGTTGCATTTACATACATTCATGTAAATTACTTACATACATATGTTGTTAACATTGTTACTATTCTAAAAATAGCATCAAACCAAAAAGTCTTGTTCTTCTCTACATGACAACGGCAAGTGAAAAGATCGAGCAAAACAAGTAATAATAGAATACACAATCAATTAAACGTAGGGATGTTCGATCAAACTCAATGAGTTAAATTGATGATTATCTCTGCAATTTGACAACTCGACTGTGGTCGAGGGCGCTAAGTGCTGATGACGTCCTGTGGCGGGACAGAAATTGCAATCCACTGAGCCGCGTTCAAAAATAATTTTTTCAGTTTTTCTCCACAATTACTTTTCAAATTTTCAAAAATTAATAATTTGAAAGTTAAATGAACTCAAGCCTGATTAAACCTAATTTTTCAATTAATTCTAAAGTTCGAATAATTAATTCCCAATTATATAAAAATTTTCTTTAAAAAAATTTCCTCTAAAAAAATTTATATATAAATTTTTTATATGAAAAATTTTCTACAGAAATTTTTTATATGAAAACTTTTCTATAGAAATTTTTTATATAAAAAATTTTTCTAAAGAAATTTTTTATATGAAAATTTTTCTAAAGAAATTTTTTATATGAAAATTTTTCTGTATAAATGTTTTATATGAAAAATTTCTTATAAAAATTTTTGATATGAAAAATTTTCTATGGAAATTTTTTATATGAAAAATTTTCTATAGAAATTTTTTATATGAAAAATTTTCTATAGAAATTTTTTATAAGAAAAATTTTCTTTAGAAATTTTGTATATGAAAAATTTTCTATAGAATTTTTTATATGAACAATTTTCGACAGAAATTTTTTATATGAAAAATTTTCTATAGAAATTTTTTATATGAAAAATTTTCTATAGAAATTTTTTATATGAAAAATTTTCTATAGAAATTTTTTATATGAAAAATTTTCTATAGAAATTTTTTATATAAAAATTTTTCTATGGAAATTTTTTATATAAAAAATTTTCTATAGAAATGTTTTATATGAAAAATTTTCTATAGAAACTTTTTATATGAAAAATTTCCTATAGAAATAGGAAATTTCTGTAGAAATTTTTATATGAAAAATTTTCTGTATAAATTTTTATATGAAAAATTTTCTGTATAAATTTTTATATGAAAAATGTTCAATAGAAATTTTTTATATGAAAAATTTTCTATATGAAAAAGAAATTTTTGTATGAAAAATTATCTATAGAAATTCTTTATATAAAAAATTTTCTATAGAAATTTTTTATATGAAAAATTTCTATAGAAATTTTTATATGAAAAATTTTCTATAGAAATTTTTTATATGAAAAATTTTTTATAGAAATTTTTTATATGAAAAATTTTCTATAGAAATTTTTTATATGAAAAATTTTCTATAGAAATTTTTTATATGAAAAATTTTCTACGGAAATTTTTTATATAAAAAATTTTCTATAGAATTTTTTTATTTGAAAAATTTTCTATTGAAATTTTTATCAAAAATTTTTCAATAGAAAATTTTGATAGAGAAAGTTTTGATAAAAAAAAAATTTTCTATAGGAAAATTTTTGATACAAAAATTTTCTATTGAAAATTTATTGATAAAAAAATTTTCTATAGAAAAATTATTGATAAATTTTTTTTTTTTTTAAATTTTCTATAGAAAAATTTTTGATAAAAATATTAAAGAAAATACACATTGAAAAAAGTACCTATTTTAGTTAAAGGTATAAAAAAAACTGCAACTCTGCTGACTATTTTTTTATTCTGTTCTCTTTGCGCCGACCCGTGATTACAACTTATTTGTCAAAAGTTTCCTGATAGTAAAAAATTTAATTTTTACTACAAGTTGTGACAAACAAACGGATGTATTAACATAGAACATTTTATTAAATATTTTGCAAAATAAAATAGTTTGAAAATTCCTAGGGTATGTTATGCAATATTTGCTTGAAAGTCTGAGTTTTCGATCGATATTGAATGCGGTGATTTGGCCCCAGATTTAATTAAATGCCGCCCAAAACTGCATTCTGCATTCATTTGGAAATACATTAAACAGTTGATGGGGTGAACGGACATAGTTCAGAAAGTGATATCATAGGTCAAATGTTGTATTTAATGTAAATGTAAAAAATTTAATTTTTACAAAAATGATATCTGCAGTTTTATTTAGAGGAAATTAGATATTAAAAAAAAATATAATTTAAAATCTCCACATACATTTTTTATATCTAACAGCGGCGATAGGGCGGTTTTCACAAAATATATTTTTTAAAATCCACTTTTTCTTAATATTTATGCAACACCAAACCCCATATAACAATTATAACAAATTGTTTGCTTCATAACGAGGGTGTGGTATTAAAACGTTATCCTTTATATTGTGTGGTTATTAATTTTTCCTGCCTTTTTTTTAGCTTTCAACACAATTTTTTTTACTCTAACCTGTATTGTGAAATAATCACCAACACTAGCCCATCTACATTCTCCAAACCTACAAGGAGGAAAAGTTGTTTAATGCATTTACGAAACAAACAAAAAACGTGACTTTGAAAGATATTTTATGGATAAGTTCCAGTAGTTTAATAATAAATTTTCGCCTCCTTCTTCATCATATACATGTTCTGTGTTGAATATATGACCACTGTAGAATATGGTCATTTTTAGAACCTCCCCCTTTTGGATTTAGAAAATTTGTTAGAAGAAAAAAAAGGAAGAAAAAAAACTGTAGGAGTAATGAAAAAACGTATCACATTCTTTTGGCTCTACTTGATTTTTCAACTTTATGACAATTGTCATCTATAGTGGAGTGCGTGATTATCCTGTTTAATAAGTTCTTGCCATTGTTTAATAGCTTTGGTACGTGTGAGTGTGTTTGTGGGCAGAAAAGAAGAGATTTTTTCCATTTCAAATAAATAAGAATTTTAAATGGTTGGCATATTAAATTTAAATCTTTGACAATTTAATGAGATGGAAAATTTTTTGAAAGAAAAATATTTTACTAGATAAGTAATTGTTCATTAAAACGTTTTCAAAATTAAAAATTTGCATTAGAAAAACTGATAAAATTTTTCATATAAAAAATTTCTATAAAAAATTCTTTATATAAAAAATATTGATAGAAAATTATTCATATTAGAAATTTCTATAAAAAGTTTCTTTAGAAAAATTTTTATATAAAAAATTTCTATAGAAAATCTTTTATATAAAAAATTTTCATAGAAAATTTTACGTATAAAAAATTTCTATAGAAAATTTTTCATGTAAAATGTTTCTATAGAAAATTTTTCATATAAAAAGTTTCTATAGAAAATTTTTCATCAAAAAAATTTCTATAGAAAATTTTTCATCAAAAAAATTTCTGTAGAAAAGGGTTCATCGAAAAAATTTCTATAGAAAATTTTTCATCAAAAAAATTTCTGTAGAAAATTTTTCATATAAAAAATTTCTATAGAAAATTTTTCATATAAAAAATTTCTATAGAAAATTTTTCATATAAAAAATTTCTATAAAAAATTTTTCATATAAAAAATTTCTATAGAAAATTTTTATATGAAAAATTTCTATAGAAAATTTTTTATATGAAAAATTTTTATAGAAAATTTTTCATATAAAAAATTTCTATAGAAAATTTATAAAAAGTGTTTATAAAAAGTGTTTTCTAAAATTTATAAAAATGTTTTCTAAAGAAAATTTTTCATATAAAAATTTTCTATAGAAAATTTTTCATATAAAAAATTTCTATAGAAAATTTTTCATATGGAAAATTTCTATAGAAAATTTTTCATATGAATAATTTCTTTAGAAAATTTTTCATATAAAAAATTTCTATAGAAAATTTTTCATAAAAAAAATTTGTATAGAAAATTTTTTATAAAAAAAATTTCTATAGAAAATTTTTCATAAAAAAAAATTCTATAGAAAATTTTTCATATAAAGAAATTTCATTAGAAAATTTTTCATATGAATAATTTCTATAGAAAATTTTTCATATAAAAAATTTCTGTAGAAAATTTTTCATATAAAAAATTTCTATAGAAAATTTTTCATATAAAAAATTTTTATAGAAAATTTTTCATAAAAACAAATTTCTATAGAAAATGTTTTATAGAAAAAATTTCTTTAGAAAATGTTTTATAGAAAATTTTTCTATAGAAAATTTTTCTATAGAAAATTTTTCATATAAAAAAGAAAATTTTTCATATAAAAATTTTTTTGTAGAAAATTTTTGTTATACGAGATTAAAATTTTTGTTTTTTTTTTGTTTTTTCATTGACACATAAATGTTAATATCAAATTGTTTAATTTAAAAATTTATATTCAGTTAGTGATAAAACATTGTAAAAATCGTGTAATTGATTTAAATGGAATCTAAATAGTAAATCTATTTAATTATTTTAAGTGTTCGTTTACTCGCTGTGCATATTTAATGAAAACTTTTAATTAATATAAATTTGGCGTCAGTTGAACCAACCAACTGAAAATGTTTTATTGATAAACATACGAAACTCAATAAAATACGTGAATTTCAGCTAAATAATAGCTAAATGGTTTAAAATTCTGTTGATTTGAAAAACATAATGAAAATTTGTTTTACTAACTTTGGATAAGTAGAATTTATATATAAAGGATTAACGGAGTCTATTTAAAGGTTTTAAGGCTATGGTTTGCCTTAAAATAGATTATAAATTAGTTATATTATTTAAAACTCTCTTCTTGAAAAACTAGTAAAAATCCCCTTAACCTGAAGTTTTAAAGTAAATATACTTAAACTTCCCTTTTTAAATTTAAGCCTCAATGTATGCTACATTAATTTTAAAATGTCTTAAATTAATCTGTTAATAGCTTGTATTTTGCTCTCATAGTTCCCAAAAAACTATTGCAATAAATTTGCAATATAATTTATTTACTTTTTAAAATAATAGCTGTGGTTTTCTAAAGGAACAAAAAAAATATTTTTTATTTCTTCATTTCCACCAAAAGCTTTCAAATATATAATTTAACCATCCATTTTTTTTGTTCTTAGCAATTTCATAAAAACGTGTCGCGATTTTGTAGTTTTATTTCTTTCTTTTACTCCAAATAAATTCGCATCTCTATTTTTATTATTTTTTTGCTTTAGTTGCAAACCAACAAAAATTATTTGTTTATTACGTGCTTGGCATATGTGTGTGGTTGTAATTTCCATTTTTAACCCTTCAGGATACAAAGGATTTTTGAGGGGATTGTTAAAGTGTGGATATCAAAAGATAACATACATAATATTTCCATTTGTAAAAAAAATGAGATTTCGTCACACAAATTATATCTATAAATAATGGCTTTAGGATCAATTAAGATATAAAAACTAAATTTATCGCTCTCAGGTAAATCAAAGCTAAAAAATAAGTGGACTGTAGTAAATATATTTAAAATAATGAATATTTCTAAAGACTTTAAGATAAACATGGACAAAATTATATTTTTCTCACAATCTATTCTTCCCTAGTTTTGCTGAAAGCACTTTAGCCCCCAAAGGGTTATAAACTGTACTTAAATAAAAGTTCTAAAGTTTTTTGCTCACTCGATTGCTTTCCTCCTTTCCTCAGAACTTAAAAATACAAATTATATATCAGCCCTTCCAAAATTTTTTAAATAAATATATAATAATCTCAACAAAATTTTGAATACAAATTTCTTAATAAAAGTTTCATATCAAAAATTTTTCAAGAAATTTTTTATATGAACAATTTTTTAAAGTACTTTTTTGCATGAAAAATTTTTTAAAGAAATTTTTAATATGAAAAATTTAAAAAAAATTTTTATATGAAAAATTTTCTACAGAAAAATTTTATATGAAAAATTTCTTATAGAAAAATTTTATATGAAAAATTTTCTATAGAAAAAATTTGTAGAGAAAAATTTTATATGAAACATTTTCTGCATAAAAACTTTATAAGAAACATTTTTTATAGAAAAATTTTACTAGAAATATTTTCCATAGAAAAATTTTAAATGAAAAGATTTTCTATAGAAAAATTGTATATGAAACATGTTCTATAGAAAAATTGTATATTTTGCATATTCTATAGAAAATTTTTATATAAAAAATTTTCTATAGAAAATTTTATTTAGAAAAATTTTATATGAAAAGTTTCGATAGAAAAATTTTTTATGAAAAATTTTCTATAGAAAAATTTTATATAAAAAATTTTCAAAGAAAAATTTTATATAAAAAACTGTCCATAGAAAAATTTTATATGAAAAATTTTCATAGAAAAATTTTATATAAAAATTGTCTGTAGAAAAGTTTATAGAAAAATTTTCTGCGAAAAATTTTTTATAGAATAATTTTCTACGAAAAATTGTTTATAGAAAAGTTTTATACGAAAAATTTTATATGAAAAACATTCTATAGGAAAACTCTATATAAAAAATTTTCTATAAAAAAATTTCTATTAAAACATTTTTTATATAAAAATTTTCTATAGAAAAATCTTATAGGAAAAATCTGAAATGAAAAATTTCTATAGAAAAATTTTATACGAAAAATTTTATGGAAAAATTTTCTATGAAAAAATTTTCTATGGAAAAATTTTCTATAGAAAAATTTTCAATAAAAAAATTGTTTATGAAGTATTTTCTATAGAAAAATTTTAGATGAACAATTTTCTGTAGAAAAATTTTAGATGAAAAATTTTTTATAGGAAAGTTTAATACGAAAAATTTTATATGAAAAATTTTCTGTAGAAATATGTTGTATGAAAAATTTTCTATAGAAAAATTTTATATGAAAATTTTTCTATAGAAAAATTGTATACAAAAAATTTTATATGAAAAATTTTTTACAGAAAAATTGTATATGAAAAATTTTTTATAGAAATTATTCATATGAAAAATTTTCTATAGAAAAATTTTATATAAAAAATTTTCGATAGAAAAATTTTTTTGTAGAAAAATTTTCTTTAGATTGTATATGAAGTATTTTCTTTAGAGAAATTTTTTATATAAAAATTGTATATGAAAAATTGTCTATACAAAAACTTCATACGAAAAATTTTCTATACAAAAATTTTATATGAAAAATTTTCTATAGAAAAATTTTTTATAGAAAAGTTTTATATGAAAAATTTAAAGTTTTTTATAGAAAAATACTAAAAATTTGATATGAAAAATTTTCTATAGAAAAATCAAATACGAAAAATTTTCTATAGAAAAATTTGATATGAAAAATTTTCTACAGAAAAATTTTATATGAAAAATTTTTCTATAGAAAAATTTGTACGAAAAATTTTCTAAAGTACAATTTTATACAAAAAATTTTCTATAGAAAAATTTCTATAAAAAAATTTCATATGAAAAATTGTCTAAAGAAAAATTTTCTATAGAAAAATGTAATATGAAAAATTTTCTAAACACAAATTTTATATGAAAAATTTTCAATATAAAAATTTTCTATGAAAAATTTTTTATAGAAATTATTTGTACGAAAAATTTTCTATAGAACAATTTTATAGGAAAAATTTTCTACAGAAAAATTTTCTATAAAAAATTTTCTATAAACAAATTATATATGAAAAAATTTCTATAAAAAATTTTATATGAAATATTTTCTATAAAAAAATTTTATATGAAAAATTTTCTACAGGAAAATTTTTTATAAAAAAAATTTGGATGAAAAATTTTGTATAGAAAAGTTTTCGCTAGAAATATTTTATATGAAAAAAAAACAACAATTTCTATTGAAAAATTTTATATGAAAAACATTCTTTAGAAAAATTGCACATGAAAAATATTCCTTAGAAAAACTTTACATGAAAAATATTATGTAGAAAACATTTCTATAGAAAAATTTTATATCAAAAAATTTTTAGTAAAAAAAAAAAAAATATTTTAAGTGAAAGATTCATTAAGAAAACTTTGTATACAAAATTTGTTGTGTAAACAAATTTTTACGAAAAATTTATTTTAAATCATATGAAACAAGTTGAAATGCCAACATATTTTCAATTTTGTACATTATTTTAACCACTCAAATAGTCATATAATACCACTTAAGCTCATATATATTTATTGTAGCATATGTGCATTAAATCATACCCCACAAATAGTCCATAAATACATGGTCATAGCACCCCAAACCATTTAAGTATTTATTATATCATGAGTACGAGTTCGTCTCGAAAATATTAGTTTGCTAAAATTTATAAATAGAGGAAAAAATTTAGGACACATGATTTCGTATTTATGGATAATTTGTACATTTTTGTATGTTTTTGATAAAAATATTTAGCAAAAATTTAAGAAAAAAAAAAAAAAATTGACAATTATTAAAATGAAATTTTAAGTTTTTGTGGGGTGACATAAAGTTGAGTAATTTGTTAATGGGAAAAACCGCATAATAAATAAAAAGTTTTTGCTGAAAAATATTAAATTTTATTAAAAGGATTTTTTTTCAGGCTACAGTTTTTATGAGTTAATTTTTAACACTTGATTAAATTGATAGCTAAAAGTAATGGAAGATGTAAGTTACATAAAATATTGCATACTTTTGGGGAGATATGAAAAGTTTTTGTTCGTACAGTTAAAACTTTAGAAGTGTTAGTCTGAAATATTGGGTGTAATAAACTAAAATTTGAGAAAAAAAACTTTAGCCCTAAGCTCTAAATAGAACTTAATTTACTTCTAAATTAAAACTTACAAAAACTTTACTTTATTTGCCAGAATTAACAGTAAAAAATATATATTATTTTAAAAAATCTTTACTATAACATATTTATGTAATTTTTGTTACAAATTTGTCTTTTTTATCTTATTTAACATTTATTTATCTTCATTTTGTAAATGATTTGGATTTGGATAATAAAACAAAAATTTATAGTTTGTAATATTTATTTGCATACACATGATTATGCAGATATTTTTAACCAAAATTAAGGATTTATTTAGAGACAGAGAATAATATAAGGAATAAGTTTAAAAAAAGCAGAAATAAATTTTATAAAATTCATGCTTGTATCATTTATCATTATTACATAGAAAATTTCGAAACTTACTTGTACATATAAACTTTATTTTAGATCAAAACTTGCTAAGCATTTGCCGAAGAAAGGTCATAAATAAAAAAAAATTGGCTTTACAAAAAGCAAACTTTGAAATTTTAAGTTATCTTACATTTCATATTTCTCAAATAGAAAATGTTAGGAATCCCTTTCATATACTAATATTTGAAATTTGATTTATGACGTTATTTATACAAATGAGCCTTATAAAAGTTTCTATTTCTTTACATATAAAACATTTTATGATTTAGTTTATCACATTTAGTTATTTAAATAAATGTTTTATAAAACGATTTTACATTTACACAACTTTATCTTTAGTTTTTATAATACACCCATATCATTTTTTTATAGAAAATTTTCTAATTTTTTATCGTAATATTCAAGTTCTTTTTAGTACCATCAAATAGAATGGGTGGTATATAGAGTTTGTCATTCCGTATGTAATTTCCTTAATATTGGCTCAAAAACCAAAATTGATGTATATTCTGAATCCTGTCTGAAAAATTGTCTATAGAAAAGTTTTATATGAAAAATTTTTAAAAATTTTTTGAAATGTTTTATAGAAAAATATTAGATATGAAAAATTTTCTATGGATAAATTTTATATAAAAAAATTTGCAATAGTATAATTTAACATAAAAAATTTTCTATAAAAAAATTATATACGAAAAGTTTTATATAAAAAAATTTTATATGAAAAATATTCTATAGAAAAACTTTATATAAAAAAATTTACAGTAGAAAAACTTAATATAGGTTTTTTATATAAAATTCTTAAATGAAAAATTTGCAGTAGAAAAATTTTTATATTATATTTTTTTCTATGAAAAATTTTCTATAGAAAAGTTTTATATGAAAAATTTTCTATATAAAAATTGTATATGAAAAATATTTTATAAAAAAAATTTATATCAGAAATTTGCAATACAAAAATTTATTATCAAAAATTTGCACAGAAAAAATTTTATATAAAAAATTTTCTATAAAAAGATTTTCTATAAAAATTTTCTATAGAAAAGTTTTATATGAAAAATGTTCTATATAAAAATTGTATATGAAAAATATTTTATATCAGAAATTTGCAATACAAAAATTTATTATCAAAAATTTGCACAGAAAAAATTTTATATAAAAATTTTTTATAAAAAGATTTTCTATGAAAAATTTTCTACAGAAAAATTCTCTATAAAAAAATTTATACGAAAAATTTTCTATCAAAAAATTGTATGTGTAAAATTTTCTATAAAAAAATTTTATATCAAAAATATTCTATAGAAAAATTGTATATGAAAAATTTTCTATAAAAAATTTTATATTAAAAATTTTCTTTAGAAAAATGTTATATTACAAAATTTCTTTAGAAAAATTTTATGCTAAAAATTTTCTATAGAAAAATTTTGTATGAAAAATTTTCTATAGAAATTATTTGTACTTAATTTTCTATAGAAAAATTTTAGATGCAGAATTTTCCATGGAAAAATTTTAAATAAAAAATTTTATATAGATAAATTTTATATGCAAAATTTGCAATAGAAAAATTTAATATAAAAACTTTTCTATGAAAAATTTTCTATCGAAAAATTTTATATGGATACATTTATATGAAATTTTTTCTATTAAAAAAATGTCTATAAAAAATTTTTCTATAAAATATTTTCTATAGGAAAATTTTATATGAAAGTTTTCTATAAAAAAATTTTATATGAGAAATTTTCTATAAAAAAATTTTATATGAAAAATTTTCTAATGAAAAATTTTTTATATTGAATTTTTCTATTGAAAGTTTGTTATGTAAAATGTATCTATAGAAAATTGTTCATATAATATTTTTTTAGTACAAATAATTTCTATAGAACAAATAGTTTTTATAAAAAATTTTTTATATAAAATTATTCCACAGAAAATTTTTTAAAAATTTAATATAAAAAATTTTCTATAAAAAAATTGTATATTAGAATTTTTATATGAAAAATTTTCTATCAAATAATTTTATATAAGAAGTTTTCCGCGAAAAAATTTTATAGAAACATTTTAGATGCAAAATTTTCCATAGAAATTATTTGTACTTGATTTTCTATAGAAAAATTTTAGATGCAAAATTTTCTGTAGAAAATTTTAAATGAAAAATAGATAAATTGTATATGAAAAATTTGCAATAGAAAAATTTAATATAAAAAATTTTCTATAAAAAAATTTTCTATATAAAAATTTTCTATGAAATATTTTCTATAGAAATATTTTATATGAAATATTTTCTATAGAAATATTTTATATAAAAAATTTTATATGAAAATTTTCTTTAGAAAATTTTATATAAAAAATTTTTTATAGAAAAATTGGGTATATAAAAATTTTATATGAAAAATTTTTCATAGTCTTGAAAACCAAAATTGATGTATACTCTGAATTATTTTGAAATTCTTAGCGATCTGTCTGTCTGTGTGTCTCTTCGCCTGTCTGTCCGTATGTTTGTCTGTTTTCGGCACGATAACGCCTAAAAGAGAAGGTATGTTATTGAAATTTGAAAAAAATATTCTTCATTTCTTGAAAAATTTCTTTTTAAGCGGGTAAGTGAATAATATACTTGGTCAATACCAACAATTTGATACCATTCATTGTTAAAGTGTGGGCCACTTTTCAAAGTTTTTCTTAGCATGACAGAGCTCAATTTTTGTTGATCACAGAAATATTTTTCTGGGACTTAAGTATACTTATAATCTTTCCAACAAGATGTGCGAGTGTAGAACACTCAAGGCTTGAAAAAATGGTATCTAGAGTTATTCTGGTATGCAAAAAGTTTTGCTTACTTCATATTAAGTTGGTAATGAAAAACTTATTTATAAAAAGGACATTTCTGTTACAGAAAGATAGACATCTTTAACAAAAAAAAAAAAATATGTAAAAGCGTTTTACTATTTCTAAATCATTTCCATGTCTTTTTATTTCCAAAGTTATTTCTATATACGCTTTCAATTTTATCTGTCAACTTTTCAGTTTATTTTCTTTTATTTTTTTCTCTATTCCAGAAAATTTGGACAACTCAATGTCGCTGTTTTTGACACTGATGCCTTTGGAAGAGATGACCTAAGTACATCTAGAGATAGCAATGAATATGCTCACACACATTTGTAAACATGTAACGTAGCTTAGATTTAACATAGAAATACTTAACCAGCAGAATTCGGTTTTCCCATTTTTTTTGTTAATAGCTGAGGTTTGTAATTGTATGTGTCTAAAAAAGGATAAGCCATTTGACATGAAAATATGTTTTATATAGAAATTTAATGGTTTCTATATGTATTTGGTGGAATGTTTTTTTAAGCCGCTATAAGTAATTTGTAAAGATATAATAAATGGTTATTTATTTAGGAAATTTTTTCTTTCTTTTAGAGACTATCATTAAAATATGGTGATGATTTAGTTAAAAAAGTACTTAGATATGTATGTGTTAGTGGTTGTTGTCTGCTGTTGAAATGACATTAGTTTGGTAATGAAAGTTTAAATCGATAAGAAATTGTGCTGAAGCAAGAATTTGATAATTTTTTTTTGAATGAAAAATGTAATAACATTGATTTATTGCTTTATCAAAAATTTAATTTATCCTAAAATATACATTTTCTTCTTATAAAATAAATTTTTTTGATGTTTAAAATATTTGTATAACTTAAATCAAAGTATTATAAAGCACATCACTCACTGCTTCCATTTTATTAAATAAAGGTGTATACTTTTAGGTGTTTTCCTTATAAGCTTGTTAATAGTATATAAAATTTGACTCACCTAAAAAGAAAGTAAAGAGAAATATATAAATAATTATTATTAAATATGTAATTAGAAATTTTACTTATGTTTGCTAAAAGAATCAGAAAATTTATTTTGTTAAGTAAATGAATGGCAAAAATTTGGTTCCACTTTATAAAATGTTGATGTTTTTGGCACAAAATTTTATATTAAAAAATTTTCGGTACAAACATTTTTTATAGAATTTTTTCTGTACAAAAATTTTATATAGAAAATTTTTCGGTACAAAAATTTATATAGAAAATTTATTGGTACAGAAATTTTATATAGAAAATTTTCGGTGCAAAAAATTTAAATACAAAATTTTTTTGTACAAAATTTTTGATAGAAAATTTTTCGTTACAAAAATTTTATATAAAAAATTTTTTGGTACAAAAAATTTTATATAGAAAATTTTTCGGTACAAAAATTTTATATAAAAAATTTTTCTGTACAAAAATTTTTAATGTAAAATTTTTTGGTACAAATTTTCTTTACAAAAATTTTCTATATAAATTATAGAAAATTTTTGTAAAGAAAATTTTTCGGTACAAAAATTTTATACAGAAAATTTTCGGTACAAAAATTTTATATAGAAAATTTTTCGGTACAAAAATTATATTTAGAAAATTTTTTGGTACAAAATTTTATATAGAAAATTTTTCTGTACAAATATTTTAAATGGAAAATTTTTCGGTATAAAAATTTTATATAGAAAACTTTTCGGTGTAAAAATTTTATATAGAAAATTTTTCGGGGCAAAAATTTTAGATAGAAAATTTTTCTAAAGAAATTTTTCGGTATAAAATTTTATATTAAAAATTTTCCGAAATTTTTCGATATAAAATTTTATATAAAAAATTTTCCGATACAAAAATTTTATTCAAACAATTTTTCGGTATAAAAAATTTATATAGAAAATTTTTCGGTACAAAAATTTTATATAGAAAATTTTTCGATAAAAAAATTTTATGTGGAAAATTTGTCGGTACAAAAATTTTATATAGAAAATTTTCGGTACAAAAATTTTATATAGAAAATTTTCGGTACAAAAATTTTATATAGAAAATTTTTCGGCACAAAAATTTTATATAGAAAATTATTCGGCACAAAAGTTTTATATAGAAAATTTTTCGGCACAAAAATTTTACATAGAAAATTTTTCGGTACAAATGTTTTAAATAGAAAATTTTTCGGTACAAAAGTGTTTATATTTGAACCACAGGAGTTAAATTTATCTAACATCGGTCTGTGTAAAGGGTTATAAAATATTGTTCATTTATTTTTTTAATACGATATTACCTAAAAGTACAAAAAGCTCCTTTTCTTTTAATGCAAATATATTTTAATATAGTTATATGATGACCTTTAGTTAATTAGATTTTCCATTCTGAATCGTCCCCCCCCCCTTCTCCCCTTTGTACCAGTCATCTTTCCGTCGCCTCGGATTCATCAACTAATAATTGACTAAGTACTATTTAATACTTGCAACTAAGTAATACATTCCCCAATCTCTTATTTTCTTTACTCTCTAGAAATTAATTATATAAATGCAGAAGCAAAAAAAAAAAAACGCAGAAAATAAGCTTTATATTTCTTTAAAATCTCCTTTCCTCTTTAATGAAAACCTCTTTTTATTTAAGGCCTTAAAATACCAACGAAAGCAAGTACGACAACAACAAGAAATATGAATAAAGAAATAATAATAAAATAGAAAAAAAGCTATCGTCTTTATATTTATATAATGCGTTTAATTAGCGTCAAAATATGCTTATGATTTCCGTTGAATTTTCTTTACTTCCTTTTATAGCAAAAAAAAATTCTTCTTATTAGTTTTCATCACTAGAGAGTGAGTGAATGACTCCCGCCCTCGTCATGTTGATGTTGTTGTCCTGTTGTTGGGTTTTCAAACATTTATAAAGCGATTATAAGAAAACCCCTATTTTCATTCATTCGAATTCAAAATTTTTCCAACATAATTTATTCATTTATTTTACATTATGCCCAACGGTCTTTTTAGAGCAAAGAAAAACAAAAGAGTAAAAGGAAGGAAAATTTTTTGTTATTAAAAATTATATGAAGAAAAAAAGTGAAGGAAAGTCTTGTAAGGAGTGTTCCGATAGAAATATGTATTATATATTTCAGGCAAAATCAAAGACTCTATGATATAAATATGTTGCACTTCCATGCATTGGTACGCCGTATAGTCCCTTTGAAAAGTCCCATAAATTTTTACTTTAATTTTAAAAGAACTAATGGAGACAATTATCTAAACAGAGAGAGCTAAGGCACATACACGTGCTTATGAAATGTGTGTTTATCCACTTTAGTTTAACTACTTTAGTTTAATATTTGATAGAAATGTATGAAGTGCAATAAATTTATATTATAGAATCTTTGAAAAAAAATTTTTATAATGCAACAGTATAATTTTTTTTTAATAGAAAATAATTAAGTTTCTTAAAGAATTTTACATAACTGTATTGCACTAGGATTCAAATTTATTGCAATTATTTATTAATGTAATTTTTTTTTTTGATAAATTTTAAAAATGTTAATGGGAACTTGATTTTTTGGATGCGTTGGTTAGGCCATACTTATAACGAAAGTATCCTTTATAGATCGAAAACTTTGTATTCAGGTATGTAATGGAAATCAATCGTTTTCAAATCGTTCGATTTCAGATAAATTTTTGAGGTAATTTTCGGTTATTTTTCCCAAAATATCAAACCAAATGAAAGGTAAAATATCAGTCGAAAGGATTAAATATTTTATTTTTCATTTGGTTTGAGTTTTTTGGAAAAATAACCAAAAAATTACCTCAAAAATATATCTGAAATCACATACCTGATTATATATTATTTGTTTGACAATATAAAAACAAAATATAGTGTCTATGCAAAATATCAAAATAAGGCAAAATTTAATATAGAAAATTATTTATTTTTACTTCCCATATTTTTGTTGTTTTTGGCAATTATAGGGAGTTCAAAAAAGCAAAGGCACAGCCTGACTTATCAAAAATAATACGGTATTAAACATTTCATTAAAAAGCTTTACAACAGTGTAATGTTTTAGGATCCCGATTTTCAACTGCTATTTCATTCAAAATGGATTGCGATAACGTACAAAATTTTATGTTTGATCCTCAAAATATACCATATTTCATTAAACGGTACAAGGAACATCTAAGTTTTAAAGAAAACCCACAAATGTCGTTCAAAAAGCCTCTAACAAAAACTGTAAAATTGTTATGCATTGAGCCGAAACTTATGCTAGGCTTACGTTTTAAAAAGTTCAGGAAGTTTCGGATCCCAGTTCGGTAAGATACTTCGAAGCTAAATTTAAGCGAAGAAATTTAAATCAAATTTTTTATAAAAAAATAAGTAAGATAATGCTATTAACGGTCAAACTTGACTATTTTATAGTCCTCACTTCTCAGGACTAACAAAATTGTTCTTAATTTGTAAAGACATTTCTATGAATTATTTTTTATTTCGAGATTCCGGCAGAGTGACTGATACGGAAACTATGTGTCAAATGTAGACTGAATGTTTCAAAATTTATCTGTGAAAAGTTTTAGCTAAAATTTTAAATTTGCTTTAGATTTAAAGCTTATTTCTGGCTTACAAATGACTTTTGAGATCATTGGAAGTGACGCAACAAGCCATTTCAAAACTCCTGATATATAAGTATATGGGAATAATTCAATTGGGTGCAGTACGATTTGAAGTCGAGAGATGTTGAACGCTGTTTGTTTGCTTATAAACAGCTGCTTGCAAGAAGGGTTTTATGCATCGCACAGTGTAATCTATCTGAACAAAAGTTGTTTTTTGAGTTCCAATTGGGGTACATATTTTAATCAAATATGAAAGAACATTTGCTACATAATAAGAAAATGCAAAAACTTTACCAAATTTGAGAACAATAACATTATAACGGTACTTAAAATTTGAAAATTTTTGTGCGAATTAAAAATCACACATAATTACACAATTTTGAAAGCTTGTAACTTTTAATTGGAACGGAATTTTTAGCGATTCTTTTTTTGTTTTGAAGCTCAACATATTCGCTGTTATTATCTCGAGAATTTGTTTTTATAAAATGGAAAATTATTTTGGTTCTATTTCATTAAAACAATTACTCTTTTTTGTAACAAAATTGTAACAAAATTGTATGTTCAGACATTGTTTCCTTAGACTATCACTTACGGTCTTATCCCTTTTAGATCAGGCACAAAACTTCAAGAAACTTTTTTTTATAATTTTTGAAATATGTGGGTAGTCTTTATAGCCTATGGAAATGTTATTAAGTGATTAAGTTTTATCATTTTTATATCCTTCAAAGGTTTTCAGGACACTCACGATTGATGCATCTTGGTTAAGAATTTCGCAATAATTCAAGAAATGAAACATAAGGAAATGTGAGATATAGAAAACAATCAGCACAATCGATGCCTAACGGAAGAAAAAATATTAAAACTGAACTCGACTAGCACAATTGATGCATTACGGACTGAAAGAGTTATGATAGATCGATTAGTGAATTGCTTCAAAAGATGATCAGTTTTTTCAACGCTGCCCGATAAATCGAAAAAAAGAGCGGTCAGCAATGGACAATTCTTTAAGTCATAAATATATAACCAGTTTATTACAATAAAGCCTTCAATTTCGAAAATTGTACGTAAATAACAAACTTATAGCAAACTTTGTGATACTAAGTCGATCGGTATATTTATAAGCGGAAGTCAGGATATCATATCAATGCGTTACAAACATCATCACAAGCTTATCTTGGTTATAATTCATCTCAACTGTGGTCACCGACCTCCTCGTGGTATCACCAGGAGAACTACGTTAACACCAGTTAAAACTAGAATAAAGACTAACTTCTCCCTTTTTAATAGAAGAAAACGTCTGCATATAAAAGGATATAGCTTTATTTAATTTAATACAACCACAAATTTTATTCGAAACACTCCTTATGTAAAAAATGTATTATAGGAAAATCTAGTAATGCCAAAATAATTTTTTGTTCTTACTTCTTTAAAAGAAGATGAATAAATTAATATTTTCTCTTCTTAATAAAGGCTTAACATCAAATAAGGAAACCCTAATATTAAGAAAAATTTTATTAATTATTGTAAATATTTTTACATTCAAAATCCGTTTAAGCGGAAAAGGGTTTTAAAAGCAACAAATATTTACCGCCAGTGGCTATAAGCTAAGACCAAAGCAAAAAAAAAAAAAAAACATCTCACCTCATCCCTTAAAATAACACAAAACTTGTCCGATTGCAAGAAATGAAAAAAATGTGTCTCATAAAAAATGCCAAATTATGCTAAAACTCTTTTAAAAGGTAAAAATGGAAAGAAAATACGATTAAATTAAATTCATTTAAAAGGCTACAAAAAAAATTCCAAAGAAGACCAAAGTTCAAAGATTTTATATACGGAGAAAGCGAAAAGGTAGTTAAATATTATTAAAAAAAAGTCAAATTTATAAATTGAAATCATGTAATCTGATTAATGATAATGACATACTAAAGAGCAACAATAAAAAAATGTAAAATTAAATATCTTTGTTCCGAAAAGGCTTAAGAGAAGACAATATAATTAAATGAATTATTAAAATGTCTTTTGCGAAGAGTTAATTTAATTGAAATGTCTGAGGAAAGGCTTTTAGATGTTTATAAATAAGCTGTCAAAATTAGATGTTCATTTAAGGTTTTAACAAATGGACAGTATGGAATCAACAGACCTAATAATGTCAATTTTATATGGAATCAACAGACCTAATAATGTCAATTTTATACCCTATACCAAGAAGTGATAGGGTATTATTAGTAAGACACGCAGTTTGTAACTTTTTCATTGTTAACAAGTAAGAAAGTGCTATAGTCGGTCAAGCCCGACCATACGATACCCTTTACCACTAAGGTCAAAGGTGTTATTTTTCCTCTATAAAGACAAATATTTGCTAAATTTTGCCATCATACAAACATTTTCTCAAAAACTTTAAGCTGCTTCCGACATTTGGACTTATATGAGAGCTAGGGTCAAATGTGGACCGTTTATCTCGAAATTTGGCAAATTGATTACAGTTGTTACAAATGTATGTTATGTATGCAAAAATAAACTTAAAATTCCCATTATCTTTAGATTTACGAGCGTTTTTGTGATTTTTGTCTCATTTAGTGCGTTTTTTAAGAAAAGTTTGTATGGGAGCTATGGTCAAATGTGGATCGATTTTAACGAAATTTGGTACAGTGATTTAAGTTTAGATAGGCAGTATTTGATTTAAATTTCGTGAAAAAATATTGATATTTGTGGCCAATATATCAATTCCGGGAAGTGGGACCTATGGAAGATACCATAAATAATGGACCGATTTTGACTAATTTCAACAGCCATGGTCTCATTATCAAAAAAATGATCTGTGCCAAATTTCATCAAATTATCTTAAGAAGTGCGACTTGTAGTTTGATTACAAAGTTTACATGGGGGTCCAGCCAGCCAGCCGAACGGACGGACGGACATCGCTAAATCGACTCAGAAAGTGATTCTAAGCCTATTGGTATACTAAAATGTGGGTCTAAGACAAATATTTCCATGCGTTACATACATCAGCACAAACTTTTAATACCCTTTCCACCTATGATGGTAAAGGGTATAAAAATCATACCGTTTGATTTAGAATACGTACACATGAAAGTCGATTTTGCCTTGCAAATCTGTCTGTGAGCTGAAATTAGGTTTCAGACCTATGTCTTTAAATTACAATTTACTTGAGTATTTTAAATACCTATTTCTTTAAAATACTCAAATAAATACACATGTCATTTTTTTGTAGCCATTACTTGTAACTTAAGTAAAAGTTTTTTTTTATATTTTTCCAAACTTCCAAGTTAATCTATTTATGTATACTCTGGAGTGAAATAAAAAGTTTACCAGAAAATCTATCCTTAACTAAAAAGATATAAAGAAAAGTAACAACTTTTACATAAAATTAAGTAATAGATTGTATGGCTAAAGTTTAGCCATTTAACCTTTAAATTTAAAAGACTTTACTATTAGTTTGCTATAATTTATTTTAATTATATTATAATAAAATTTAATTTAGGTATATAAATTTATATTGTTAATGCATAAACTTAATTTTAAATTTACTGTAAAAAAGGTTTAAGTTTTTCAATGTTAAACTTTTTATATAACTTCGGTTTGGGTGGAAATTTTTTTAAAGTAAATTAACTTAGTTAAAACTTATAAAATTGTCTGTATTATTTAAGTTTTTAGTTTTTGGTTTTTTTGTTTTTGAAAAGTTTATTAAACTTATTTAAAAGTTTTAATAAAACTATGTATATGGGTTTTAAGTCCATTATTGAAAATCATTTTTCTTTAATGAAATTTTTTTAGGTGGAAACAAATTTTAAAGTATCGTGTTTAAGAGGGAGGTATTGCTAGATAAAGTTTTGATAACAAATTGTCTTGGTTTATATAAAGATTTTTTAGATATCGCATTATAAAAGGGTCTATTTAACCCTACAAGGCTAATGTACGTAAATTTTACGTGTAGCCTTTATACCCTTCACTACCGTAGGTCTAAAGGGTATTAAAAGTTTGTGCTGCTGTATATAACGTATTGGTCTTAGACCCACCTTTAAGTATGCCAATATCTTTAAAATCTCTTCCCGAGTCAATTTAACAATATCAATCAGTCCATCTGGCTGGACACGTCAATGTGGTATTTCTTCATACAACGAAAAGCAGGAAATATTTAGAAGGAGTTATCTTACAGCGATGAAATTTGCATATATATTCAGTTTTTTATAGATAAGAGAAATTAAAAAAAAAATTAAATCCATTGACTCATTGGGGCACCTGCCTTGGGCCCCCATTTTTCATCTTTTTTTCTTCTCAATGTACAAGTTGCAATTTCCAACAGAATTTGATGAAATTTAATATACTTCGGTTAATTAATTTACAACAAGCTCTATTAATTTTGATTGAAATTAGACGACCCCTTGAGGTACCTGTCTTGAACCCTAATTTTTCACCTACTTTTCTTTTTGATGTACAATCCGCATAATTTAATGAAATTCGGCACATGTCTACAAGTTGATCTAAAAAAGAGGTATATTTTGGTTTAAATCAGTTGACTCCTTGGGTGCCTGCTTTGGACCCCCATTTTTCACCATTTTTTTTTTTCAATGCATAATCCGCAATTTGATGAAACTCGGCACATATCTATTAACCCAAGAAAGAGCTCTACAAATTTTGGTTGAAATCCATCGACTCCTATATTACATATACTTATATTCCATTTGAATATAAAGTTACACGTAAACGACTGCAACAGTTTTTGCTTATAGAATGCGTAACAATTAACGTGACTTTTTTCAGAAAATTTTGAACTTTGTTTTACAATCGGTAAATTTCGGTGAATTTTTTTCGCTTAATCTAAAGAAGAGACTTTCACACGGTTATGGTAGGAACACCGAGAAAATCGAGCCAACTTAGTTTTTGTCCAAAGAAAAACGAAAACACTAAATTTTGTGGAGATTTTTTGATTCCCTGATATCTCCTAAACTATATACGAGATTAAGTTATTTTCTTTTGCAGACTAAATCTGTCTCTTAATTAAATCGACATCCAGATAAAAGCTTTGAAACTATATTCGATGCATGAGCTATTTAGTTTGATAAAAAATTTCATTTCAATTTCATCACTTTTAGATTTAGAACATTAAGCACATTACAATACCATTTTTATAACATATAATAGTACTTTTTTTTTGCAATATTAGGTTTTTTAAAAGCAGTCATCAAAAAATTGCGTTTTTGCAGCAGAAACACTATAGAGCGGATGGATGGACCCCCATCTTGTAACCAAGTACAGGTCGCAATTCTAAAAATAATTTGATGAAATATGGCACAGATAGTTTTTTTATAGTGGCTATTGAAATTCGTCAAAATTGGTCCATAATTAATGGTACCTCTCATAGTTCCCACTTTCCGGAATTAATTTTTTTGTCCAAAAATATAAAAATTTTTTCATGAAATTTAAATTTTGAAAACCAAAATCGCTGTTCAAAATTTCCTTGAAATCGGTCTATATTTGACCATAGCTATCATACAAATTCTTCTATCAAATCGCACTAAATGAGACAAAATCACTAAAACGCTCGTACATCAAAAGATAATGATAATTGTATATTTATTTTTCGAGGACATAATTTTTGTAAAAACTGTAATAAATTGGCTAAATTTCGAGATAATCGGTCCATATTTGGAACTAGTTCCCATATAAGTCCCAATGATGTAAACAGCTTGAATATAACTTTAAATAAGTCTTGAGAAAATGTTTGTATGATGACAAAATTTAGCAAATATTTGTCTTGAATACGAAAAAGAATAGATCTTTGACCTTAGTGATGAAGGGTATCTTATGGTCGAGCTTGACCGACTATATCACTTTCTTGCTTGTTTTTATTAATTTTGCTAATCGCTTGAGAGTTATTGAAGTTATAAATAATATTTTTAATTTTGAAACACTCGAGCCAACCAAGAAAAACAGAGATCAGATTTTAAATCATCGACCTCAAATTAGTAAGAAAAACAGTATCAAATTTCCAATCAACAGTAAAAAAAGTTAAATTCTGTTGATCTGTGTAATCTACAACATCATCAGTCGCAGAGGGCTTAACACTTTTTTGTATGAATTTAATATGCATCTGATTTAATATGAGTTAGTTTACAAACAAAGTAAAAATTATAAAAATGTTACCACAATAATCGAAGCATTTAAAAAAAAAATCCATAGTACATTAATTTATTGGGGTATAAGCTTTAACAGTGTTAGCTTTCTAGGGTTAAATTTTAAACCTTAACCGTAGAATTTTAAATTTCGACTGGTTTTTTAGTTAGAAGACCATAACACTTTCACAAACACGACGATATTTTATATAAGTTTTCTTGTTGAATAGTGTAATTGATAAGTAATTGTATATTAATAACACTAGTTTTCAAAATTTAACTTTTTGTGCTATTTTTGATTATCACTTTATATCTTTTATTTATTATGATCTTCTGGGGCCAAATCGCCACATGTGATATTGATCGAAAACTTAGACTTTTAAGCTAATACATATTGTATAACATACTTTAAGGATTTTCAAAATAATTTATTTCGCAATAACTTCTGTCAAATTTGCTTTCTAAATATAACCGTCTGTTTGTCAAAACATTAAGTTTAAATTAAACTTTTTTACAATTAGAGATCTTTTGACAAATAAGTTACAATGTAGTGAATCTTATATGTTACATATTTTTTAAATATCCTAAAAGTATGCTGCACAAATGTTTCTAAAATATCTTACATTTCGATTGATATCGAAAAACGATCGAAATTTAATTTTTTTTTAATTCGTTTATTTTTCAAAAAACAATTTAATAAAATTTTGCATTTTTGAATAGTATAATCCCATTGACTTTATTATATCTTTAAAACTAGTTGTTCGATGTTGAAATTATCTTTAAAAGAATAAAATGATCTTTAAAGCTTAAAAATTTTGTATGTTTTTTAGATTCGGTGTTATTAAAAAAAATATATATTATTTAAAAAAAAGAAAAATTAATATCGAGAGCCTATATTCAATACCGTCTATGAACTATTTTTTTTCAAAATCATTTTAATTGGGAAACTGCTTTTTTTTATTTTAGTTACACCTTTTTTTCTAAAAATTAGAGAGAAGACATTTATTTTAGAACTTTTTCTTAAATATATTGCAAAAGAAATATTGACTTCTATTTTAATATTTTTGATATTAAACCGTTTTTTTTTGCCTCTGCTTATTTGGTTCATAGTCAGTATTAAATATAGGCTTTCTTTATGTTTTGTCATTTTATTAATTTTTTTTGAC
Organism: Stomorhina lunata; assembly: GCA_933228675.1. Taxonomy (NCBI): domain Eukaryota; kingdom Metazoa; phylum Arthropoda; class Insecta; order Diptera; family Rhiniidae; genus Stomorhina; species Stomorhina lunata. The sequence goes on along the minus strand of OW121740.1, from coordinate 168,469,694 downwards.
TCCAATAAAATTGTGATCAACTTGTGTAAGCATATCTTAAAGGCAGATTTATTACAAGTATATTTATGAACTTTTCAATTAAAATGGATAAGACATTGTTAAGATATATTTAAGCTTCTAGGACAACCTCATCAAAAATGGAAAAATTAAAATGTCTTGTATTTTTCTCGAAATACCACATAAAAACAAAACAGTTTTTCAAAAGTGTAAAATTGGCTGTTGAACAGTGTAATTGATAAGCAATTGTGTGTTAATAATCTTTTTCTACAAAGTTAATATATACTCAAACCATAAAATTTCTATCGATAAGATAAAATCTAAACAACAACAACATTTTTTTATTAACCCCAAAAAACAGTAACAACTCAAACCGTAAGACAATCAGTTAAATTTAGTGTTCATATGTGAACAGACAGAAAGAAGTGTTTTAAATTTCATGTCTGTCACCCAAAGAACGCACATCACTCACTCGCACAATCACCCTAAAACTCAGAAAAGACAAAATACACGTGCAGAAAATGTCAAATATTTGACAAAGCGAGGGGAGATATCTACCATATAACCACTTACCTATTTAGGGAATTACTTAGATACACGTTTTCATTACAATAAATGTCAACTGACCACTTAAATGTGAAATCACTCTAGCACTTACCATCTAAAAATTTATCAATTTGCTTCATTGGATTTAATGATGAATTAAATAGAAATTTATTCATGTCAACTAATTGTAGATCTTTGGGTGCTACAAAACAATTTACTAGAATAGAAGTTAAATTGCTTGGAATGTTTAGAAATGGAAAATGGAAAGAACTAAATTTAAAAAAATTACTTTTACACGCACTAACAGTCAATAAACACAATAATAAATTAAGTTTTTTTTTTTTTTTAAGGGGAATAAATTTGTTACTGGATTTGTTTTTTGCTGATAAAGAAAATTTTACATTTATTTAATAAAATGTTTAAAATATTGAAAAATTGCTTTTTATCAATCACTATGAAGTGGACAATAAAAACTGTTAATCCTATGAGGGATGGGAAATTGTGTTAAAAAATTTTTTTTCAACGAAATTTTAAAATTCGGAGAGATTTTACAATTTTTGCTTTCTATATAAAAATCTCGTCGATGGTGATTTTCTATATAGAAATTCTCGTCGAGAGTGATTTTTTATGTAGAAATTCTCGTCGAGAGTGATTTTTTATGTAGAAAATCTCGTCGAGAGTAAGTTTCTATATAGAAAATCTCGTCGAGAGTGATTTTCTGTATAGAAAATCTCGTAGAGTGTGATTTTCTATATATTTTTTATATATATTTTCTATATAGAAAATATCGCCGAAAGTGATTTTTTATATACAAAATTTCGCCTAGAGTGATTTTCTATGTACAAGATTTCACAGCGAGTGATTTTCTATATAGAAAATCTCGTAGAAAGTGATTTATTATATAAGAAATCTCGTCGAAAGTGATTTTTTATACAGAAAATTTCGTCGAAAGTGATTTTCTATATAGAAAATCTCGTAAAAAGTGATTTTCTATATAGAAAATCTCGTCAAAAGTGATTTTCTATAAAGAAAATCTCATCAAGAGTGATTTTCTATATAGAAAATCTCGTTGAACATGATTTTCTACCTAGAAAATCTTGTAGAAAGTGATCTTCTAAATAGAAAATCTCGTCGAAAGTGATTTTCTATATATATCGTCGAAAGTGATTTTTTAATAGAAAATCTCGTCGCCAGTGATTTTCTATATAGAAAATCTCGTCGAAAGTGATTTTCTATGTGGAAAGTCTCGTCGAAAGTAGTTTTCTATATAGAAAAGCTCGTCGAAAGTAACATTCTATATAGAAAATCACGTCGAAAGTGATTTTCTTTATAGAAAAATCTCGTCGAGAGTTGTTTTCTATATAGAAAATCTCGTCGAGACTGATTTTCTATTTACCAAATCTCGTCGAGAGCGATTTTCTATATAGAAAATCTCATCGAAAGTGATTTTCTATATAGAAAGTCTCATCGAAAGTAATTTTCTATACAGAAAATCTCGATGAAAGAGATTTTCTATGTAAAAAATCTGGTTGCAAGTGATTTTCTATATTTAAAATCTTGTCGAAAATAATTTTCTATATAGAAAATCTCATCGAAAGTGAATTTTTATATGGAAAATCTCGTTGATAGTGATTTTCTATATGAAAGATCTTTTCGAAAAATAATTTCTGTATAGAAAATCTAGTCGAAAGTGATTTTCTTTATAGAAAATCTCGTCGAAAGTGATTTTCTGTGTAGAAAATTTAGTCGAAAGTGATTTTCTGTATAGAAATTTAGTTGAAAGTGATTTTCTATATACAAAATCTCGTCGATAGCTGATTTTCTATATAGAAAAGTTCGTCGAAAATAATTTTCTATATAGCAAGTCTCGTCAGTCGCGTCGAAAGAAATTTTATATATAGAAAATCTCTTCGAAGGTGATTTTCTCTACAGAAAATCTCATCAAAAGTTATTTTCTATATGAAAAGTCTCGTCGAAAGTGATTTTTTCTATAGAAAATTTTGTTGAAAGTGATTTTCTATACACAAAATCTCGTCGAAAGTGATTTTTTCTAAAGAAAATCTCATCGAAAGTGATTTTCTATATAAAAAAAATCTCCTCGATAGTGATTTCCTATATTGAAAATCTTGTCGAAAGTGATTTTCTATTTAGAAAATCTGGTTAAAAGTGATTTTCTATATAAAAAATCTCGTCGAAAGTGATTTTCTGTATAGAATATATAGTCGAAAGTGATTTGCTATACACAAAATCTCGCCGAAAGTGATTTTCTCTTAAGAAAATCTCATCGAAAGTGATTTTCTATACAAAAAAATCTCGATAGTGATTTTCTATATGGAAAATCTTGTCGAAGGTGATTTTCTATTTAGAAAATCTAGTTAAAAGTGATTTTCTATATAGAAAATCCCGTCGAAGAGATCTTCTATATTGAAAATCCCGTCGAAAGAGATCTTCTATATAGAAAATCTCATCGAAAGTAATTTTCTTATAGAAAATCTTGTCGAAATTGATTTGCTATATAGAAAATCTCTTCAAAATTATTTTGCTATATAGAAAATCACTACGAAATCATTTGCCTACTACTATATCTTTAGAACAAACACGTTTCATAATATAAGCCGTATATATTAGATTCAAGAATTAAAGCAAACAACACCTCTTAACAAAGCACTAACTACTTACCATATGCAACACATAATGTAAACAACTGAGATATATGGAGTTTCGCACGTATGTAAACGTGCGTGTATATAACATATATATTTAGATAAAAACATAAACTTTCACTGCTTTGTATGTGCTCTTATGTACTTAGTGCTTATATCTCGGGTATGTTCCTATTGTGCTACTCTTGCAACTTTCTGTAAACATTTGTTCAATTCACAAGCTCTTTGTATACATCAGTGAAGGGCACAATTTTAATTTCCCAACACAAGTTTTGGGAAAATATAAATAAAATATAATTTGTTAGTCTAGTGCTCATTACAGGTATACATAGGTGGATGCATAAATTATATAAAAACACAACATTGAAAAATTTTTACTAATAATTCTTCATAGGAAACTGAAACTATTAAAATATTTGTATCTTGTTGCAGCAAATGTTACACTCATATAACTCGTGTGCATTGTACTCTTATTTACATTTAAACAACGTATGTTACTCATACAAAAATAAGGCAACTTTTTGTATTTCTTTAGTAAAACAAAAAGAAAAAATGTTTTCTCTCTACAGAAAAAAGTTTTTTGTTGTTTTTTTTTAATGTAAAGTTTTGATGCCAAAGTAGATAAAGTACTTAAAAAGCACAAATTGAAGAAGAAAAAAAAAAAAAAGATACACAACACTTCTTTGATATAAAAAAATAATGCTGTTACAGGGTTTTCTATGGTAGAACTTACAAGGTTATTAGACTACTGAGGCCCTTTTTCTTTTGATATTTTCTGGAATTTATACTTATGAAATTATAAGTATTGCTCTTTTTTTAATGAAAAGAATAACTAGTAATATAATACTCTTAAGAAAAGACTAGTTTTTTATATAGCTTTTTCAAAATAAACAAGAAAAAACTAAAAGTAACATGGTACTATTTATTAAGGCATACACAATTTTGTGGAGAATATAAATTTTTTAAAAGGGAAATCTTAAACTAATTAACAATTAATACAATTCGTTAAATAAATTTTCATAAACGCAAAATTCAGTCAAGACAAAATTACATGGTGTTACAAATGAGGAACTTTTGTAAAAACATGGAAAGCGACCAAGTGGGGGTTATAGGCCCAGGTGAGAAGATACAAAAATCATTTTTAAAGATTTCGAAACATTTGTAAAATTCTGAGATTTTGGCGATATTAAAAAATTTTTTGAAAAATTTCCTATAAAAATAAAAAATTTTTGAAAAACTTCCTTTAAAAATAATAAATTTTTGAAAAATTTCCTATAAAAATAATAAATTTTTGAAAAATTTCCTATAAAAATAAGACATTTTTTTAAAATTTTCTATAAAAGTAAGACATTTTTTTAAATTTCCTATAAAAATAAGAATTTGTTTTAAAATTTCCTATAAAAATAAGAAATTTTTGAAAAATTTCCTATAAACATAAGAAATTTTTGAAAAATTTCCTATAAAAATAAGAAATTTTTGAAAAATTTCCTATAAAAATAATAAATTTTTGAAAAATTTCCTAAAAAAATAAGAAATTTTTGAAAAATTTCCTATAAAAATAAGACATTTTTGAAAAATTTCCTACAAGAATAAGAAATTTTTGAAACATTTCCTATCAAATTAAGAAACTGTTGAAAAATATCCTTTAAAAATAGGAAATTTTTGAAAAATTTCCTATAAAAATAAAAAATTTTTGAAAAATTTCCTATAAAAATAAGAAAATTTTGAAAAATTTCCTATAAAAATAAGAAATTTTTGAAAAAATTCCTATAAAAATAAGAAATTTTTGAAAAATTTCCTATAAAAATAAGAAATTTTTGAAAAATTTCCTATAAAAATAAGAAATTTTTGAAAAATTTCCTATAAAAATAAGAAATTTTTGAAAAATTTCCTATAAAAATAAGAAATTTTTGAAAAATTTCCTATAAAAATAAGAAATTTTTGAAAAATTTCCTATAAAAATAAGAAATTTTTGAAAAATTTCCTATAAAGATAAGAAATTTTTGAAAAATTTCCTATAAAAATAAGAAATTTTTGAAAAATTTCCTATAAAAATAAGAAATTTTTGAAAAATTTCCTATAAAAATAAGAAATTTTTGAAAAATTTCCTATAAAAATAAGAAATTTTTGAAAAATTTCCTATAAAAATAAGAAATTTTTGAAAAATTTCCTATAAAAATAAGAAATTTTTGAAAAAATTCCTATAAAAATAAGAAATTTTTGAAAAGTTTCCTATAAAAATAAGAAATTTTTGAAAAATTTCCTATAAAAATAGGACATTTTTGAAAATTTTCCTATAAAAATAAGAAATTTTTTAAAAATTTCCTATAAAAATAAGAATTTTTTTTTAAATTTCCTATAAAATTAAGAAATTTTTGAAAAATTTCCTTTAAAAATAAGAAATTTTTGAAAAATTTCCTATAAAAATAAGAAGTATTTGAAAAATTTCCTGTAAAAATAAGAAATCTTTTAAAAAATTTCCTATAAAAATAAGAAACTTTTGAAAAATTTCCTATAAAAATAAAAAATTTTTGAAAATTTCCTATAAAAAGAAGAAATTTTTTGAAAATTTCCCATAAAAATAATACATTTTTGAAAAATTTCCTATAAAAATAAGAAATCTTTTAAAAAATTTCCTATAAAAATAAGAAATCTTTTAAAAAATTTCTTATAAAAATAAGAAATTTTTAAAAAATTTCCTATAAAAATAAGAAATTTTTGAAAAATTTCCTATAAAAATAAGAAATTTTTGAAAAATTTCCTATAAAAATAAGAAATCTTTGAAAAATTTCCCATAAAAATAAGAAATTTTTGAAAAATTTCCTATAAAAATAAAGGGGACTCGGGGTAATTTTAGCAAAAAAGTGATCATATTCTCAGGCTCATGTCTTGCAAACCGTAAGGAATTTTGATTCAGCCTTTGAAGAAAGGTTGTATACGTTATCAAATTATCATATAAATTATCATATAATTATCATATATCAAAATATTATCATATAAAATCAAAAAACTTCATCTTGAAGATCGAAATCGCAAAACACTAAAAACTGATTTTTTATCCTTTTTCTTCTGTTCAGATCCATAGGTAGCAAAGCGTTTAAAAATCAAGTGAACAATCCAGACCAAAAATGTACCCTAGATCTCGGTTATCAACTTTCTGGAACACCGAAAATAATTTTCTTTCTAAAAAATTTCAAAGCTTAAATTTATTTTTTCAAAGAAAAATTTAAGTAGTCCTTTTCCTCTAAAATGGGAAATATTTTTCACAAGCATTAGCTTCGGTCTGTATGTTAAGTTACCTTATTATATTTATTCTAACTAATGTGCATAACTTAAAAACAAAAACAAGCACTTTGTTAAAAAATATTTGTTATCTTTCGGGCACTTTTGGCACAATTTGCCAAAACAAAACAAAAAAGCTCTCTTGTCTAAAATATATAAAATATTTAGAAAATTTTGCAAAAGTTCTTGTCATATTTTTTTCGGTTTTACAGGAGTATCTATTTGCTTATTGTAGCAAAAAAAAAAATATGCTAAACAAATTTACATATAAATTGACAATTTTATGAAAACAATTGTCTGAAAAATAAAAAAAATTTTGTTTAAAAATAAATTTCGTATTTTAATTTTTGACCAAAAATTTATTTACATATGATTTACATAGAGAGATAACATATGGATGATAACAAGTGGGGGGAAGAGGGGTAAAAAAATTGAATTTATTTTAAATTTATTAAATATAACCAAGGTACTTAGTTAGATGAAGCATAAATTTGTTATATGTAAATTTAAAAGAAAAAAAAAGTTTTAAATTTTGAGATATTGGATATATGAACAAACTTGGCAAAAATTTTTGGGAATTTAGCAGACGGGTTTCAAATCTCTGGTAATTGAATATTATTCACTTTAAAAATTTGTATAACTTTTCGTAAAAAATGCAATTTTCTTTTCTTAGGCACTCGTGGCTCTTTTACACATATACTCGTATGTACAGTCATATGCATGAATATGCCGAAGAGTATGCAATAAAATTTACTGCTGTAAAAAAAACTACATAGAAACGAGCAATTTTCATTGCAATATGTAGATACTGCAAAAAAGCCATCAATTTTGTTTAACTAACGAAAAAAATTAAATAAACGCAAAATAACATTGAAAACCTCTTAGTTAAACCTACAGACAGACATTCCCGCATAACTTTTACAAAGGAAATAGAAAAACTGAAAAACTAAAACTTTAAACTACAAAGTGATGGTAATGCCTCATTTCATGACATAGCATGAGTCTATGAATATGACATAACATGAAATACGCTTTCACACATAGTCATAGCCATAAATATCAAGATATTTATGTGTTTTTGAAACACATTTAAACTTTCACACATACAAGTTTGCACATACATGTATACATAAATACATCCACATCTATATAAACTCCTTTCACGTATTAAGTGCATGACTATATTAAATCTGTTATAGAATGATGTCACATGCATCATAACTTCTCTCTAACAATAAATAGTAATAAGTTCCATCTATACTTCATACACATACATACATATGTATATATATGGATATCTGAGTATGACTGTGTTGGTTTTAGTTGCAAACAAATTTCTTTACTTTTTTTTTAAAGTTTCTAGAAAACGAAAAAAAAAGAGAGGAAACAACACCCAAACTTCTATAGGAAATAGAAATTTCTATGTGCCGTTTCGAGAATATTTCGTAATGGAATTTTCTTAATATCTAAACATTTTTTCACATTTTCACTCTCACAAACTCGTACGAAATTCATCAGCATATTTTTCACAGGCCCTGATGTTGCATGAATATTTTGTATTATAATTTTTAGGTTTCTTTATAGAATAGAATAGAGTGGTTGGTGGTGGTTGTGTCTATGCAAAAATTTTGTCAAAATTTTTGCCATACTTTTCATTTGCTTATATTGTAAAGAATGTTACTTAAAATATGCATGTGAATATGAAAGATTCCTTAAGTGATTTAAATATGTTGCCGCCACAAAATGTTGCAAGGTTCTTTTTCCTTTTTGTATGTTAATATGTGGGCAAAAAAGGAATTTAAATTCACTCAGTTGAGTTATGTCGCATTTATGGGCATAATTCTTAGATAATATTAAACTTTAAAAAATACATAATTAAATAGAAAATTGAAAAAAATTTACAGAAAAATTATATTTTTGAAAGATGTTTTTTTAAAAATAACGAAATACAAAAAAAAAAAAAAAAAGAAACAATAGGGAAAATTCTATTCGCATAGATTTTCTATCTATAAATATTCATCGCCGAAAAATCTTCGTCAATAAAACTTTTTAAAGAGAAATTTTTTATATGAAAAAATGTTCACATCAAAATAAAAATATTTTCATATGAAAAATTTTCTATTAAAATATTTTGTATAGAAAAATTTTCATATGAAAAATTTTCTATAGAAAAATTTTCATATGAAAAATTTTCTATAGAAAAATTTTTTTCATATGAAAATTTTTCTATAGAAAATTTTTCATATGAAAATTTTTCTATAGAAAATTTTTCATATGAAAATTTTTCTATAGAAAATTTTTCATATGAAAATTTTTCTATAGAAAATTTTTCATATGAAAATTTTTCTATAGAAAATTTTTCATATGAAAATTTTTCTATAGAAAATTTTTCATATGAAAATTTTTCTATAGAAAATTTTTCATATGAAAATTTTTCTATAGAAAATTTTTCATATGAAAATTTTTCTATAGAAAATTTTTCATATGAAAATTTTTCTATAGAAAATTTTTCATATGAAAATTTTTCTATACAAAATATTTTAATAGAAAATTTTTCATATGAAAAATTTTCTATAGAAAAATTTTCATATGAAAAATTTTCTATAGAAAAATTTTCATATGAAAAATTTTCATATGAAAAATTTTCATTAAAAAAAATTTCATATGAAAATATTTCTATAAAAAAATTTTCATATAAAAAATTTTCTATAAAAAAATTTTCATATGAAAAATTTTCTATAAAAAAATTTTCACATGAAAAATTTGCTATAAAGAAATTTTGATATGAATAATTTTCTATAAAAAAATTTTTATAAGAAAACTTTTCTATAAAAAATTTTTATATGAACAATTTTCTGTAAAAAAAAATCGTAAGAAAAATTTTTCATATGAAAATGTTTCTGTAAAAAATTTTCATAAGAAACATTTTCTATAAAAAATTTTCATATGAAAAACTTTATACAAAAAATTTTCATATGAAAAATTTTTATTCAAAAAATTTTCATATGAAAATTTATAAGAATTTTTCATATGAAAATTTTTCTATAGAAAAGTTTTCATATGAAAAATAGAAGATTTTCATATGAACAATTTTAAATAGAAAATTTTCATATGAAAAATTTTTAATAGAAAATTTTTATATGAAAAATTTTTAATAGAAAATTTACGTATGAAAAATTTTTAATATAAAATTTTCATATGAAAAATTTTTAATACAAAATTTTCATATAAAAAATTTTTAATAGGAAATTTTTATATGCAAAACTTTTAATAGAAAATTTTCATATGAAAAATTTTAAATAGAAAAAGAATTTAAAAGGAAAAATTTTTAATGGAAACAATTTTTAAGAGAAATTTTTATATGAAAATTTTGAATTAAAAATGTTCACATGAAAAATTTTTAATAAAAAATGTTCATATAAAAAATTTTCTATATAAAATTTTCATATGAAAAATGTTTAATAGAAAATTTTTATATACAAATTTTTAATATAAAATTTTCATATGAAACATTTTTAATGGAAAATTTTTAATAGAAAATTTTCATATAAAAAATTTTAAAAGAAAATTTTCATATAAAAAATTTTAAAAGAAAATTTTCATATCAAAAATTTGAGAAGAAAATTTTCATATCAAAAATTTTTAATAGAAAACTTTCACATACAAATTTTTAAAGAAAATTTTCATAAAAAAAAATTTAAATAGAAAATTGACATATGAAAAATTTTAAATAGAAAATTTACATAAAAAAATTTTTAAATAGAAAATTTTCGTGGACAAATTTTTAATAGAAAATTTTTTAAAAATTTTTAATAGAAAATTTTTTAAAAATTTTTAATAGAAAATTTTTTAAAAATTTTTAATAGAACATTTTTTTTTTTGAAATTTTTAATAAAAAATTTTTAAATGAAATAATTTTTAAAGAAAATTTTTGTTTGAAAATTTTAAACAGATAATTTTCATATGACGAGTTTTTAAAAGAAAATTTTCATATAAAAAATTTTTGTTAGAAAATTTTCATATAGAAAATGTTTATAAGAAAATTTCCATATGAAAAATTTTTATTAAAAAAATAAGAACAATTTTTAAGAGCAAATTTTTATATGAACAATTTTTAATAGAATTTTTTGTGTGAAAAAATTTTAATGGAAAATTTCATATGAAACATTTTTAATAGATAATTTTCATATGAAAAATTTTAAAAGAAAATTTCATATGAATTTCATAGATAATTTGCATATGAATTTAAAGTATTTAATTTGAAAAATTTTTATTGAAAAAATTTTATTTAAATATTTTCTAATTAAAAATTTTAAATTCAAATTTTCAGTTAAAAAATTTTATCTAAAAATTGTGTTATAAGAAACCTTGAACCATTTAAGGATTTTTTTATATACATATATAAGACAAAAAATATCGTTTTAAAAAATCACTTTTGGCTGGTTAGAAAAACACTTTTTAAATGTCTGAAAATTTTTAAATTTCTGAATTAATTTTTATGAAAATTTAAGTTTTCATGGGCTAAGTACTTTATTGTCATATTTGATTGTTCCTTTAAGAAATAAACCTGCATATTTTGGAAATATTTCACGCAAAGGAATTTTAAGGAAAAATATTTGATGTGACCTGGAAAAGGAAAGACAAGCCTTTTATAACAATTACCTACAACACCATCTACGAGTATGTCACCGTCACTCATTTCCATCTTCACTTAAACTACAGCCACTTTGTCGTTTGGCATTATAACTAATGAAATTTCCTTTATGTATAAAACTTAATGTGTGTGTATGTGTTCATGTTTGAGAGTGAGATGTTGTTTTTGTTTTAATAATTCATAGAAAAAAATCCAACCCCTGCTAAATATTCCTCGTTCTATTGGGGTAAAAAAAAAAATGTTTTTAGAATTTTAGTCTTAATTTTTACCAAAAATGATTTGCATACTTGTGTATTAGTATTCTAAAAACATCGTTTTATGTTTTTGTTCTTGCTGTTGTTGATGTTGTCATTGATGTTTGGTCCTTCTGTTTTGTGTTTGTGTGCATTGTCGGAAATACTTGACATTGCTGCTGTTGCCTGTGTGTGGTTCAGGAAATTGCTTAAGTTTTTGTACATCAACTGAAAGACAACTCTGAGTTGAGAGGAAAATAACAAATAGAAAAAATATTTTAGAAACAAAATCAAACAAACCAACTTAGACATAAAGATACGACACTCCAAACACGACAATAATGACAACAACGACAGCAATAGCAAATGACAGCAGGAGCAGTAGAAGCAGCATTAGTATCATCAGCATCAGCCGGTATTTGTACAGAGATAAGCTGAATATATAAAAAAGTTTTTATTTTGTTTTTTTTTTTTTTTTTTTTTTGTATAGAAAACTTTTACGGCATATTTCTCTTAAAACCAGTAAATGTTGGAAAATGTTTCTCATACTTTTGTTGTGAAGAAAAACATGCCACTTCACATTGCTTAATCATTGTCAGTTGTCGCACAGGCCAGCACTAGCAGGCTGGGTGTGAGGCATTGTGACACTGAATGCGTCAGAATTGGTAGCTGGAGCAATTCTTTAAAGGAGTTAAATATTTAGGGAATTTTTTGCAAAACCAAAAATTTAAAAGATTTTTTAAATCAGTTTCAAAGACACTTTAAAATCAACTTCATATATAGATAATCACTTTCGACGAGATTTTCTATATAGAAAATCACTTTCGACGAGATTTTCTATATAAAAAATCACTTTCGACGTGATTTTCTATATAGAAAATCACTTTCCACGAGATTTTCTATATATAAAATCATTTTCGACGAGATATTTTTTATATTGAAAATCTCTTTCGATGAGAATTTCTATATAAAAAATAACTTTCGACGAGATTTTCTATATAAAAGATCACTTTTTACGAGATTTTCTATATATAAAATCACTTTCGATGAGAATTTCTATGTAACAAATCACCTTAGACGAGATTTTCTATATAGAATCATCACTTTCGACTGGATTTTCTCTATAGAAAATCACTTTCGACGAGATTTTCTGTAAAGAAAAAAACTTTCGACGAAATTTCTGTATAGAAAATGCCCTTCGTCTAGATTTTCTATATAGAAAATCTCTTTTGACGAGATTTGCCATATATAAAATCACTTTCGAAGAGATTTTCTATATAAAAAATAACTTTCGAAACGATTTTCTGTATAGAAAATCACCTTCGTCTAGATTTTTTATATAGAAAATCACTTTCGATGAGATTTGCCATATAGAAAATCACTTTCGATGAGATTTTCTATATAGAAAATCACTTTCGACGAGGTTTTCTATAAGGACGAGATTTTCTATGTAAATAGTCCTTTTAATATAGAAAATAACTTTTGACGAGATTTTCTATATAGAAAATAACTTTCTACGAGATTTTCTATATAGAAAATTATTTTCGAAGAGATTTTCTATATAGAAAATCACTTTCGACGAGATTTTCTATATAAAAAATAACTTTCGACGAGATTTTCTGTATAGAATATCACCTTCGTCTAGATTTTCTATGTAGAAAATCACTTTCGACCAAGTTTTCTACATAGACGAGATTTTCTATGTAAAAAGTCACTTTTTACGAAATTCTAGTTTATATAGAAAATAACTTTCGACGAGATTTTCTATACAGAAAATTACTTTCGACGAGATTTTATATTTAGAAAATCACTTTCGACGAGTTTTTATTTATAGAAAGCCTCTTTCTACGAGATATTTTATATAGGAAATCTCGTGGAAAATTGATTTTCTATATAGGAAATTTCGTCGAAAGTAATTTTCTATATAGAAAATTTCGTCGAAAGTGATTTTCTATATAGAAAATTTCGTCGAAAGTGATTTTCTATATAGAAAATTTCGTAGAAAGTGATTTTCTATATAGAAAATTTCTTCTAAAGTCATTTTCTTTATAAAAAATCTCGTCTTAAGTGATTTTTATATAGAAAATCTCGTTTAAAGTGACCTTATACATAGAAAATCTCGTCGAAAGTGATTTTTTATACAGAAAATTTTGTCGAGGTGGTTTCTATTTTGAAAGTCTCCACCAAAATTTTTTTCTCTACAGAAAATCTCGTCGAAAGTGATTTTTTATTTAAAAAATCTCGTCGAAAGTAATTTTCTATACAGAAAATTTCATCGAAAGTGATTTTCTATATAAAAAATCTAGCTAAAAATGATTTTCCTTATAGAAAATTTCGTCCAAATTGATTTTCTATTCAGAAAATGTCGTCGAAAGTGATTTTCTATATAGAAAATCTCATCGAAAATGATTTTCTATATTGAAAATTTCGTTGAAAGTGATTTTCTTTATGGAAAATCTAGTCGAAAGGAATTTTTTTTATAGAATATCTCGACGAAAATCATTTTATATATTCAAAATCTAGTCGAAAATGATTTTGTATATAGAAAATCTCGTCAAAAGTGATTTGGTATATAGAAAAATTCGTCGAAGGTGATTCTCTTTATAGAAAATCTCATCGAAAATGATTTTATTGAAAGAGAAATCTAGATTATTGTCACATTTTCTTTGATGATTCCACTCCTTTTCATACCCTTCCGATATACTCAGTAGTTTCAGTTGTTTGTTTGAATATGTATTGAAATTCTTTGGTTCCTGTTTTGCGTTTTATATCCTTTTGAGCCTGTGCGTGTTCATTCGGCTATGTACATGTTTTGTTCTTGTTAGTTGTTTTTTTTTCTAAATATTTTCTGTTTTTGTCACCACCAACTATTATCCAAGTCATCACCAACATTTTCATCACATTTTCTATGAATATTGTAAACTATTTTTTCCAGCATTATTTCTTATATTTGTCACAATAAGAGGTGGAGGGCTTAGAGCTGGGAATGATTTTGCTTAACATTTATCTCTCGTTTTTCATAACTAGTCGTACTGTCAGTTGATTACTAGATACTCTATAGTTGGTGTCAGGCAAGTGTAAGATGATCAAAGGATTTGATTTTATGTAATTTGTAATTTGTTTGACTATCTTGACTTAGGGAACCTCAGTTTCGACTTCTTAGTTTTCATCACAATGATGACTTTTTGTTTAGTCTCTAATATTCTGTGTCAATGTTGAGAAGTTTTCAGCTTTTGTTTAGTATTTAAAAGTTGTATTTGTCATAAGGGTTTTTTTTCAGGAAAAAACTTTAATTTGTTTAAAGTTGTTTTTGTTTTCTATTTCATTATAAAATTTTTGTGTTAAATTATAGGATAATCTCGGTAGAGTAATTCGATTTATATGGTGTTTTATAATTTTAAAAATAAAATTTTGCTTAAAAAATATTATTATATGGAAAACTATATTTTATGTATATGTAAAATTTTTCACATACAAAAATGTTATTGAAATTTTACAAAAAGAACAATTTTTTGGTCAAAATTTGCATGTAGAAAAATTTTAATCAAAATTTTCATTTGGAAAAATTTTGATTAAAATTTTCATATAGAAAAATTTTGATTAAAATTTTCATATAGAAAAATTTTAATCAAAATTTTCATATAGAAAAATTTTGATCAAAACTTTCATGTAGAAAAATTTTGATCAAAATTTTCATATAGAAAAATGTTAAAAAAAATTATCAAAATTTTTCTATATGAAATTTAAATCAAAATTTTTCTATATGAAAATTTTGAACAACATTTTTCTATATGAAAATTTTGATCAAAATTTTTCTATATGCAAATTTTGATCAAAATTTTTCTATAGGAAAATTTTGATCAAAATTTTTCTATATGAAAATTTTGATCAAAATTTTTCTTTATGAAAATTTTTATCAAAATTTTTCTTTATGAAAATTTTTATCAAATTTTTTCTATATCAAAATTATAATCAAAATTTTTCTATATCAAAATTTTGATCAAAATTTTTCTATATCAAAATTGTGATCAAAATTTTTCTATATCAAAATTTTGATCAACATTTTTGTATATGAAAAATTTGTTCAAAATTTTGATATAGAAAAATTTTGATCAACATTTTCATATAGACAAATTTTGATCAAAATTTTCATATAGAAAAATTTTGATAAAAATTATCATAGAGAAAAATTTTGATCAAAATTTTCATATAGAAAAATTTTGATCAAAATTTTCATATAAAAAAAATTTTGATCAAAATTTTCATATAGAAAAATTTTGATCAAAATTTTCATATAGAAAAATTTTGATCAAAATTTTCATATAGAAAAATTTTGATCAAAATTTTCATATAGAAAAATTTTGATCAAAATTTTCATATAGAAAAATTTTGATCAAAATTTTCATATAGAAAAATTTTGATCAAAATTTTCATATAGAAAAATTTTGATCAAAATTTTCATATAGAAAAATTTTGATCAAAATTTTCATATAGAAAAATTTTAATGAAAATTTTCGTATAGAAAAATTTTGATCAAAATTTTCGTATAGAAAAATTTTGATCAAAATTTTCATATAGAAAAATTTTTATCAAAATTTTCATATAGAAAAATTTTTATCAAAATTTTCATGTAGAAAAATTTTTATCAAAATTTTCATATAGAAAAATTTTTATCAAAATTTTCATATAGAAAAATTTTTATCAAAATTTTCATATAGACAAATTTTGATCAAAATTTTCATATAGACAAATTTTGATCAAAATTTTCATATAGACAAATTTTGACCAAATTTTCATATAGTAAAATTTTAATCAAAATTTTCATTGAGAAAAATTTTGATCAAGATTTTCATATAGAAAAATTTTGATCAAAATTTTTATAGAGAAAAATTTTGATCAAAATTTTCATAAGAAAAATTTTGATCAAAACTTTTATATAGAAAAATTTTGATCAAAATTTTCATATAGAAAAATTTTGATCAAAATTTTCATATAGAAAAATAGAAAAATTTTGATCAAAATTTTCATGTTCAAAAATTTTGATCAAAAATTCCACATAGAAAAATTTTGATCAAAATTTTAATATAGAAAATTTTTGATCAAAATTTTCATATAGAAAAATTTTGATCAAAATTTTTTTATAGAAAAATAGAAAACTTTTGATCAAAATTTTCATGTACAAAAATTTTGATCAAAAACTTCATATAGAAAAATTTTGATCAACATTTTCATATAGAAAAATATTGATCAAAATTTTCATACAGAAAAATTTTGATCAAAACTTTCATATAGAAAAATTTTGATCAAAATTTTCATATAGAAAAATTTTGATCAAAACTTTCATATAAAAAATTTTGATCAAAATTTTCAAATAGAAAAATTTTGATCAAAATTTTCATATAGAAAAATTTTGATCAAAATTTTCATATAGAAAAATGTTGATCAAAATTTTCAAATAGAAAAATTTTGATAAAAATTTTCAAATAGAAAAATTTTGATCAAAATTTTCAAATAGAAAAATTTTGATCAAAATTTTCATATAGAAAAATATTTATCAAAATTTTCATATAGAAAATTTTTGATCGAAATTTTCATATAAAATTATTTTAATCAAAATTTTCATATAAAAAAATTTTGATCAAAATTTTCATATAGAAAAATTTTTATCAAAATTTTCATATAGAAAAATTTTGATCAAAATTTCATATAGAAAAATTTTGATTAAAATTGTCATATAGAAAACTTTTAATAAAAAGGTTTACATAGAAAATTTGATTAAAATTTTCATATTTGCGTTGATGAAATTTTCATTTTATGAAGTTTTTCCTGGAGAAGTCATAGAAGTACATTTCATAATATGATATGTACTTTTTTGGGTTATTTTTTTGAAACTATCTTGTCTGTTTTTCTATTAAAATTAATAGTAGCAGATTTAATGATCATTTCCTTAATGAAAAAATTTTTTAACCGCTTTTACTTTTTTCCAACAAATTTCGTAGCATAATTTTTGGCAAAATTTTTTTTCTTAAATTAAAATCAAACAAAACTCTACTTTATCTGACCAAAAACATTCTATACATACAAATCTTATAGTAATAAAATGAAACAAAATATTCTCTAATATCAGCATGAATAAGCTTAAAAAACAAGGACAGCCTAAGAATTGTACGGTTTTAGTTAGTTAGTTTTACCAGATTTAACCTGCAAGGAGTCATCAAAAAATCCAACGAAATTTTCTCAAAAAAGCTAGTCATCCCACTCTATCACTATGTAGTTAAGTAACCAACAAAATCTGCTTACTTATTTATTATAAACTTTTTTTTGTACTAATTTGAAGCCAGAAAATGTATTTTATACACTTTACTTTTATGGTTTGTTAACAACAATTGAAATTAATATGCTAAATAACTTCAAGTGTATCTGTGTGTGTGGCTGTTTGTTTGTATGTATTTTAGTTAGTTTACACAAAACTAAAACTGTGTTTTAGTGTTAAATTGGCTTCCTTTTACTTTGAGTTTTACTGACTCGTTTTTCTTTTTTTGTCAGTTAAACAAAATGTTAACTTTCATTATTAGCATATCAAAAGGCCGGGGCACCAGCAACGTAGTTTTAATTTTTTTGATAAAGTTTTGATGGTGGTTCTATTAAGAGTATTTTTGGTTTTTGTTTAATTTAGGTTAGAGGAAGTTTTTTATTTTAGTTTTTTTTGGTGTATATAGGGGTTTACTGCTAACTTTGAGAAAAACAAAAAAATTGTGGATTTGAGTTTGTTGTTCCTAATGAACAAAGCAATCAAAATTCTTTTCAAAAATTAACAGTAATAGCTGTAAACAATGGCCAGGTTCGGAAGTGAAATTTTATTTAATTACCATAGTAGTTTTATGTGAAAACAAAGATAATTTTTTTAGTGGAATTTTTTTATACAAAATTTAACACAAATTGTTTTTAGTAAATACCACCATTATATCATTATAATCAAAACAATTATCAAACTAAAAATTTTTAAGGAGTAAACTCAAAACTTAAAAATTATAAAACTTTGCAAAAGATCCTTGTATAGTAGTAAAAACTATTTACTGTAAAAATTTTACATCATCTTCTTCACTATTCATCCAAAAATGCAGTAGCTTTCCTCTTCCTGATATACAAGATTAAAATCTTTTTTTTTTAATTTTTGAGTCTATAGGAACCAGTGCCAAAATTTGAATAAATGTGGTATCGAACTAAGTTTCCACCCAACTATTGGCTGAGGTATAAGCTTGAGTTATATACAAACATTTTTTTGTAATTTTATGTTGGCTTTAGAGGAACCAGCGTAATATGTAAATTAATATGTGACTAAATATAAGATCGAAGTAAGTCAATTCAAACGAACTGAAAAGTTAGAGGTATTTTATTTCCAACCAAATATTGGGTTTAGTATATTTTGGATGCTAAGAGCTTTTTTGTTGTATACAAATTTTTAATAAAAGAAAATTTTCAATTGCTGTTTAACATTTAATACAAGTGGAATCTCCTTGATGTATGCAACATTTTTTTTATAAAAATCGCATTATTGATGCTGCCTTTACAATATTGAATTTAACTTGAAACGCGATTATTTATTACAAAACTCGATTAAAAAACAAATGTTTGTAAAACTTATTGCCTACTTTTTGGGGTCTAAAGTAAAAATTAACTGCAGTATTTTTTTATTTTTGAAAAGTTCATAAAAAATGGAAATAAGATAAAACAAGAAAGAGCTATAGTCGGTCAAGACCGACCATACGATACCCTTCACTAAGGTCAAAGGTGTTCTTTTTCCTAAATAAAGACAAATATTTGCTAAATTTTGCCATTATACAAACATTTTCTAAAAACCTATATATTCAAGCTATTTCCGTTGTTTGGACTTATATGAGAGCTAGGGTCATATGTGGATCGATTATCTCGAAATTTGTTGACAACAGTTGTAATAGAAATTATGTATGTAAAAAATAAACTTAAAATTCTCATTATCTTCAGATTTACGAGGTATTTAGGGATTTTTGTCACATTTAATGTGTTTGGACCGACTTTAACGAAATCGGTCCGGGAAGTGGGACCTATGGGAGGTACCATAAATAATGGACCGATTTTGACAAATTTCAATAACCATGGTCCCATAATTAAAGAAATTATGTGTACCAAATTTCATGAAATTATCTTTAGAATTGCGACCTGTGCTTTGACCACATGGTTTACATGGTGTCCAGCCAGATGGACGGACGGACATCGCTTAGTCGATTAAAAAACTTATTCTTAGTCTATTGGTATACTTAACCCCTTGACGTATTTCCACGAGTCTGATTCGTGGTACAATTTCTGTGCCTAACATGATTATCACGAGTTTGACTCGTGGTACAATTTCTGTCCCTAACATAGTCTGACTCATTTTGCGACTGTTCTTAAGCATCAAAACTGATTTGTTTAGTGCAGGTTGTGTGCGAACAGTTAAAAGCGAACTTCGTTACGCTAATTGATACGTCAAGGCGTTAAAGGCAAATATTTCTATGCGTTGCGTACATCAGCACATACTTATAATACCCTTTCCATCTTTGGCGGTGAAGGGTATATAAACTATAAACGATCAGGGCCCAAATTACAGCATTCGATTTCGATCGAAATCTTACATATTTTCAAAACATTTGTATAGCATACTTTAAGGATAATCAAAATTATTTAAAAGATGCCCAGTTTATGCCCAGATAAACAATAGTAAAAGAGTTTTAATTGAACCATATGTTTTTAAAAAATAATCCAAATGGGTACCATATTTCAATAAACTTTTTGCATCGAAGTAACTTTGAACATCCCTAAAGTATACTTTACTATATTTGCTAAAAAGTCTTTGGCCGCATTTCTTGATGTTTTTAAGAAAACTATGTTGCATACTCTGAGGACCTAATTTTTGTAATATTTAACTCCGGATATAACTCAATAAAACCAAGTGAAAAATTAATTAAATGAAAACAAGGATATCAGTTTTGAATTTAGGACTTAAAAAGAATCAAAACTCAGTTTTTATATTGGTTCAAAGATCATATTAACTGTCGAATTTCCAAACTGAGCTATATGTTATTGAATCCCACAGATATTTGAACTTTTTTAAGACATTTTTATGAAATTTAATCATAGAAATTAAGCAAAATGCTTACAAATTTACGAGCAAATTTTTGAGACCTCCTAAGGTTATTTAGCATGATTTTTGAAATCTTTTATTTGATTCAAGTCCACATTCTATTATTGCTATTGGTACAAAATTTGTATTATTTGATTTGTGAACATTTTAATTTATTACTGGAGAAATTATGCATATAAATTACTTCAATGTCAATTTCAACTGCTTTAGATTTGAAATACAATTAAATGAAACTAATTACAAGTGCAAAATAGAAAAAAAAGAAAAATTTTCCACTTGTCAACATTTCATGTAATTGTCAACAAATATCTTTCGTATCTTTTAATATGACATTTATTCAACAAAATACAAATTAAAAATGCAGGTATTGTTTCAAGAAATATGACATTGTTATTTAATAAAGCTTTAAACAAATATAACCCACCCAACACAATATAATTAAAAACATAGAAAAACAAATCTCAACTACTACAATGACATTAAAAAAAAAGTTTATTTGAACAAAAGATCAGCAGAAAAGCAAAACAACAGTACCTCAAACATTTACGCTCTCTACCTCTCTTTCTTACTCTGTTAGGTAAACAAAACTGACACTTTTGTTTGAAAATAGCCAACAAATAGAACAACATCATTCCGCTGTAAAAGGGGAAACGTTAGATGAAAAGGATATAACAACAATAAAAAATTCTAACAACAAAAGGAATCTGCTTAATGAGCAAATTTGTTTAAATGCTTCTCATTTCACATTTTTATATTTAACATTTTACCTTAATGTTGCGCTAAAATATTCGCTCTTGATGTTTAGTTTCATTGTTGACATTTAAAACAATTTTGTATCCTTGCAATAGCATACTTGTACACATACATTCACCAGTCACCTTTGAGAAGTACAAAATCACTAATACATTACTATAAAAAACACCCACGTATACTCAACCTTTGTTCATGTTTGTACCTCTGAGGTGTCATTTTCTCTTTGTCACCAAAAAGCTTGGGAGTAAAAATATAATAAAAACTGTCAACAATAATCATCATTGTCATGTTAAACATTGGAAATGGTGGGGAAAAAAATAATTTTTCTTTTTGTTATTTTACTTTTATTTAATCAAGTAAAGTTTTAGTAAATACAAGGGTTGACGTTTATGGCTTAGTGGCGCTATACGCCAAAAACTTTGTATATAAAAATTTTTAATAACGAAATTTTTTCTATTGAAAAATTTTTAATAACGAACAATTTTCTATATAAAAAATTAAAATGGAGAAAACTTTTCTATAGAAAAATTTTTAATAACGAAAAATATTCTATTGAAAAATTTTTAATTACGAAAAATATTCTATGGAAAAATTTTTAATTACGAAAAATTTTTAATAACGAAAAATTTTCTATAGAAATATTTTTAATAATAAAAAATTTTTAATAACAAAAAGTTTTTTATAGCAATATTTTTAATACCGAAAATTTTTTATAGACAAATTTTTAGTGACAAAAAATTTTCTAGAGACAAATTTTTAGTAACAAAAAATTTTCTATAGACAAATTTTTAAAAACGAAAAATTTTCTATAGACAATTTTTCGATATTAAAAATTTTCTATAGAAAAATTTTTAATAACGAAAAATTTTCTATAGAACAATTTTTAATAACGAAAAACTTTCTATAGAAAAATTTTTAATAACAAAAAATTTTCTATACAAAAATTTCTGATAACAAAAAATTTTCTATAGAAAAATTTTTAATAACAAAAAATTTTCTAAGAAAAAATTATTATAGCGAAAATTTTTTTAAAGAAAAACTTTTAATAACGAAAAAATCTTGATAGAAAAATGTAAAATAACGAAAAATTTTCTATAGAAAAATTTTAAACAACAAAAAATGTTTAATAGAAAAATTTTAAACAACAAAAAATTTTCAATAGAAAAATTATTAACAATAAAAATTTTTCAATGGAATAATTTTTAATTACGAATAATTTTCTATAGAAAAATGTTTAATAACGAAAATTTTTTTATAGAAAAATGTTTAATAATGAAAAATTTTGTATAGAAAAAATTTTAATAACGAAAAATTTTCTATAGAGAAATTTTTAATAACAAAAAATTTTCTGTAGAAAAATTTTTAATGACGAAAAATTTTGTTTAGAAAAATTTTTAATGAGGAAAAATTTTCTATAGAAAAATTTTTAGTAACGAAAAATTTTTAATTAGAAAAATTTTTTGCCTTAAAAGTTTTTTGCCTTAAAATATCTTTTTATAAAAAGTGTTGCATACTTTTGTGCGTTTTCATTAAAATAAAATAGTTACGGGACCAAATCGCGCCAGCAGTATTAAAAACTTAAGTTTTCCCATACAAATCGAAAACTACTACATTCGAATATTCATGAAATGAAAATTATTTTGAAAAATTGTAAAATATTAGAATGTTTACAACTTGAAAATGTAATTTTGGGATTTTTTAAAAGGTATTGAGATTTGGATTTATTTTTAAACTTTGGATATAAATTGAACAAAAAATTGTTCTTATTCTACTCCTATCGAAAATGTAAGACTTTTTAGAAAATTATTTCAAGATTTCTTAGAAAAAGTTATTGCATATTCTTGGAATATTCAAGAAATTTTTTATTATTGTAATATCAAAAATCGAACCTAAAATTTAGGTTTTTTAAAATCAGGCGCCAAATAACCGCATTCCATATCGATCGAAAACTCAGACTTTTAAGCAAATATTGTGAAGTATACTTTAGGGATGTTCAAAGTTACTTTGATGCAAGACGTTTGTTGAAATATGGTGTCCAATTTGATTCGTTTTTACTATTGTGTCCATCTTTTGGCAAATAAATTAAAAAATATTTAGTAAACTGTGCATCTTTTAAGTAATTTTGATTATCCTTAAAGTATGCTATATAAATGTGTTGAAAATATCTAAGATTTCGATTGAATCGAATGCGGTAATTTGGCCCCAGGATATCGGATCATAGCTAAACAACAAATTTTTAGTTGATAAAATTGTATATTTAGTATATTTAGTACACCCTAAAAGTATGCTACATAATTAAAAAAAAACATTATTACTTTCAAATCGACTACAGGAACTTGGGCTTTCCATTAAAAAATATGTAACTAATAAATTTAGAGATAATCACCATTATTAAGGATCATATTAATCCATATAGCGCTCTTTAAATTTCTAAAAACTTCACCCCAATTGACCTACGTTCTACCAGGAACTAAATATATAAAATGTTCACAAAACCTTCCACTGCACTTATTATTCACTCAGCAAAGCTGAACATAATTTGAAATACAAGCAAGAGAGAACTTTGTTATATTTTCTATTTGTTTTAATTGTTTAAATGCGAATTGCGAAACGCAATTAAACAATAGTGATGATAAGTTGTGGTAAGCTCTACGCGCTCCCACTACACCTCCCCCCAACATTTATTCTAGTAATTTTTGTGTAGTTTTAATTATAATCCCCTTTAGCTTCAAAGACTCACAAGCGCACATGCTTTTGAAATTCTTTCGAGAATTCGAAAAAAGTATAGAAAAAGAAAAACTTCATACACAAGTATTTATAATAATATGCAAATATAGTTGTTGGGAATTTGTAATGAAAATATTTTCTCTAGCTAAATTCATTTTTCATATGGTTTTATATTTTTGTTCATAAAATTCATTAACATCTTCAGCATCATCCGCACAAACATATGTATATGTGTATAGTCATTGCCATCATATCTACTCGTTCTGTGTTACAGGAAATTAAATTCTTAATGAATTACATAGTTTTTGGGGCGAGCGGTTAAAATGTGAGAGTTTTGGGGCCTTGGGGATTATTTTTAATGAATTTTGAATCAAAATTCCTAAATGTATGCAATACAATTTAACGAGCGCTTAAATAATTTTGATTCGAAGAGATCGAATTAATATTTTTATAAAATGTGATTACATACTTTTGGGAGATTCATGGTCCCAAAAAAGATTAAGATATACTAACGCTTATTAGAAAAGCTTGGCACGGGTGCAGCGGGATCTGTTAAATGGGTTTTTTCAAAAACTATGAGATGTCAAATATGTTATTCAAATTTTAATTGAATCCTAAAAGTAGAAAAGACAATTTTTGTAGAATGATATCTAATATTAATGTAATTCTGAGAGATATTTTATAAAGTCTTTCTTCATACTTTGAAGAGGTTATCGATTTTCTTCTTTAAATCTTAAAATTCTTATCAAATAATCACATAATGTTTTACTTGAAATGTAATAAATAGTTTTGAAAATATAAAAGTAAACAAATCTTTATTTACTTGGCACAGATGCAGTCTTATTTGTAAAATGTTTTTTTTTTATTACATCAAACATTTTATTAGACATTTAAATTGAATCCCAAAAGTATGCAACACAATGCATATAATATCAGTTTAAAATACGATACAACGATCTGCAAATCTGGGGCCAAATTACCGCATTCGATATCGATCGAAATCTTAGATATTTTCAAAACATTTGTATAGCATACTTTAAGGATAATCAAAATTATTTAAAAGATGCACAGTTTACTATATTTTTTGAAGTTATTTGCCAAAAGATGAACAATAGTTAAAGAGTTATAATTGAACTATATATTTTTAAAAACGAATCAAAATGGATACCCAATTCAATAAATTTCTTGCATCGAAGTAACTTTGAACATATTCGCTTAAAAGTCTGAGTTTTCGATCGATATCGAATGCGGTAATTTGGCCCCTGAATAATAACATTTAAATTTCAAGAGATTATAGAAAATCGATTTTTAGATTGAAATTTATTATAAAATAATCATATAAATGTTTTACTTGAAATTTATATAAATTGAGTCCCCTAAAGGTATGCAGCCAGAGTTTGTATATCTCATATTTGTTTCTAATACCGATCGATTATGAGATTCGAATTGTAGCATACAATGTAGATCAAAATCTGGGATATTTAACAAAATCTTGCTGCATACTTTAAGGGGTTTGAGAAAAATTTATCAAGCTAATACATTTTGCGTTAAATAATTGAATAAATAGAAACGAGTTTACTCGATGATAATGAATACATATTATGTAATCAATATAGCTCAATATTTCTATTGCTTGGTGCTAAAAGGGCCAATGTGAAAACAAGTAGTTTGGAGAAAATTTGATTTAAAGTTTTTATTTTTTATACAAATTCATAGTAAAATAGCCCAAAAAAACCTTTGTAAATCTGTTCTGAGTTGAGTTATAGATTAACTATTGGTGCCAAATAAAAGAAGGTAAAGAAGGAGATATAATGAAATGATTAGCTCAAAACAGCTAAAAATTGACATTGGCCCTTTTAGCACCAAGCCACAGATTAAATAGATTTTTTACAACATCTTGTTGCATACTTTGAGGGGGTTATAGAAAACTTATCCCATTAAGCTTACACATTGTTGCTCAAAAAATCTCAAACAAAAAGTTTTTTTCATAATTTAAGTGAAAAGAGCGTGTACATGAAAAACACAAATAAATTCCCACGTATCGAATGTATTAATTGGGTCCAGGGCAGAGCTATAAAAATACCTCGATACCAAAACTTGGTTAACAAGAAATATTATTAGAATCTCTCATTTAAATTCATTAGCAATTTTCTAAACTTTTATCACTCCTGGGTGGATTGAATAAAACAAAAAGTCAAAACAATTTCCATTAAAATTTATTAGGATTTCAATAAAATTCTTTATGTTTATTTTTAAGCAACATTCGATAATGATCGAAATGTAAGAATACTTTTAGGATAATCTAAATAATATATTACATATGAGGTTCACTACATTATAACTTATTTGCCAAAATTCCCATATAGTAAACGTATATGTTTAGATATCAAATTTATTAGTTTTATTACTTTTTGCAAAATAAATTTTTGTAAAAATCCCTGAAGTATGTTACACAATGTTTGCTTAACGCCTCAGTTCTCGATCGATATAAAATGCGGCGACTTGGTCTCCGATTTGATCCATATTAAGATCAGCTTTAATTACTAATTACTAAATTTACTACAACTATTTGCCCTTATTTATTTTCAAATTAAATATAAAAAATTAGAATCCAAAAAAGACTTCAGGAACTTGTTCTGGTATTTTTAATATTCCCAGTCAAGGGCCCCATAAAATCTCCTTTCAGTTTTCCCTCCCGGTTTAAATTACAATTTGGGTTGTTCTTTTACACGAACTCACATGCATAGACACACACACACATACATATATTGAGTTGTTGTTGATATTTGTTGCATACTTTTGAGTGCAAGAAAAATTAATTAAAATTATTATCGTTATTAATATGTTTGTGTGAATATTTCTGTATATGACTGGATATATGATCCTTTACATTTCCCAAAATGTGCATAATATGCGAGTGTATGTACTTTAAAAATATAAAATTTTATTATTATTTAATTTACACATCAATTTGTGGTAGATTATTAATAAAATTTTGTAATATTATTTATTAATTATGGCCAGAAGTTTTTATAACAAAATTCCTTGCATAACTTCAAGGCAATAAAAGGTTTTTCTGATGGCCGTATGAGTTCATAAAATTTTTTTTAAATTTAACCAAAGTAATTTATGGTAAATTATGCTATTTTAAGTCAAGCAGGTGGTTTTTGTATGTAAATTAATATTTTTGGGAATTATTTTCCTTTTAAGAAGGGAAATTTTGAAAATAAATTTTAATATGATGATGTTAATGAATTTATGTTAACGTTTAAAGGATATGCATAAATTATTTGATTATCTAATTACTTAAGTTAATATGTGTAACTATAGAAGCTAGTGTAGTGGAAATAAAGATGCAGCCTTTTTTTTACTACAAGCTGTTGCATATCCGGAAGTAAGATTAAAAGATATCATATTGATTAAACAATGGTTTTGGTCACTTTGTAATCCTTGAATGATTGACCGATTATACCAATTATTGACCGATTATACCAATTGTGAATTATTGTAGAGTGAACCGCCGTGGTATAGTAGGTTAGTCATCCGCATTGAGTACCAGAGGTCCCAAGTTCGATCCCGGTCAGACCCATTGAGTTGGAACAAAATACATGATTCGAGAGAACAAATAAATATATTTGCGAACACTATTATCTTTGTAATAAATGTAACCGAATTGGGAATATTTTTCGAAAAAGAAGTAAATTTGGAATAATTTTGGATAAAAAATTTTTCTAAAGAAAAATTTTGGATAAAAAAATTATATAAAAAAATTTTGAATAAACAAATTTTCCATAAAAAAATTTTGATTAAAAAATTTGCTATAGAAAAAATTTTAATAGAAAATTTTGGGTAAAAAATTTTCTATAGAAAAATTTTAGATAAAAAATTTTCTATAGGAAAATTTTGGATAAAAAAATTTTCCAAATTAAAATTTTGTGATAAAAAATGTTCTGTAGAAAAATTCTGGAAAAATAATTGTCAAAAGAAATATTTTAAATAAACAACTTTTTAAAAGCAAAATTTTAAATAAACAAATTTTGTATAGAAAAATTTTCTTTAAAACATTTTTGATAGAAAAATTTATGATTAAAATATTTTCTATAGAAACACTTTTGATAAAAAAAATTTCTAATAGAAAATTTTTGATAAAAAAATTTTCCATAGAAAAATTTTGAATAAAAAATATTTCTATAGAAAAACTTTGGATACACAATTTTTTGAATAAACAAATTTTCTAAAAAAAAAAATTTCTATAGACAAGTTTTTGATAAGAAAATTTTGTATAGAAAAACTTTCCATTGAAAAATTTTTGATAAAAAAATTTTCTATTGAAAAATTTTGAATTAAAAAAAATTTTCTAAAGAAAAATTTTGGATAGAAAAATTTTTCTAAAGGAAAATTTTGGATAGGAAAATTTTTGATCAAAAAATTTGCTGTAGAAAAAATTTCTATAGAAAAATTTTTGGATACAAAGTTTTCTAAAAAAATTTGTAATAAACAATTTTCTATAGAAAAATTTTGGAAACAAAATTTTCAAAAGAAAAATTTTGAATAAGCAAATTTTCAAAAGAAACCTTTTGAATAAACAAATTTTCTATAAAATAATTTTTTATAGAAAAATTTTCCTTCAAAAATTTTTTATAAAAAAAAAATTTTCTATAAAAAAACTCTCTATAAAAAATTTTGGTAGAAAAATTTTTGATAAAAAAATTTAAAATAGAAAAAATTTCCATACAAAATTTTTTGATAAAAAAAATTTTTGATAATAAAGAAAAAATTTGGATTAAAAAAATTTCTATACAAAAATTATGGATAAAAAAATTTTCTATAGGAAAATTTTGGATAAAAATTTTTCTAGAAAAATTTTTGATAAACAAATTTTCTACAGAAAAATTTGGGATAAAAAAAATTTCTATAAGAATTTTTGAAAAAAAAAAATTTTAATAGAAAAATTTTTAATAAACAATTTTTTTTTTAAGAAAATTTCTATAAAAAGTTTTTAATTTAAAAATTTTCTATAGAAAAATTTTTGATAAAAAAATTTTTAATAGAAAATATTTCTATAGAAAATTTTTTCGTAAAAAAAATTTCAATCGACTTTTAAATATTTTCTGTAGAAAAATTTTGGAGAAAAAAAATGTTCTATTGAAAAAATTTTGAAAAACAATTTTCAATAGAAAATTTTGAATAAACAAATTTTCTATAAAAAATTTCTGTAGAAAAATTTTTCATTAAAAAATTTTCTATAGACAAATTTTTGATAAAAAAAAATTTCTATAGAAAAATTTTTAATTGAAAAAATTTCAATTGAAAAATTTTTGATAAAAAAATGTTCTATAGAAAATTATGGATAAAAAATTATTTATAGAAAAATTTTGGATAAAAAATTTTTTAAGAAAAATTTTGGATAAAAAATTATTTTTAGAAAAATTTTGGAAAAAAATTTTCAATGAAAATTTTGAATAAACAAAAAAAATTTTGATAGAAAAATGTTATAGAAAATTTTTGATAAAATATTAAAAAAAATGGGTAGAAAACTTTTTCTATTTTCAAACATAAAAGAATACATATTTTAGTTAAAAGTATAAAAAACGGCAACTCTGCCGAAAATTTTTTTATTCTGGTCTCCTTATGCCGACCTCGCTTATCACCCATATTTTATACTTATGTATAAATAAACACTATATAGTGAATATAAGAGGATTCACAGCCAAAGGATCACTACATATACATATGCAACAAATTTATATTGCATTTTTTTAAAAGCAAAATGCTGTTTGTTTGACAGTTCATCCGTCCCAAAACCCCATCTTGGTTTTTACTAATACAAATGCATTTACATGCATGTATGATTATTTTATGAGACCACTTTCATTCATTTGCACATGAAGTCCTTTATATTTGCAGGACTCTCTTCTTCTGAAGCAAATACCAGGATACAAACGATATTATTTTACTGCGTGAATGTATGTGTAAATACTGAGTATTTCTTTTTCCCTTAACCAACATGTGTATATTATCATTGGTATTTGTGGCGATTTCAATTTGCTGTATATTTTTTTTTATTATTCTCTGTATTTATTCTTTCATTTGGCTTTATTGGCTTATTGCAATTTTTTTATTTATTCCATAAAGAAAGGAGTCATCCAAGACAAGTGCTAAAAAGGGGTTATGGTTACTTGTTATCAACGAGTTTGCATGTGTGTAAAGCTTTATTTTTATTTTTATTTGTATTTTCTTTGTTACATTAAGCTTTAGCAAGGATATATGTATTCTTTTGACCTCATGCGGTGTGACTTGTTAGTATTGTAGAAAATCTATTGGTGTTCTTTTTTATCGTTTAAAAATAATCATTAGTTTTAGTTCTATTCGTATTGTTTGCTCATTTGAGCTTGACATTAATTTGAATTTATTGACAATTTATTTAATTCTATTTATTTTTTACTAATTTATATGTAAATTTATAAATTAGTTTTAAGTTAGTTATAAATTGTAAAAAGGTTTAAGTTGGAAATGTAAATAAGATTTTAAATAGAACTTGTACGTGAAAAATACAAATAAACTCCCACGTACGGAATGTAGTAATTTGTTCTAGAAATGAGCTTAAAAAATACCTCGATATCAAGAATTAGTTCAGGGGCCAAATTACTGCATTCGATGTCGATCGAAATCTTAAATAATTTCAAAACATTTGTATAGCATACTTTAAGGATAATCGAAATTATTTAAAAGATGCACAGTTTACTATATTTTTTTGAAGTTGTTTGCCAAAAGATTAATAATAGTAAAAGAGTTTCAATTGAACTAAATGTTTTTAAAAACGAATTAAAATTAATACCAAATTTCAATTAACTTTTTGCTTCGAAGTAACTTTGAACATCCCTAAAGTATACTTCATAATATTTGCTTAAAAGTCTGAGTTTTCGATCTATATCGAATGCTGTAATTTGGCCCCAGATAATTTATATCCTAGTTTTTACAAACGGATTGACTAATGCCATATCCTCGATATAATTTTTGAAAAATCTTATTGCGATGGCAACGAAATTTTATTATGTAGGTTAATATAGATCGTACTGCGCTTTTTGAATAAAAATTAAAGTAACTTAACATTTTGTATTGCATACTTTTAGGACCACTTATTATTGCTTAGGTAAAACTTGTTTAGTGCCACCTATTGACAAATTATCAAGTAATTACATTAATAAAGCATCCGTTAATCATTTGTTGCGAGACTGTTGTTGCTAGAGTGCACTGGTTATACTTTAACTTTATTTAAGCTCTGGGAAACCTATTGATATTTTTAATAGGTCAGTTTTGATTGATATTAAAACTTAGTGCGACCCCACAAAGTTCTTCTTCGCATACGCATAAATAACACATGTTTCTCCGATTTTAATCAAAACAAATTTGTTGGCCTACTTGCATTTATTTTATGTTTTACTTAAACTAAGGACCCAAATATACAAAATCCTGAAACAAATTTTTGCTAAATATAATTTTTATGCAACTCTAAGACGATTCGTCTATTACCGGCTGAACAAAAAGAGCAAGATCAATCAAATTTGGCTTAAATATTGACCATTTCTTGGAAAAGATTAGTATTGAAATTAAACGAAATCGGACCACATTAAATTGTAGCTCTCATACATAAGATTTATGCAAGTATAGGTCAATATTTAGGTAATATTTTTAATATTGTCGGTATATAAGATTTCAAGAGCATTTAACACAATCTTTTCAAAATCGCTTTATACTGGTCTTGGTCTAAATTATAAAATGAAGAGCAAACTATAGATGACATTCCACATGTAACAAGTTAAAATAAATTATTTTAACAACTATTTGTTTTCATTAGATAACACTCTTTTACCCAGCGAACAATTTTCTTTAGATAAGTATCAACGTTTTTATGTGGTTAACTTTTTTTTTTAAAGAATTGTGTAAGCGGAAATAGTAGAGGCGTGTCTCAGCTTTCCAGAACATTTCCCGTTAAAAGTAATGATTTATGATAATATTCTTTAGAATATTATTCCTTGGAATCTTTAAGTTTTAATATTTTGCTGGGTGTGTATGCTATCAGTCTATTAAAAACCTCAAAGCAAATGGTCACTGTAATGGTTTGTGGGTTTGGTTGGTTAGTTGAGTACAAGAACATCAATTCTAACTAGTAAAAAATATATAAGTATGTACATATAATGTGGCATGGTGGTATAATGATAATCAAACATATGGTACTGTCAAAAACAACTCCAGACCAATGTATAAAGAGAAAAGGGAAAATAATTTTAAGAAACCATTTTATTTTATAAAACATTTTTCATTTGAGTTAAGTGGAAATATATGTTATGTACTTGTCTTTATATCTGGTTAAATGTCTAAACTGTCATGTGCTTTAGAGTTAAGTAAACGGGAACAAAAAAAAAAAAAAAATAAAACACACACATACATACATAGTAACAGCTTGAAAGGAAAAAAGCAAAAAGTTATTGTAAACAAAAGAAAAACAAATCTTTAGATAAAATATACGAGAGATTGACATAAAAACATTAACAACAAAAAATTTAGAATCCTTCCTGCTTACTGATGTTTTAAATTAGCTGAAAGGGGAAGGGGAAATTTACTTTGAAAGTTAAGTCAAATATAGGGTAAGTGTTAAGCTGGGTTATGCTTCCTACTTCATATAAATGGTTGCCTTTGAGTGACATCAAATAAGTATAAATTGAATTCAATTAGACTTCGTTAACTTTATTTTGGTTCTATTATTCTCCAGATTTAAAT
Organism: Stomorhina lunata; assembly: GCA_933228675.1. Classification (NCBI taxonomy): domain Eukaryota; kingdom Metazoa; phylum Arthropoda; class Insecta; order Diptera; family Rhiniidae; genus Stomorhina; species Stomorhina lunata. Next base: position 168,436,898 of record OW121740.1, on the reverse strand, counting down.
TTTATATAGATCTTCAGATGTTGATTGATTTGTTCAGACTAAAAATTACTGTACACCTGTACCTCGGTAAACGCGGTAGATATGTTCCTGACAAAAGTGCGTAAATCAAATCGAACATTTTTATATTAAAAACTCGCGTAAGGTGAATTCGACTATAAATAAGCTTTATAACTTTAATAAGATATTAAAGTATCATTTAAGTAATAAACAAAAATATAAAAATAGGTAACACAAAAAGATTTATAACGAAAATTTTCTATAAAAAAATTTTATACCAAAATTTTTTCTGTAAAAAATTTGTATACCGAAAATTTTCTATAAAAAATGTTTATACCGAAAATTTGCTATAAAAATGTTTAAACTGAAAATTTTCTATAACAAATTTTTATACCGAACATTTTCTATAGAAAAATTTTATTCCGAAATTTTTCTTTAGGAACAATTTACCCAAAATTTTCAATAAAAAATTTTATACCGAAAATTTTCTTTAAAAAATTTTTAGACCAAAAATTTTTTGTAAAAAATTTTGTACCAAAAATTTTTTATAAAAAAATTTTTGTACCGAAAATTTTCTATAAAGAATTTTTGTACCGAAAATTTTCTATAAAAAATTTTTGTACCGAAAATTTTCTATAAAAAATTTTTGTACCGAAAATTTTTACCGAAAAATTAAAAAAAATTGTATGCCAAAAATTTTATTTAAAAAATGTTTAAGACGAAAATTTTCAAAGAAAGTTTTTATACCCAAAATTTTTTATAAAAATTTTTATATCCAAAATTTTCATACTAAAAATTTTCTATAATTTCATTTTTTTTTTAAATGTCTAAAAAATTTGTTTATGTCAAAAATTTTGTTTAAAAAATTGTATGCCAAAAATTTTGTTTAAGAAATGTTTAAGTCGAAAATTTTCAATAAAAATTTGTATACCCAAAATTTTCATATGAAAGATTTTCTATAAAAAAATTTCTAAAAAAATTGTTTATATCAAAAATTTTCTATAAAAAATTTCTATGCCAAAAATTTTCCATAAAAAATGTTTATACCAAAAATTTTCTATAAAAAATTTTGTACCGAAGATTGTCTATAAAAAATTTTTATACCGAAAATTTTCTATAAACAATTTTTATACCGCAAATTTTCTATAAAAATGGTTATACCGAAAATTTGCTATAAAAATTTTTATAACGAAAATTTGCTATAAAAAATTTTTACATCGAAAATTTTCTATAAAAAATGTTTATACCGAAAATTTGCTATAAAAAATGTTTATACCGAAAATTTTTTATAAAAAATTTTCAGACCAAAAATTTTCTATAGATAAATTTTATACAGAAAATTTGTATAAACAATTTTTATACAGAAAATTTTTTATAAACCATTTTTATACAGAAAATTTTTTATAAACAATTTTTATACAGAAAATTTTTTTATAAAAAATTTTAATAAAGAAAACTTTCTATAAAAGATTTTTATTTTGAAAAATTGTATACCCATAATTTTCTATAAAAAAATTTCGGTATAAAATCTTTCTATAGAAAAAAGTTATACCCAAAATTTTCTATTAAAAAAATTTTCATACCTAAAATTTTCGATAAAAGATCTTATACCCAAAATTTTCTTAAAAAAGTTTTTAGACAAAAATTTTTTATAAAAAATTTTTCATACAGAAAATTTTTTAAAAAAAATATATACCAAAAATTTTCTGTAAAAAATTTTTTTTACCGAAAAATTTTTAAATACATTTTGTTAAAAAAAAATCGTTTGTCAAAAATGTTATTTAAAAAATGTTAAACCAAAAAAAAAATTTCTATAAAAATTGTTATATCAATAATTTTCTATAAAAATGTTTATATCAATAATTTTCTATAAAAATTTTTGTACCGAAAATTTTCTATAAAAATTTTTATACCGAAAATTTTCTATAAAAATTTTTATACCGAAAATTATGTATAACAATTTTTATACCGAATATTTTCATTGTGTGAAGTAGTGTCATTTATAGAGTAATAGATTTTTCTATAAAAATTTTTATATCAATAATTTTGTACAAAAATTTGTATACCGAAAATTTTCTATAAAAATTTTTATACCGAAAATTTTCTATAAAAATGTTTATACCGAAAATTTTCTATAAAAATATTTATACCGAATACTTTCATTGTGTGAAGTAGTGCAATTTCTTAGAGTAATGGATGTATGAATAATAAATTATCTCAATTGGACTCGAAGTATTTAGTTCCAAATGAAAATACAAAACCAGTGATCTAAAATACGGAATAAGTTTATTTGACCCATCATCATATTGACCATTATCCTCCTGCTAATTTCTTTTAGAAAAGTATTGGCAAAATTCTTTAGCTTCTATCCATTTTCATTGCTTTCCCTGTCTTTTAGCTGTTTATTATTTTAGTGATTTTCTTTCATTAACTTAATACCAGAGTCTTTTATTTTTATTTATTAATATTAGTTTCCATTCCAAAAAAAACCCAACAATTTGTAACCATTTATACTCATAGTTAGATATCTATCTATCCATCCATTTATACTGACAAATTTTGTTTCTTTTCAAGTTTTTCTTAATGTGGCATTTTACATTCCTTTTGCTGATATTTAGTCTATAAATTGTAATTTTATTTGAAAATAGAATTTACCCCATTTAAGTACAGGATAAACGAACACATTGGCAGCTACATGAAGCTTTTCCCTTCACACGCGTTTGATATCGAACGCATCGAACACCCTTGGTTAAAAGCTTGACAGGGGAAGAAAATAGTATATTTCGTAGGAGCTTGTAATGAAATGATTTACAATCAAATCATTTATTTAAATCTGTTTATATTTGTCGATTTCTATGTAAATAGCCTTAAGTATATGTAAATAGATTTTATTTACTTTTTTCCTTGCTCTCATTTTTTTTCTTCGTTTATTTATATATATTTTAACATACATGGACTTGTATGTATGTATGTATGTATGTATGTATAATAGTACTTATGTGGATAAGAGTGTATGTGTAGAGTTAAATCCTGTAGGAAAAAGTTAGTCCCGCTTGTTTTTCTCAAATAAAAAGAACAAATAATCTTTTTTTTTCACAGTAGATCATCAAAGGCAAGAGTATTAATTTAATATTATTTCACTGAAAAAGCATAGCCTATTTCTGGGCTTCAAAGAACTGTACATATATTGAATTTTTCTTACAGGGATTTGTAACAGGGATTTGTAAAAAAAAACAAAAAAAAAACAAAAAATGTTGTGTATTTTCCTGAAATGAACAATTTCGTTTGTTATTGAAATAATTTTTGCCTCGAAAACTAAATAAATACATGTTTTTCGAACGACATAAATATTCATGTTTAAATTAATTTAAACAATTTTTTTTCTAAAAGCGTTTATTATTATTTTGTATTCATAGTAATTGTAATTTATGTACATATTGTTTACTATTATAGTCCTACATGCTTTTTGATTTAGTAAAAGCAAAAAAAAAAAAAACAAAATTAATTTTGTATTCAAACAATTTGTTGTTTAACATTCTTGTGCTAAATGTTTAATAATATGAATTAGAATAAAATGTTCAAAAATGTTTTCAATTATATTGATTAGATGTAGAAGAAAATGTAATTTATTTAAGTTCTATATTTATTTAAGCGGAAATACAAAAATTCTTTGTGCTAAATTAGATTCTGGTCATATATTAGCATATTTTTGAAATAAGGAAACTGGAGCCAAGGCATTAAAGTATGCTTCTCAAAATGGCTAATTTTGCATCAATGCATAATTAATTTGGCTGTAATATATTTGAACTACAGTAAGTAAATATGCCCATAACTTCCTAATTTGGCCTAAAAGGTATACTTCAAATTTTGAAATATTTATAGCCCAGAGATATGCTACACTTTTTCCAAGAACTTAAATACAAAATGAAATATATACAAAATTGAAATAATAGAGTTCTTGTTAGTACTTATAAGTATACAGCACTTTTTACAATCAATTAAAAATAACCCTGAAGTAGTCAATATTTTTAGAACAATATCGTCATTATCTTATTAATGAATATCCAAAATAACTTAAGGCTGATTTGAACTTTTTGAAAAATTTCCCCTAAAAATAGGAAAATTTTGAAAAATTTCCTATAAAAATAGGAAAGTTTTGAATAATCTCCTATAGAAATAGGAAATTTTTGAAAAATTTCCTATAGAAATAGGAAATTTTTGAAAAATTTCCTATAGAAATAGGAAATTTTTGAAAAATTTCCTATAAAAATAGGAAATTTTTGAAAAATTTCCTATAAAAATAGGAAATTTTTGAAAAATTTCCTATAAAAATAGAAAATTTTTGAAAAATTTCCTATAAAAATAGGAAATTTTTGAAAAATTTCCTATAAAAATAGGAAATTTTTGAAAAAATTTCCCATAAAAATACAAAATTTTTGAAAAATTTCCTATAAAAATAGAAAATTTTTGAAAAATTTCCTATAAAAATAGGAAATTTTTGAAAAATTTCCTATAAAAATAGGGAATTTTTGAAAAATTTCCTATAAAAATAGGAAATTTTTGAAAAATTTTCTATAAAAATAGGAAATTTTTGAAAAATTTCCTATAAAAATAGGAAATTTTTGAAAAATTTCCTATAAAAATAGGAAATTTTTGAAAAATTTCCTATAAAAATAGGAAATTTTTGAAAAATTTCCTATAAAAATAGGAAATTTTTGAAAAATTTCCTACAAAAATAGGAAATTTTTGAAAAATTTCCTATAAAAATAGAAAATTTTTGAAAAATTTCCTATAAAAATAGGAAATTTTTGAAAAATTTCCTATAAAAATAGGAAATTTTTGAAAAAATTTCCCATAAAAATAGAAAATTTTTGAAAAATTTCCTATAAAAATAGGAAATTTTTGAAAAATTTCCTATAAAAATAGGAAATTTTGGAAAAATTTCCTATAAAAATAGGAAATTTTGGAAAAATTTCCTATAAAAATAGGAAATTTTTTAAAAATTTCCTATAAAAATTGGAAATTTTTGAAAAATTTCCTATAAAAATAGGAAAAATTTCCTATAAAAATAGGAAATTTTTGAAAAATTTCCTATAAAAATAGGAAATTTTTGAAAAATTTCCTATAAAAATAGGAAATTTTTGAAAAATTTCCTATAAAAATAGGAAATTTTTGAAAAATTTCCTATAAAAATAGGAAATTTTTGAAAAATTTCCTATAAAAATAGGAAATTTTTGAAAAATTTCCTATAAAAATAGGAAATTTTTGAAAAATTTCCTATAAAAATAGGAAATTTTTGAAAAATTTCCTATAAAAATAGGAAATTTTTGAAAAATTTCCTATAAAAATAGGAAATTTTAGAAAAATTTCTATCAAAATAGGAATCCAAAAATTTCCTATTTTGATAGAAATTTTCCTATAAAAAAGGAAATTTTTGAAAAATTTTCTGTAAAAATAGGAAATTTTCGAAAAAATTTGAAAAATTTCCTATAGAAATAGAAAATTTTTGAAAAACTTCCTATAAAAGATGAACTTTTTAAAAATTTTCTGTAAAAATAGGAAATTTTTGAAAAATTTTCTATAAAAATAGGAAATTTTTGAAAAATTTCCTATAAAAATAGGAAATTTTTGAAAAATTTCCTATAAAAATAGAAAATTTTTGAAAAATTTCCTATAAAAATAGAAAATGTTTGAAAAATTTCCTATAAAAATAGAAAATTTTTGAAAAATTTCCTATAAAAATAGGAAATTTTTGAATAATTGGAAAATTTTTAATTTTCAGAACTTTTCCAAATATAGTAAATTTTTTTAAACTTCCCCTATTTGATAAATTCCTTCTTCTAATGATTATATATGGATTATATCTGTAGTATATTTGTCAAACCATTAAAACCAAATAAATTCCCTTAAAACGTTTCACAAAAAAAATTTTATTGGAGTAATAAATATTTTAGAACGATTTGAGGTATTAAAGTTAGAAATAAATAAACATAAATTTGTTAACGAAAATAAGTGTTAAAGTACTTTTGGCAATAATTTTCATAACATAAGTTTTAAAGTACCTCAACTGCCATTCAAAGGCAATTGTTAATAAATTTCACACGTGTGAGTAAAAGCGATTTTGATCCCTGTAAACATTAAAATCCTTAAAAATTATATTATTGCTAAGAAGAAATAGGCAATGAAAACCAAATTTTTTTGTGATATTGTTGGTTTTTTAAGAAAAAAAAAAAAAAAACAGATGAGTTCAAAGAAATTGTTCGCTCTTATTTGAAATACTTTATGTATTATGTATGTATTACAGACATAAATTTGTATTGTTATATAAAATAAAAGGGAAACGGAAATATGTTAAATATAAAACAAAATAAAATACCATAAATTTAATATCTGAAAATCAATAAAAGTGATACTTAAGAAAAAGGACCAGGGGAGTTCTGCTAAATTTCCTTGAGAAACTTGGAGTTGGGTAAAGTAATAAAAATAAAATGTTTTACAAGTTTTCGGCCTCATACCTCCCCTGACTTCAAGGCAAAAGTACAAAAAAGACATAAATACAAATTGTGGGAAATGACTTTAACGTCAATGATGATGACTGACTATAATGATTATTGTGTTAAAAGAAACACATACCAATAAAATTCTTACTTAAGACAAACAGTTTTTAATAAACATTATCAAAGGATCAACTAGGAATATATTTAAGAATTTATATCCTTTTTTGTCTTCTTAGCTGTAACGGTTTTGTTTTGGCCTTTTTCATACAAATTAAGGCATAAATTTATTTAGTCTTTAGTGTTTGTTTTGTAATTTTAACCCTAAACTTTTCTTTGACTTTGGCCATTTATTTGTTTCTTTTCTACAAAAAACAAAAACTGACAAAAGTTGTTAAGGAACAAGAGAAATTGATGAGGATTTAAATGAAATTTTAACAAGATTAAAATTTAAGTTTCACATTATTTCTTATTTTATTTCAAAAACTTCAGTTAAAAAGATTTAGATTTAGTTTTACTTATTTCTCAAATGTAATAGAAAATAATATGAGTTTTAGATTGTTTTTGGGTAAAAAGAATTGATGGCTTAAAAAACAAGTTAAATGGATGAAGTTTTACTCGTGTTAAGGGAACCGGATATCAGAGTTTAAATGTTTTTTTATTTAGGGGGGGCGTAAATGTAATAAATACATAAAGAATTATTTATACTTTACCTCAATTCAAATGCGTTGATGTTGTTGGTAGTTTTTGAAAATAATTGTTGTTGTTATTGTTGTTCAAGATGTTGTTGTAGTAGTAGTTATTTATATAAATAAAGATGTTGTTTCAATGTTGGTTGTAGTAGTAGTAGTAGTTGTTACAAGGAGTTGTTGTAGAGTAGTTGTTTTTTTATATTTATTAAATATTTTTTTATTTTTTTTATATAAAATCCACAGTTTTTTTTTTAATTATACACATTTATTATTAGAAGTAGTTAGTTACAGTAGTAGTAGTAGTAGAAGTTCATTTTTTTAGTAGAAGTTGTAGTAGTAGAAGAATAGGTAGAGTAGTAGTAGTAGTAGAAGAAGCAGTTTTTCAACATAAATTTTTCATTTAATTTTTTTTTCGCAAAAAGCAATACAACACAAAAGAAATAGATAAAGAAAATTATGTTAAATCTTTTTGTTTAAATTAAAATATAATTTGTAAGAAATTATTTTTAAAATTTATAGAATTTTCTTTTTTTTCTAAATTAATATGAAATTTTTAAGAATAAAATACAATATTAACAAGATTAAGAATAATAACAAAATATAAGCTACTAGAAAAAAGTGAAGAGATAGAGTAAAATTGTAACATAACAAAGTAATAACAAATTTTTATAGAATTAATTAAATAAAAAACAAGACATTTTGACTTATATGGGGAGTTCCTAGAAAGTTCAGTGGAGTTTAGTTAACCATGAAACATGTATAGGAAAATTGGCTTATTCATAAAATAGTTATTTTATATTTTAAGCGTTATAAAATAGTAAGAAGATAGTCCGTTTTGTAGTTCAAGCTGCAAAAACTAAAATATTTTAGGCATATCATAGCTAAATTTGTTGGCTTTTTCGAAAAGTATTTTTTCCGACAGACTATTTCATTGTTAAGCCGCAAAATCCTGGCAAATTCTGTGAAGTATTAAAGCAAAAACTAACTAGCAAAACAATTATTGTCAGTCAAGACCGACCCTTATCCAGTGAGGTCAAATTTCTTTTCCTTTTCTTGCATAAATTTGCCTAATTTTGTCATTATCATGTGCTAAAGTATTAAGACGCGAAAAAGCTCTGTACGAGCAGCGTCTTCGTACTAAAGTTCTTGATGTTCTTGATGGGGTCTCATCAAACGAGTTCAAGATCAATTCAGGACTACCGCAAGGCTCTGTTCTTTCTCCTACTCTATTTTTTATATTCATTAACGACCTTCTATATCAAACTTCCAATCCAAACAATTCTTTTGCAGATGATAGTAACATTGCCATTCGTATTCATTTAATCATAGACCGGATCTTCCGCAGATTGCGGCTGTGAGACAAAACATGAATGAATCATTAAATCTCGATCTCGAAACCGTTTCCTAATGGGGACGTGTAAATAGAGTCGACTTTAATGCACGCAACACCCAGTGTTGTATGCTTACGCATAAACGCACGGCAGATCATGCTACTTTATCTGTTATCTATGGATGGTGTAAATATTCAGGAATCAGATGCTCTTGATGTTCTGGGTATGAGAATTCAATGTGATGCCCGTTGAACTAAGCCCATCCTTCAAGTGTCGAAAGAAGCATTCAAGTGCCTAGGTTTTCTAAAACGGTGTAAGAGATACTTCACTCCAACTGATCTCCTTAAAATTTACACCACCTATATCCGACCAAAAATGGAATATTTCAAGAATTCTTTTATTTGAGGCTTATAAAAAGTCGAGAATTAATCAGCAGAAAAGGTGAAGTGTTCCACCAAGATAATGTTAGACCTCATACAAATTTAGCGCTCATCAAAAGCTAGTGCAACCTGTATAGAATAGCCTGAGATAACCATTAGAGTCTTCTGATTTAGAGCCTTCAAATTATTATCTATTTTAGTCATTACAAAATATTTTAGACTCTGGGGTCTTCTCTTTAAATGAATCAGTTTCTTGCCAACAAGCAATACAAAGTAGAATCAGGCTATAAACAGAAAATTCCATTAAAAAATGTTTGATATTGATTTTTTATCAAAGAAATTGTTTCTAAATACAAGTAAATATTGTCGATTTGGACATCATATGCCATAACCATATGTAATGGTTATTTTCGGGGGCCATACATCGCAATCGATATTGATGGAAGTCTAAGATATTTTAGAAACATTTGTATAGCATACTTTTGGGATGATCTTAACTTATTTGTTGAAAGTTTTCCAATAGCAAAAGGATTTCTCTTAAACAATATGCAATGAAAAATAAACGGATATGTTTAGTATCAAATTTATTTTAAGTTTTGCAGAATAAATTATTTTGAAAATCTCTAAGGTATGCTACACAATATTTTCTTAAAGGTCTGAGTTTTCGATCGATATCGAATGTGGCAATTTGGCCTTACATAACTTTCGAAATACGCCAAATCATAAATATATAATTTTTCTATTGCTTCAATAGCTGCGAATTTTGTAACTTAAATAGGTATTTGGCTGGGAAGTTTGATTAAATTCTTTTAATTTAACAAGGCAACTAAAAGTTATCGATTGTTGGTGGAAGTTTACGGTACAAATTCACTAACTTCAAAAACTTCTGAAAGATGGTTTGCACGATTCAAAAGACGTAATTCTACACAGGAGGCAAGTCAAGATCTGGTTGGCTGAAAAATTTTCAAGAAAAGAAATTGGAAATATTACAATAGAAAATTTTTTTAAGAAAAAAAAACTTGAGCTATTGTTGAAGCCACATAAAAAGCCTTTCAAAGTAGAAGAATTTATTGCAAATCTTGAAAATAAAGTCACATGCAAACTAAAGCCGAGAAAAGTTGTAAGAAATCTTAATTGATGCTTAAACTATACCAGTAGAAGCCATTGTTGTATCGTATTGTTACTGATTACTATAACCACAAGTTTATATTAAGCCTAGAATTTGAAAAACAGTGGATAAGATGTTTTGGCGAATATGCTTTATGGCCCAGACATTGCATCTTCTGACCTACTCTTTATTTCAGAATAGGGTATCTAAAGTTGGCTCAATTTGTTTTATAAGAAAGTCTTATTAAAGAAATCATTAAACTACCTATTGAATTACTTATCAGTTGTCTATGCTTATCTAAGACAATAACCAAATTAATAAGTTATATCACAATTTTGGTCACAAGGTATCTATGCCTTTTATGTCATATCTTGGTTATCTATGAATATATTTTTATGATATGGTTAGCAAATTAGTAGGTTATTATTGTCATTAGGAACATTTTTTGAACAAGGCAATTATAAATTGTCTCATGAGTTTTACTTACCAAATCCAAACTCTTTGGGTATCTATCAACTAGTCGATCATTCTTAAATTTAGTTTTGGTATATCTTGAAAGTATTCTTGTTTTTAGACAAGAATAGGAACTCTTGTTTTAGTCAAAATGCCTTGTAATGTATTTAGAAATTTGTTTCATACCCGAAACTATTCTACCGATATTTTAAATAGCACTTAAGATCTCGTATCTAAATTTTAAGTAGTTTTTAGGTAACAAATTTAAGAATTCGTTAAATTTTTTTTTCTGTACGCACAATATGATTTAAGATGATATCATTTTATTTACTTTTGTGATGAAAAATTTTAACTTTATTGCAAAAATTGTATATTTATTATATAGTTTTCATGAAATTGGTTACATACAGTGGTCGGCATATTTATTTTGACATATTATTTGTTTTTCTTCTTTTTTATTTTTGGTCCATTGCAATTTAAAATAGGTTAAATTGCAACATATATTGTTATTTATTAGAACACAAGACACTTTTCACATTTTTAACGTTTTTGTAATATTTTTTTTTTAATTGAAACTAAGAAGTCTAATGATTCAGTATAAGGCATAAGTATTTTGACATGTTTTTGCATTGCATATCAACAAATTGGGAACTTCAAGGTCAACAAAAACTAAGAATAATTGTTTGGATTAATATAAAATGTATCCACCTTTAGTATTTTATACTTTTTGGAGGCGATTTGGAACGGAATTCATCAAAGGTTGAAAAAACTTCATAGAAATCTATTTCCAAGCTTTTGTGAAAAATTACAAAAAAATTAAAAATGTGAAAAGTGTTTGTGTTCTAATAAACATTTGTTGCAATTTTAACTGTTTTTACTTATTTTTTTAATAACATTGCACCAGAAGTAATAAAACAAGAAAAATAAATGCTATGTCAAAATAAATATGCCCACCACTGTATAATCTAAATTTGTACTTCGTAATCATAGTATGATCATATTATAAAAATTATGAACAAATTTTGCTAAAGCTGTTAAATTTAATGATCTTTTAGATTGAATTATAAAAACTAATGAATTAGCTTGTATTGTGACATATTTAGTTCTCGTTAACATAAGTTATCAATTGTTATAAGAAAGTTCCTAAAAAACCTTTTTTGATGAAGTTTCAAAAAATTTATATAACAATACAAATAAGCTTATATAAATAAGCGTTCTTTAGTATTGAAATAACTTAAGTACTACAATCTTTGCAATCAAACTGTATTCCATACATATCTTACACTTCATATCTTATGAATGAGTTGTTATAATATTAAGCAGGAAGATACGGTAACCCACCTGTTATGCTATTGCCCAGCCCTGGCTATTCTCAGGGATCATATCATCTGGGTAATGCTTTTTTTTGGCGTCAGAAAACTAACGTTCTTAAAATAGAATCATTGGAGCATTGGAGTGGATAAGAAATAATTTTATTAAATAAAAGATAATTTTAAAATCATTATTTCCTATTCAGGATCCAAGCTGACTATTTTTGGCTACATTTTTCCGAGGTACTTATGTATCCATCAAGGTTTGCTATCACAATGTTTTCCAAATATGTTTGTAGTTTTAGATATATTTATAAAATATCGTTTTATACTTCTGTGTTTATTGATAACGTTGAAAATAAAGTGCTTTTAATTTCTCATTCTATATAATTTTTATTATTCGGGTATGAAACATTTCTTCTTTTTTTTTTGCTAATTTCATTAAAATAATTATTTTTAAGATAATAACAAAGTGTTTAAATTTAAAGCAAAGTGCCAAGAAAGTTATTACAAAAAACTGGTGATAGTAAAAAGTAGTTAAGTTATAAACAAATAAGTAAGAATTAAAACTTTAAAGATAAAAAAGTGTTGTGCTTTATTTAGCAAGAGGCTAGTGAAAGAAAATTAAAAATTTATTAAAAAATGAAATCAAACAAGCCAATAATAAAAGTTCAAATAGTTAAAAAAGTAAATGTACAAAATTAAGCACAAGCAAATAAACAGGAAATAGTTGGTCACGTATTTACAAGGTGTTTCCGTTATAAGATTTCATGTGTAACAATTTTATGTGTGAATATATTTGTGAGGGTGTTTTTTGGTGTTAGTGTTTATTTGAGTACTTGATAATTTGTATGTGTAGCAACGCATTTTCTTAGGTTAATTAAATTTATTTAAGGTGAGTTTTTTTTTGTAAACTTTCAAAAGATAAAAAAAATATTTTTGACTTTATATGTCAGTGTGTATATAAACTGGGTCTCGTTTACTTCTTCATAAATATGAAGCGCATTAGGCGTACATATTAACGAATGACTAAATGGTTATCTAAATCTATTAAATTTGTAAGTCTGCGTAGGCATTTTAAATACATTACCTAGACCTAAAGAACACTAGAACTGAAGAACTCAATTAGAAATAAATGGCGAAGGTTACAGGCAAACTGTCAATAAAATTGTATATACATATAAACCTTCTTTGATCAAAGAATTTATGACATCTGTTATTAAGTAAATTTATTATAATAAGTAAAACAAAACAAAATTTACAGATCAGACCACAATATTCGGCTACACTGAAGCTGAAGAAAGGCTTAAGACGGAACATTCGCCTATAATGTTTACCAGGAAGTACGATAGGGTGCCAATATATATTTTTCGTTGCCTTCTTGTATGGTCAGATCCAGCATTAGATTAAGAAGATTTAAAAGCTAATGATGTCGTTATAGAAATGACAGAAGATAAATAAAAGTCTATATTTGTAACTCATTTGGATAGTTTATCATTTCGATGTTCTGGAGAACATTAGGCAGATTTGTATATACTATCTTTGTATATATTTAAGCTTTATAACAATGATAACTTGTAAGTTTCATGACTTTTAATGAAGAAATCAAAATTTTGGAAGAAAATCTATTTTAGGCGTGGCAGATTTCCGTGAAACTTTCCACATATTTCAACTTCGTTACATTGATAATCTGTGCCGAGATTCATTACGATCCATTAAGAAACAAACATTTGGGGGCGAACAATTTTTTCGGGCTATATTGGGTGCAGGGCGATAGGAATGGTCAATTTTGATGAAACTTGAAAACTTTAACAAAGTTGATGGAAATTGTTCTATGAGCTCTCCTTATATTTTTGCCAAGAAATGTATAATGAAATCCCACTGTGCGGCGTAGTATTGCTGAAGGCTTATCGCCGATGGAGGATGTCATGGTAATTAATCGAGAGGTCATATAGGCTCTCGATATAGTGTATACACGATTTGGATTACATTCTTTGGAAAGTGGATAGTAGAAAGGTTTAAAGTCTAAGTGCACAGTGCGCCATCTATTGTTAGTTAGGTTCATTATTTTTGAAATTAATAGTTATAGAAATTGATGATGCCGCGCCCGGGTCCGAGCCCAATCTGAATGTTATGTTAGAAGCCTAATAGGCTACAGCACCCTCAAAATAGAAAATAGTTTTTTTTTCTACTCAGAAAATGCATGTGTTAGCACATGTTCAGTTTCCAATCATTAATTTTATGATATGGACTTAAGTGACTATTCCTTTTTAACAAAACTTTAAGAATTAGTTTAGTAGAATGGGATCAGAAAATCATCTGACATCTAGACTAAATATATAGAGTTTAAAAGAGCTTAAGTTTTTGAATATAATAAAATTTCTTTTATTTTTAGGTTGCCCTTGTGGTTTCGTGGCTACTATCTTAGCGTGTTTATGAGGGGGTTTCATTTTCCACATCAACTCAAATCCGAATTCCGCATTTTGCTTCCATAGAAAAAATAAAACGAAACAATTTTTTGGACCACTTTCTATTTTCAAAGTGGAATTGAATTCGTATGTTTTTCTTTGTTGATTCAATATTTGAAAACTTTTCCCAAATAATTACTGTTATTTGTTAAAACCAAGATAGATTTTCTGATTTCAATTGAAAAAAAATCGTGTTTTGTACTGATTTTAGAAATTTAAAACTTTCCAGAATCTACAGAAGCTGAAACCATTTCGATCGGAATTCAAGTACAAAATGGTTTCAGTTCCGAACGGAATTTGTGACATGCCTGTATATTTTAAAAGACACGGACTTATCGAACCGCAAAGGTACAAAATATATTTGAAAAACAATATTTTGATAGGGTTAGTGTCTTAGCTAAACAAATCGCTTAATTGCTCAATTTATGATATCTTTAGTTATTGAATTATAAAATTTCTGATCAAAAAAGACGTGGAAATACATATAAATATCGTGGAGATATATCCAATGCTAATCTTATATTCTTAAATGAGCAATAATTATATATATATATATATATATATATATATATATATATATATATAGAATGTTTATCTCGAAAACGGCTTTAACAATAAAATTTGGACAGTAGGTACCTTTTTTGATGTATAGGTCGAAGAAGAAGGGACTTTTGGAACCCTTGCCTCTAATAGGGTAAAAAGGGGAAAAAATCTAAAACGTTATATATCCTAAAGTAATAGGTATAACAACAAAATTAAAATTACGT
Source organism: Stomorhina lunata (assembly GCA_933228675.1). Lineage (NCBI taxonomy): Eukaryota > Metazoa > Arthropoda > Insecta > Diptera > Rhiniidae > Stomorhina > Stomorhina lunata. The sequence goes on along the minus strand of OW121740.1, from coordinate 168,421,898 downwards.
TCTTAACAGCTATGAAAATAAGCGGACAGGTGTTTAATACTTTTTTGAAACTATGTCCGATAGGGGGTAAATAAGGGTGAAAATGTTTTTTCTGGTACTTTTTTGACCCACTCTTAGTTTTTAAACTAAAGAATATAGAAAGGAACTTTGTACTGCAGTCAATAGATGTAAAAGAAATATTGAACACGTATTTGGTACTTTTTTGATTTTGTGGCCAAAATGGTTAAAAAAGGGATAAACTGATAACTTATAATCTCGAAAAGTAATACTAATAGGAAAATTATGTTAACTGTGTTTTTATAAAATGTACCGAATTCAATTGGAACCAAAGAAATAACAATTATGCATATGGAACTTCTTGAAATTATTATCCCCTAATAACGGGAAACAAATTAGTAATGTTATAAACTTAAAACAAATGAATGTTTGTCTGTATGTATGTTCTTTATAGAATAATAAACTGTAAATTTGATCATGTCATGCTCTTTAGCAAAGATGTTGCGGATAATCCGGCTAAGGTTTTTGAGTTGGTATACCTAATTTCCGACAGGTGGCGCCACTGAAAATTACTAAAAATTAATTAAATCGTAAACTGTACATTTGATCATGCTATGATCTTTTGCAAAGTAGTAGCCCATGACCCGGCGAAGGCTTTTTAATTGGTGTGAATAATTTCCGACAGGTGGCGCTACTGAAAATTACTCAAAGTCAATTTAATCGTAAGCTGTACATTTAATCATGCTATAATCATTAGCAATGTTGTTGCACATGAGCCGACGAAGGTTTCTTAGTTGGTATGAAGAAATTTCGACAGGTGGCGCCACTGAAATTTACTCAAAGTCAATTTAATCGTAAACTGTACATTTAATCATGCTATAATCTTTAGGAAAGTTGTTGCGGATAAGCCGACGAAAGTTTTGTAAATTGGAATGACCAAAGTCCGACAGGTGGCGCCACTGAAATTTACTCAAAATGAATTTAATCGTAAACTGTGCATTTTATCATGTTATGATCGTAAGCAATGTTGTTACGCATAAGTAGATGAAGGTTTCTTAATTGGTATGAACGACTTCAGGTGGCGCCACTGAAAACTACTCAAAATTAAATAAATCGTAAACAGTGCATTTGATCAGACAATAATCTTTGCCAAATTTGTTGCGCATGAGTTGACGGAGGATTCTGTTGGTATGACCAATTTTCAAAATTACTCAAATTGAGTTAAACTGTAACTGTATAAAATATATAAAAACTTTAAAATCTGCCTCAAAACTAAGTATAAATGGAATTATTTCAATTTTCAGCTTTAGTTTTTTATTAACATGCAAATATTTAAGGTAATGTCAAAATATATTTATTATTATAATTATCAAAATGCTTGGGCTTAGTTATATTTAATATCATATTTTGCTTGCTTTATAAAAAAATTTTAAACAAATTTAAAGTTATTTAAAGTGTTTTATTAATCAAGGGTGATGATTAGTTTTTTTATATTGAATTACTTAAAATAGGGCCTCAGGTGCAATAAGCATCATTTTATTAAACTTTTTTCAAAAAATAACAAAATCAAGGAAATATTTATCATAATAAAATAATTTTGTTATCAAATACAGAATTTGGAAACTCAAGTCAATAAAGTTAATAATAGAAAATTAATTACTTTCAAGTTAATAAAAGAAACTATAAAAAAAATTCTTAAAAAATTTTTCAAATTTTTCTAAGATAATCAATGAATTGGAATAATGAAACGAATTGTTTAAAAACAAGCTAAGTTAGAAAAATTATTTAAATATGAAATTAATAATGAAAACTTTATTTAAAAAAAATGTTATAGAAAAAAATATTGGTAATAATTAATTAGATTTAATGATAAAATAAAGTATTTCATCATAACTTAAGTTGTGGCAGATGCAGATTTCTTTGGAATGAATAAGATATTAAGACTAAAAAAAACTCAAACTATAAAAAATAGAGTTTGGAACAAAATCATTTACCGCCTGCAGCATCTGTAGAGCATGAATTAGTTTCATATTTTGTTGGACGTTAGTTAGTTTTTTTTTTCAAGTATTACAGAAAAGGAGGGAAAGAATAATAGAAAATAACATTGTTTTAGTTTAACTTTTTCATACTTATATAGTAAATAAATATTAAAAGTTATTTGTTTAGTTATTACTTAGCTTAAATAAATAATATTGATTTCATTAAATAAATCGATATTTTATTTATATGAGAGTTAGAGTAAGTAAATAGATACAATTTAAGTAAATGTATTTTATATGCGTTTATTATACAAAAAAAAAATAATATATATATTATTTTATGTGAATGTATATGTGTTTTATTCCTATATGTATACACTTGAGTGATTCCGTTAGTCGAGTGTATAGAATGAGGGAAAAAAATTATTTATAAGTTTGTAAACCAAATGCATTAAACTAATGAAATATCGACCTTCTCCAGCAATGAAAAAAACTCAAAAGATTTTTTTGTTGTGTATGTACGAAGGTGTTTTTAGCGATAAATTCATTACAGGTGGTTTGATTAATTAATTAAATAAAGCTTTTCTTTGGAGATGGTTGTTAGTTATTTGTAGATGATTAAAATTTTTGAAAGTTTTTTATTTCGAACATGTTTGAAATGAGGTATTTAATTAAAGCAAATGGTTTTAGCAAACAAAAGAGTCTCTTTAAATCAAGACTTAAATTAAAATTTTCCAGAAATAATTTTGAAACGTATCTTACTTTACCAGTGGAATGACTAACTAAAAGCAATCACAGTCAAAATGACTTTAAAATGTTCTTCCAAAATTATATAATTTTTCTTTAAATATTTATTAATATTTGTTATAGGCCACCACACACTAAATGTTATAAATAACTTTTATTTAAAGCAAAATTTTACTTTTCTTTCATCTTCAACAAAAAAAAAAAATATTTCAATTTTCCTCATATGAAAAATTTATGATATTTTTTGATTATGAATATGAAAGAAAACAAAAAAAAAAAAAAGAAAACGCCAGCAAGAAGATGAAATATTTGAAGGAGACGAAGAGGTAAAATGAAATGATATCAACTCAGTGAATAAATGAAGATGTCAAATACTTGACATTATTCAGACTACTCAAACGTTAAGGAAATGTCAGAGGCACATATTCACGCTTACTCACATACACACACACTGTCACATGAATGCTAAGAGACAACCCAAGAGTTCTAAATGAAAGTAAAGACCTCAAAATTTTGAAAACCATTTTGTTCTAAGCATAGGATAGCTCAAAGCTCGATAGTTTTTCAACTATACATTTTCAGAAAAAACTAGTTCTTACTACACTTCTGACCCGGCCTTCAAGACAGTTCTTAGACGAAACTGTTGGGTCATTTCCCACACAAGAACGTTAAGAATATTGCTGTTAAAGGATAAGCACACCGAACGGACAGACAGATATGAAGTGGATAAATGTTTGAAACTCAGGTGTATGAGTATGAATAAAAATGCCAACACATAGACAGCAAAGAAGAAAGAAAGAAACAGTAGATTGATGTTTGAAATTTGTATGAAATTCAAATGACAAACTGGTGGCATAAAGTAGAAATGAAAAACCAACAGGAAATAAATGCAAGGCAGTTATAATTGAAAGGCATATCAAAAGGGCTTTTAAAATTTTATCACAAACAATTTTTTTTTTAAATTTTCTGCTCAGTGATAACTTCTCCAAAATTTCCTACTTATAGTAAATTTTTTGAAAATTTTCTATTTTATTTTTTATTAAAGGAAATTTTCGAAAATTCACTTTTTAAAGGAAATTTTTAAAAATTGACAATTTATAGGAAATTCTTCAAAAATCTACTACTTATAGGATTTTTTTCAAAAATATACTATTAATAGGAAATTTTTCAAAAATTTACTATTTATAGGAAATTTTTTAAATGAAAATAGTAATTTTTGAAAAATTTTTTTATAAATAGTAAATTTTTAAAAAATTTCCTATAAGCATTAATTTTTTGAAAAATTTATTATAAATAGAAATTTTTTAAAAATTTCCTATTTTTATAGAAAATTTTTCAAAAATTTCCTATTTTTGTAGAAAATTTTTCAAAAATTTCCTATTTTTTATAGAAATTTTTTCAAAAATTTCCTATTTTTATAGAAAATTTTTTAAAAATTTCCTATTTTTATAGAAAATTTTTCAAAAATTTCCTATTTTTATAGAAAATTTTTCAAAAATTTCCTATTTTTATAGAAAATTTTTCAAAAATTTCCTATTTTTATAGAAAATTTTTCAAAAATTTCCTATTTTTATAGAAAATTTTTCAAAAATTTCCTATTTTTATAAAAAATTTTTCAAAAATTTCCTATTTTTATAGAAAATTTTTCAAAAATTTCCTATTTTTATAGAAAATTTTTCAAAAATTTCCTATTTTTATAGAAAATATTTCAAAAATTTCCTATTTTTATAGAAAATTTTTCAAAAATTTCCTATTTTTATAAAAAATTTTTCAAAAATTTCCTATTTTGATAAAAAATTTTTCAAAAATTTCCTATTTTTATAGAAAATTTTTCAAAAATTTCCTATTTTTATAGAAAATTTTTCAAAAATTTTTCAAAAATTTCCTATTTCTATAGGAGATTTTTAAAAAATTTCCTATTTCTATAGCAAATTTTTCAAAAATTTCCTATTTTTATCGGAAATTTTTCAAAAATTTACAATTTTTATATGAAATTTTTCAAAAATTTACTATTTTTATAGGAAGTTTTTCAAAAGTTTACTATTTTTATAGGAAAATTTTCAAAAATTTACTATTTATAGGAAATTATTCAAAAATTTACTATTTATAGGAATTTTTCGAAATTTATTATTTATAGGAAATTTTTCAGAAATTTAATTTTTATAGGAAATTTTTCAAAAATTTACTATTTATAGGATTTTTTTTTTTAATTTACTATTGATAGGAAATTTTTCAAAAAATTACAATTTAAAGGAATTTTTTCAAATTTTACTATTTATAGGAAATTTTTCACAAATTTATTACTTTTACAAGAAATTTTTCAAAAATTAATATTTTTGTAAGGAATTTTTGGAAAGTTTATTATTTTTTTAATAAATTTTTGGAAAATTTACTATTTTTATAGGAAATTTTTGGAAAAGTTACTATTTTATAGAAAACTTTTCAAAAATAGAAATAGATTTTTATAGAAAATTTTTCAAAAATTTCCTATTTTTATAGAAAATTTTTCAAAAATTTCCTATTTTTATAGAAAATTTTTCAAAAATTTCCTATTTTTATAGAAAAATTTTCTGTTTTTATGGGAACATTCTGAAAAATTTCCTATCTTTTTTGGCAATTTTTAAAAAAATTTCTATTTTTAAATGAAATTTTTCAAAAATTGGCTATTTTTATAGGAAATTTTACAAAAAATTATTATTTTTATAGGAAATTTTTCAAAAATTTACAATTTGTATGAAATTTTCTATTTTATAGAAATTTTTTTTGAAAATTTACTATTTTTTTACGAAATTTGTTGAAAATTAACTTTTTTATAGGAAATTTTATAAAAATTTATTATTTTTATAGGAAATTTTTTGAAAATTTACTATTTTTATGGGAAGTTTTTCAAAATTTCGAAAATTTACTATTTTGATAAGAAATTTTTCGAAATTTTGAAAATATTGAAAAAAATTATTTTTTAAGAAAATTATTTTTTAAGAAGAAAATTGTAGATAATTCTATAGACATTTTTAAATTCTCTGTAGTTAATATAGATTTTTTTCCAGCCCTTAAAATGTACTTTTAAAACTGAACTCATATAATTGCTTGCCTTACATCTTTCTTGGTGTTGAAGAAGATTGACAATTGCAGCGGTTGTTAGAAGTAAAATGATGCAAGTCGCAGTATGTGCACGAGTCTTTGAGTGTTTCCTTTTTTGTGTAAGTTTTAAATGATATACGAAATATGCAAATAGTATGTCAGTGTGTGCGAGTGGAGAACATACAGGGTGTATATTAATTTCCTCATTTTTAACTACAAGCCCAAGTAGATGCGAGTTTAAGTATTTTATGTTTTTTTCCTCTCCTCTATTATTACGTATTATCCATATAACGTTTATAAGGTTGTTAATAAATTATATGAAAATCTACTTTAAGCATTTTTATATTTACTTATACATTCATATAAGTATGTAAATACCATGTTAAAAGAAGGATACGGGAATGCAGCATCTGTGTATTTGTAAATGTAAATGTGTCTTTTATCTTTTTTTAAAAAATAATTTTGTATATTTTGCAATTGGTGCTTTTGGAAGAACAACATTTTTTTCACATATAAATATTTCTGTATTTTTTTCGAAGTTTTTCATTTACATATATTTTTCCATTCCGAAATGTGTTCGTTTGTTTTTGCCTTATTTATATTGATTTAATTTAAAATATTTTTCCGTTCACAAATTTTTCTTTGACTTGGTGGCTATGTTGAAGGTTGATAGTTTTATGAAATATGTATGTATGCATGTATTTCCTTTATAAGGCTTTGACATGGGGAATTATAGTGGCCAGAAATTGTAAATTGAGTTTCAGTTTGATGTGATTGCAAAAGGAAGAAATGTATGCAATTTAATTTTCACAGTTCGATTGTTTGTAATATTTGATTTTAAAATATTTTTTATTTTAAGAATCCTTTCAATATTTTACATTTTTTGGTTTTAACAATGAAATATTGGTATCAGCCTTAAAGTAATATTATTCCCAATTTTTGGAATTTATAGACAATTACAATTTAATTTTTTTCATTTGCATGTACATATTTGATAAAAAAGAAACAAAATTCTTAGTAAAACGATTCGTATGAGTAACAAGCAATTTACAATGAATTCAATGTTACGCATACGTCGAGATGTATCAGATATTTTATGCCAAATCAAGTAGAAATTTTATACATGTTATGTAACCCAATTTCAAATTAAAACGAAATCATAATTCCATGGAAAATTTTAAAATTTAAAAAAAAGAGTTACATTTCCTATAACGAAAAACTGTTATTAGTTTGAAAATACTGAAAGGTCTATTTAGTCTAATTTACAAAACCAATTCGTTTTAAATTTTGCATATTTTGAAGCTGTTGCCAACAGATGCAGAAATACTTAAAAGTGAGTGATATTATTATAAATTGCATTAGATTTTAGTTATATGTAAATGACAAAATAAATTTGCTATATTGATGTAAAGTTGCTAGAAAATACTCGAACAGAATACAATTTTATAAAATATATTATGCAGATGAAATATTACTTGAAAATTTTGCGTTTTTATGGCATTAGCCTGAGTGTGCAAAAATGTCCAAAAGTAGAAGAATCTTACCTAAAAAGAGATAAAGATAAAAAATAATTAGTTTAAATACAAGTAATAATATTATATAAATTTGTAATAATTCCTTAAAAAGAACAAAACTTTCTTTAGATTTCATGTAGAGAAATATTGATATCTATAAAAATATAAAATTTATAAAAATATAAAATTTATAAAAATATAAAATTTATTAAAATATATTTAAAATATTTCCTAATAAAATAGTAATTTTTATAAAAATTTTGTATTAAAAAAGAAAAATATTTAAAAATTTCTCACAAAAATAGTCAATTTTTGTAAAATTTCATATAAAAATAGTAACTTTTATTTAAATTTCCTATAAAATTAGTAAATTTTTGGAAAATTTCCTATAAAAATAGTAAATTTTTGAAAAAAATAGGTAATTTTTCAAAAATTTCCTATTTTTATATAAAATTTTTGAAAAATTTCCTATTTTTATAGGAAATTATTCCAAAATTTCCTATTTTTATAGGAAATTATTCAAAAATTTCCTATTTTTATAGGAAAATTTTCAAAAATTTTCTATCTTTATAGAAAATTTTTCAAAAATTTACTATTTGTATAGGATTTTTTTCAAAAATTTCCATTTTTATAGAAAATTTTTCAAAAATTTACTATTTTTATAAGAATTTTTTTTTTAAATTTACTATCTTTATGGGAAAATTTTCTATTTTTATGGAAAATTTTTCAAAAATTTAGTAATTTTGTAGGAAATTTTTGAAAAATTTCATATAAAGCTAGTAATTGTTTGAAAAATTTCCTAAAAAAATTATAAGTTTTTAAAAAATTTCCTATAAAAATTGTAAATTTTTGAAAAATTTCCTACAAAATTACTAAATTTTTGAAAAATTTTCCATAAAAATAGAAAATTTTCCCATAAAGATAGTAAATTTTAAAAAAAAATTTCTTATAAAAATATTAAATTTTTGAAAAATTTTTTATAAAAATGGAAATTTTTGAAAAAATTCCTATACAAATAGTAAATTTTTAAAAAATTTTCTATAAAGATAGAAAATTTTTGAAAATTTTCCTATAAAAATAGGAAATTTTTGAATAATTTCCTATAAAAATAGGAAATTTTGGAATAATTTCCTATAAAAATAGGAAATTTTTGAAAAATTTTATATAAAAATAGGAAAGTTTTGAAAAATTACCTATAAAAATAGGAAATTTTTGAAAAATTACCTATAAAAATAGGAAATTTTTGAAAAAGTTCCTATAAAAATAGGAAATTTCCTATAAAAATAGGAAATTTTTGAAAAATTTCCTATACAAATAGGAAATTTTTGAAAAATTTCCTATTCAAATAGGAAATTTTTGAAAAATTTCCTATACAAATAGGAAATTTTTGAAAAAGTTCCTATAAAAATAGCAAATTTTTGAAAAATTTCCTATAAAAATAGGAAATTTTTGAAAAATTTCCTATAAAAATAGGAAATTTTTGAAAAATTTTCTATAAAAATAGAAATTTTTTGAAAAATTTCCTATAAAAATAGGAAATTTTTAAAAAATTTCCTACAAAAATATTTTTGAAAAATTTCCTATAAAAATAGAAAATTTTTGAAAAATTTCCTGTAAAAATAGGAAATTTTTAAAAAATTTCCTACAAAAATAGTAAATTTTTGAAAAATTTCCTATAAAAATAGTAAATTTTTGAAAAAATTCCTATAAAAATAGTAAATTTTTTGGAAAATTTCCTATCAAAATAGTAAATTTTTGAAAAATTTCCTATCAAAATAGTAAATTTTTAAAAAATTTCCTATAAAAATAGTAAATTTTTGAAAAATTTCCTATAAAAATAGGAAATGTTTTAAAAATTTCCTATTTTTGTGGGAAATAGTACATTTTCGGAAAATTTCCTACAAAAACTGTAAATTTTCGGAAAATTTCCTATAAAAATAGTGAATTTTCGGAAAATTTCCTACAAAAATAGTAAATTTTCGGAAAATTTCCTATAAAAATAGTAAATTTTCGGAAATTTTCCTATAAAAATAGTAAATTTTCGGAAAATTTTCTATAAAAATAGTAAATTTTCGGAAAATTTCCTATAAAAATAGTAAATTTTCGGAAAATTTCCTATAAAAATAGTAAATTTTCGGAAAAATTCCTATAAAAATAGTAAATTTTCGGAAAATTTCCTATGAAAATAATAAATTTTTGAAAATTTTCCTATAAAAATTGAAATTTTCGTAAAATTTCCTATAAAAATAGTGAATGTTCGGAAAATTTCCTATAAAAATAATAAATTTTCGAAAAATTTCCTATTAAAATAGTAAAGAAATGTCTTATAAAAATAGTAAGTTTTCAAAAATTTTAAACCTAATACCAAACTCCATAGAAGAGGGAGTTTTCGAAATATTTATAAATATATCCTTTAATCTTTATTCCTTATCTTTTCTTATTGTTCGTTTTAATTAGTTCCAATACAACGGAGATCCCATTACCATTTTCGACATTATCTTTATTTAATTTTTTTGTGGCATTTTTATCAAATTCTTTTTGAACTGTAATTAATCTTTCTATAGGAATTTTGGGTTTTCCTAAATTTTTCTATTATTGTTTTTGACATCTTTCTGAGCCCATTTTTTACGCCTGTCACCACCAAGTGGTTTTTGTTTATTTAGTTTCATCTAGAATTTGCTTTTCAAGTTTTTTGGTTTTTCTTAACGAAGACCATGAAAATTATCGTAACAATTATTTTCTTTTCGGATTTGCTTTTGATAATTTTTCTTTATTTACCTTTTTTGATGTTGCTAGAGTAAAAGTTCTTTATTTTGGCTTTTTATGTATAATTTGCCTTGGCTTTCCCTTTTTTGATTCATTGTTAATATAATGTTCATTAGCTTTAGCTATTGTTTGACCAAATGGAAAGAGTTTGGTCATTTAGAGTATAGGACTATAAAATCGATTTACCATATCTTGCTGGCCTTTTTGGTTTTAATATAGAACATATCAAAAACAAGGGTTATTTAGTGTCTGTGTATAGGAAATGCTTTGTTTAGTAAGTTTCTTCGAAATTGTTTATTTTAATAGGTTTTTCATGGATCGATTAGGAAATCTTGAAAAATCAACATATTTCAATTTATTTGTAAGTCTTGTCGTCTCGGCTTTAGATTTTGCGGTTGACTGCCTATCAGTCTGATAGTGTCATTTGTGTAATTAATTTTATTCGTACAAAACTTAATGTTAACAATCAAATGATTAATGTAAATTTGTTTTTGGTCTTGTGGTTCAGTAAGAAATGTAAAGGGAAATAAGAAAAAGTTCTTGTAAATTCACACCATCTCATGGAGGAGGAAGTCATTTAAGTAATATTGAATTATACCACAATATATTTAAGGAGGTGTTAACATTGGAAAACTTACCAAAAGTTGTTGATGTCAATAAATCAACAAATGGCTTTGGTCAGGCGCTTATCAAATGAAACAAAAAACAATTAGCTGCCAAAATAGAATATAAAAGTAGTGAGTTTTCAAAAAATATCCTAGTGAATTTTCAAAAATTCCTTATAAATAGTAAATTTTTGAAAAATTCCCTATGAATAGTAAATTTTTAAAAAATTTCCTATGAATAGTAAATTTTTTGAAAAATATTCTATAAATAGTAAATTTTTGAAAAATTCCCTATAAATAGTAAATTTTTGAAAAATTTCCTATAAATAGTAAATTTTTGAAAAATTCCCTATGAATAGTAAATTTTAAAAAAAATTCCCTATGAATAGCAAATTTTTTAAAAATTTCCTATGAATAGTAAAAAAAATTTCCTATAAATAGTAAATTTTTGAAAAATTTCCTATAAATAGTAAATTTTTGAAAAATTCCCTATGAATAGTAAATTTTTAAAAAATTTCCTATGAATAGTAAATTTTTTGAAAAATATTCTATTAATAGTAAATTTTTGAAAAATTCCCTATAAATAGTAAATTTTTGAAAAATTTCCTATAAATAGTAAATTTTTGAAAAATTTCCTTTAAACAGTAAATTTTAAAAAAATTTCCTCTAAAAGGTACATTTTTGAAAAATTTCCTTTAAAAGGTAAATTTTTGAAAAATTTCCTATAAATAGTAAATTTTTTAAAAATTACCTATAAATAGGAAAATTTTGAAAAATTTCCAATAAATAGTAAATTTTTGAAAAATTTCCTTTAAACAGTAAATTTTTGAAAAATTTCCTATAAGTAGAAAATTTTTGAAAAATTTCCTATAAATACTAAATTTTTGAAAAATATTCTATAAATAGTAAATTTTTGAAAAATTCCCTATAAATAGTAAATTTTTGAAAAATTTCCTATAAATAGTAAATTTTTGAAAAATTTCCTATAAATAGTTAATTTTAAAAAATTTCCTATAAATAGTAAATTTTTCAAAAATGTCCTATTAGTAGTAAATTTTTGAAAAATTTGCTCTAAATAGTAAGTTTTTGAAAAATTTCCTATAAATAATAAAGTTTTGAAAAATGTCCTATAAATAGTAAATTTTTTTAAAAATTTTACCTTTTTCGGCTATTAAGGGTATAGCGACACGAAATTTATGAATACGAGAAGAAGTGAAGTATTTGTATGGGTAAGACTTTGTTACAATTCAACAAAAGTATCATTTGTTAAGCAGACACACACTCACAGTCTTTTATACACACACGTTTTTATGTTTTGTATTACATGTTAATGCCTTTTTACACTATATGTTTTTGTGATATGAAACTTTACATAGTAAAAATGAAAGCCTTCGTTAAGCAAATGAGCTATGAGTAGAGATGATAAATAGATTTGTCTGATTCGTTACATGACTAAAAAATACAGTCTAAAAGTTCCTTGTAATTTGAATAGGTTTGTTTTTCAGTTCACGTTATTTTTCTGTCGTTGTTTATGTAACAATTTTAATTAAATTTTAATGAATATGTTAGTGAGCAAAAACAAAAATACTGAAAATGTTAAATACAACTACAAAACATACACATATTCATAATGACAAAAACAAATATTTATTATGTGTGTGAGTGAGTGAGTGTGTAGAGAGGTAGAAAACAAGATAATAAGTTAAAAAACAAAAAATCTGCCAGCAACATTTGAAAAAAGTTAGACCTTGTAGTCTCATGTTTTTAAATGTAAATAACACAAATCTTTTGTGCCAAACTTTGTTTAAGTAGATTTTAGAAATTTTCTTTCAAAGAGACACTTAACATTTTTAAAAAGTGAGATTTTATTTTTAAATTTTTTTCCTAGTTACTAATTAGAAAGTCTGTTTGTTACATATCTGGTATAATTTTTGTTGTTTCTTAAAAAAAAAACAAACACATGTGTTTTTAATTTCCGTAGATAAAGTGTGTTTCTGCATTTAATGTGCCTTTAACAAATAGTAATTATTCACTTAAATAATTATGCGAAAAAATTCATGTGCTTATAAATATTTGTTTAAAATTGTACTTTTATTTTGCCAAAGGATAGCAATTAAAATTTATTTGCACTTTTTTTTGTTAAACAAAATACATGTAGCTCTGTATGATGATATGATGCGTATTTTTTTTTTTTTTTCATAATGGTTCATGTGTTTTTATGTTTGTAGATTAAGGCTAAGTATATGTTAAATTAAATGTTTTAAACAGATTATATATTTAATTTTAAAGGGATATTTATTTAAATAAAATTGCTCTCCTTAAAATAACCAGACTTAAACAATTTGATTGTTATAATTAAATGAAGGGTATTGAATTATGAAAAAAGCTTATAGGGTGAATTAAAAATGTTTCGAACAAAAAATACGAGTTTTGAGCCTATCAGGGGTGTCATAGAAACCAAGTCAGTTTTTAAATTTCTCGGTTTTGAAAACCAATACCGGTTATATTTGGTGTCATGAAACCAAGTCGGTTTTGTTATTATTGATTTTAAATCAAACAAAATGTTCGAATCAATTTTTTATTATTTCATTTGAAATTTTTTTTGAAACATCAAAAATCAAATAAAAAAATAAAATAAAAATTATTTGATGAAAAATTTTCAGTTTTTTGCGATGTTTGTGGTATAGGTATAGAAATGACCGAATTGCTGACTGGAAAAAATGTAATCTACCTACACCAAGAAACAAACCACAGCCAATCAAAGGACGATTGTCACTTACATGCGATATTCATTAAATTGCAAACAAATATGTTGATATGTATTTGCTTCGCCTTACAATTTCTCCATTTTTTTCTAGCCTTACAATTTTCCCCATTTTTGATATTTTTTATATTTGTCGATACGGTTCATTGGTTCCAAAGACACAAAAAAGTACTAAAACTTGTTTTTATCTTATTACATGATAAAAAATGATATGTAAACTTTTCATCCATCTCTTTCTAAAAAGTACCAAAAATACTGTTATTTTCGTAACTGATCCAATTTCGATTTCAATTTTGGTTCTATTGTTTTTAGTTTGGGAATTATAGCGTTATTGAATTTTCCCTTTTTTATCCCTCACAAGGCCAAATTTTCAAAAATCTGTTCTTAGTGGATCTTTAAATCGAAAAAGGCACCAGTTGGCCAGTAACGCCTTTGTTTTAAATTCATAGACCAATTTTGAAATGAAATCTGTTAAATGTAAGTTGCTTGGTTTATTTCCAATACTAAACCAATAATATTATTTTCTGTGACACATAAAACCAATAGCAAATGTTGCTCGAACATTAGTATTGGAATTCATGACACCAATTTAATTTTTTTGTCGTTTTCAAAGCCAATACCAATGAAATTAGTTTCTATGACACCCCTGTATACGATTTTTATGAAATTTCATAAAAATATTATTGAATTTACCTATAACACATCTATTTTTTAATAACATAAATATTTTATATTACTACAACTTTCGATATGGTTATCCAATTTTTATGATGCAAGGCTTATATTTCATCGTATGTCCTACACCTTCATATTTTTTTTAATCAGGGGTGTCATAGAAACCAAGTCGGTTTTTAAATTTCTCGGTTTTGAAAACCAATACTGGTATTATTTGGTGAAACCAAGTCGATTTTAATATTATTGGTTTGAAATCAAACAAAATGTTCGAATCAATTGTTTATTATTTCATTTGAATTTTTTGTGAAACATCAAAAATCAAATAAAAAATAAAAATTATTAAAAAAAAAATAATTTGAAGAAATATTTTCAGTTTTTTGTGATGTTTGTAGTATAGGTATAAAAAACGCTGCTATTTGGACAAATGAAGCTTGTATACCCCAAAATAATGGAATGACCGAATTGTGGACTGAAAAAAATTTAATTTAACTACACCAAGAAACAAACCACAGCCAATCAAAGGACAAAGAATATTCTAGCCTTACAATTTTCCCCATTTTTGAAGTTTTTTATGTTTGTCGATAAGGTTCATTGATTTCAAAGACACAAAAAGTACCAAAACTTGCTTTTAACCTATTACATGATAAAAAATACTATGTAAACTTTTCACCCATCTCTTTTTATTTGAAAGTTAAAGCTAAAAAGTACCAAAAATAATTTTTCCCTTTTTCTCCCCTTTTTTCGAAAAGTACTTACCACTTGTACTGTTATTTTTTATTATTTTTGTAACTGATCCGAACTCGATTTCAATTTTGGTTCTATTATTTTTAGTTTGGGAATTATAGCGTTATTTTTCCCCCATAGGGCCAAATTTTCAAAAATCTGTTCTTAGTGGATCTTTAAATCAAAAAAGGCACCAGTTGGCCAGTAACGCCTTTGTTTTAAATTGAAAGACCAATTTTGAAATGAAATCTGTTAAAGATTGCTTGGTTTATTTCCAATACTAAACCAATAATAATATTTTCTGTGACACATAAAACCAATAGAAAATGTAGCTCGAACATTAATATTGGAATTCATGACACCAATTTAATTTGTTTGTCGTTTTCAAAACCAATACCAATGAAATTGGTTTCTATGACACACTTGTTAATCTTTTATTTGAAACAATGATATTAAGGATATGTCAAAAAGCATACTTTTAATTTTCTTTATTCAAGATACCCTATGATTTTGCAGTTATAAACTTGCAACAAGCTTCTGTTATTATTTTCCGTAATTTTATACAAAAATATTTTTAACTAAAAATATTGGATCACTATTTTTTTCATGTGAACCGCCGTACTATAGCAGGTTAGTCATCCGCCTAGCATACCAGAGGTCCCAAGTTCAATCCCTGCCAGACCCAAAAAATTAATTTTTAAAAAAAGCGGCGGTTCACCTCATAACTCAGCTAGCCACTGGTTATTGAGTATTAGGCTATGTAAAACCTCTCTAACTAATGCATTTGCCGTTTGGAGTCGGCGTTAAGAAGTAGGTCCCTTTTAATGAGTCTAAAAATAGAATTGGATGCAGCTCATTGTCTGAGAAAAGTATCCCTTGTTTTAATTGGAATGTTGTCGGGGAATTATGTATATATTTTTTTCACAAAAGTACACAGGTAGCTTGTCATGTTCTAAAACGTGTTTTTTTTTTGCGCTCACATAAGGGCTAAAGTAAGAGAATTGTTCATTTGGTAAGTGATAGACTGCGAAACAATCATTTTCATATACATCTCAAAAGCAATTTATTATTTTTTTGGTTTTTTATTTTCGTATAAATTTGTTTTAGTTCTAATAAAGATTCATTTATATTTTTTATATTTTACTTATATTTTCTTGTAACTCATTTAATGTTGAAATTTTTGACGAACATTTTCAGATAACGTACATTTTTTATACAAAAATTGTACCATTTATTTTTACTAAAATTTTCATATCGAAAATGTTTTACTAAAATTTTTATCTCAAACCTCTTTTTTTACTAAAATTTTCACATCGAAAATTTTTGACTAAACTTTTCTTATCGAAAACATTTTTAAATATAATTTTCATATTCAAAAAGTGTACTAAGATTTTATAATAGAAAATTTTTAACAATTTTTTTATAGAAAATTTTTAACAAACATTTTTTTATAGAAAACTTGTAATTTTTTTTTTTAGGGAAAATTCGAAGAAAAAATGATGTTATTAAAAAGTTTTGATTAATATTGTCTTTAAAGCATCCTTAGTTCAAACTTCTTATATGTACAATAAGAAGTTTATGACAAGAACTTTCTTATAGAAAATTTTTAATAAAGTTTTTTTTTATACAAATGTTAGGCTCAAATTTTTTTTATTAAAAATGTTTCCAAATATTTTTCTTATGAAAAGTTTTAACTTAAATTTCTTCATATAAAGTTTTTTACTAAAACTTTCTCATAGAAAATTTTTTCATTAAAAAACTTGTCACTTACTAACATT
The DNA here is from genome assembly GCA_933228675.1 of Stomorhina lunata. Taxonomy (NCBI): domain Eukaryota; kingdom Metazoa; phylum Arthropoda; class Insecta; order Diptera; family Rhiniidae; genus Stomorhina; species Stomorhina lunata. The sequence goes on along the minus strand of OW121740.1, from coordinate 168,405,269 downwards.
TTTTTATATTTTTTATACAAAACTTGTTATTAAAATGTTCTTATAGAAAATTTCGACTAAAATTTTCTTATCGAAAAATATTTTTTCAAAGAATTTTTGATTAACACTTTCACTATTAAATTTTCCCATACCAACTTTGGACATAAACTTTTACACACAAAATTTGTTATTAAAATTGTCCTATAAGCTATGTCTGTCTATCTGTAAATAGTAGATTTTTCAAAAATTTCCAATAAATAGTCAATTTTTGAAAATTTTCCTATAAGTAGTAAGTTTTTGAAAAATTTCTTAAGGTACGGTCAGACTCATTAAACATTTAAATCAAATATTTTGAGTAAAATATTGTCAAAACAATATAATAAAAAATTTGTGGTCACACTTGCACATTTATTTGACGATTTTTATTTGATAAAATACAGAAAAAATACGTTCAAAGTATACACAAAAAAACAGGTTTTATTTATGGTCACACTGAAGATTAAATATTTTCCCAAAAAATATTTGATCAAATTTTTTCAAAACAAAATTGTGTATCTAGCAAATTTGTTTCCCATATTTGAGTTGTTGTTTCTCAAATTTGATGTTGTTGTTTCTCAAATTTGATGTTGTTGTTTCTCAAATTTGATGTTGTTGTTTCTGTTTGAATAGTAAACAATAGAAATGCTCAGCTGTTATTTGCCCCTGTTTGATGTTACAAAAATTTTGTAAGATTAAATAATTATTTGATCAAAATTTAATAAAATATTTGCTCTTGCGTGGTCACATTAGGAAAATTTTCATTTGCTGGCAAATGATTTTGTTTTGTTCAAATCAACATGTTTCTTGTTTGAACCTCAAAAATATTTTGTGGTCAGACTACGAGGATCAAAAATTTGATAATTTCGATTAAATGTTTAATCAATGTGACCGTAGCTTTATGAAAAGAAAATTTTTGAAAAATTGTAATTAAAATTGTCTTATAAGCTCTGTCTGTCTGTCTGTCTGTCTGTCTGTCGGTCTGTCTGTCTGTCTGTCTGTCTGTCTGTCTGTCTGTCTGTCTGTCTATCTGTCTGTCTGTCTGTCTGTCTGTCTGTCTGTCTGTCTGTCTGTCTGTCTGTCTATCTGTCTGTCTATCTGTCTGTCCATCTCAATAGAGCCAAAACAATAAGAGCTATTTTAGCAAAATTTGAAAGAATATTTCACATTTCTAGAAAAAATTGAGTATTGAAATTAGGTGAAATTAGTTTACATTTAACCATACCTTCTACAAAACTTCACTCCGGCGGATAACTTGAATTATTTATTTATTTTATTTATTTATTCATTAGACTTATAATTAAAATTAAAAGCTAATGTAAGTTTGGCAATGGCATCGGGGCCTTCAGCACAAAATACATAGTACTACGATATATTTAATGGGTATTGTAAAAAATTAACGAAGTTAAGATCAAATTTCTTTATAAAGATTACATTTTTTGAGGAATAAAATGAGGAATTTTATATTTTCGACGGACGGATTCGACAAAAGGTCGAGAGGATTAGTGTTATGGAGATATCTTAATCTGGAATTTAGGGTTTTTTGACAATCACACAGGAAATGTGAGGGTTTGGCTGGATAAGATATGTCACAGGTGCAGAAAGGTAAATAATTAGTAATGAATATTGGTCCGTGTGTAGCTAGTGTATGCCCAAGACGAAGCCGTTCGAACTTGATTATATCAAGTCGACTAACTTCTTTTTGAATTTGTGGTGAAAAGTCGTCCACTGATTTCTTAGAAAAGTTTATTCTTCTATACCAGGATGAGCTCAAGTTAGAAATATGATTTTTATTACTTTCAGTAATGGATTGTACAATCAAATTATCGATATCTTTGCGATTGAAATTTTGAGTTAAATGAAGCGGTTGTTTTATAGCATCTTTGGCTGCAATATTTGCAAGATCATTTCCCGGAATATCGCAGTGGCCAGGGATCCATATTAGAGTGACTTTTGGAGAATTGGTGATAAGGATGCTTCTGATTTTCGAGGCATAATAATTATTATTAGATATATTTCTGATTGAGAGAAGAGAAGAAAGGGAGTCGGAGCATATGACAAACCTTCCGTGCTTAGCTTTTACGTAGCGTAAAGCTTCGTAAATTGCTATTAATTCAGCGGAATATATGGAGGTGTAAGAGGGCAAAATAGATGCTTTTATTACGTGATTTTCAGAAGTAATGCTGAAAGATGTGTGTATATCGGTCTTAGATCCATCCGTGTAAATGAACTGACAATCTTCAAAGCTATCTTTAATCATGGAAAACATCATTTTAAATTCGAATTTGTTTGCGTTAGATTTACTAAGTTCATGAAGGGAGGTGTTTATGGATATATTTTGTAAAAACCAAGGGGGAGGTTGTTTTTGTCTATAATTGGAATACGGAATCTGCAAAGGAATATTAAGTTTTTGGCAGTTTTCCACCGTTCTGTGGATGGTTGAAAGAACTTTTGGAACTTTTTTGGATATTATAGTTTTTTTAAATAATTTGGTGATTAGACTGTTGTTGTTATATAATACACTTCTGTATAGTTTTGTAGTTTGAATTTCTGTTTGGGCATATATGGGGGTGACGTTTGCCTCAAGAAGCATATTGTTTACTGGAGTTGAATGCAAAGCACCAAGAGAACATCTTACAGCTGCGTTTACTATGGTATTAAGTTTTCTAAGTTGTGTCTTTGGAGCGTTTCCGAATAGAGGTAGGCCATAGTTAATTTTTGATAGGATCAGAGCTTTAGTTGCTGATATTAAAGTACTTGTGTTGCATCTCAGTTTTGGGCTCGAGAGGCATTTGATGACATTCAATCTTTTTGTTAAAGCAGATCTTAAATACTCTATATGATTATTCCAGTAATATTTATTGTTAATAAAAATACCTAAAATCTTAAGCGTGTCAACTTTGGTGATGTTTAAATTCGCGGATTGGATATTACAAGAGCAATTTTTCAGTCTGCATATATGAATATATTTGCACTTAGTTCTGGATAGTGTGGCTCCTGAGGATTCGCCCCAAGTATTAATATCATTAAATATATTATTCAGATTAAGGTTTAATTTTTTTTCCCGTCCTGACCGGACTATGATATTAAAATCATCTGCATATGCGCAAAAATCTATTTCCTTATAATGTGCAATAGTTTGGCAGAGTTTATTATATGCAACAATAAAAAGTATTACCGATAGGGGTGAACCTTGGGGTATACCATTTGATAGGGGAAACGATTTTGAGTGACAGTTATTAATTCGAACCGTAATCCTCCTATTAGTCATAAAATTAATGACATAACGAATGATCTTTGGCCCGACTTTCCATTCTTTTAATTGATCTACAATGGCATGGATACCTACTTTGTCAAATGCTCGTTCAAAATCTAGCGATATAATAGTCGCATGCTTTCGTAACGAGAGACACTTTGCAATTTGATAGTCTACATAAAGTAGACTATCAATTGTCGAGCTCCCCTTTCTGAAACCAAATTGTCGGTCATTAAGTAATTTGTTAAAAGTAACAAACCACCATAACCTGTTTGCAATTATTTTGTCTAACACTTTAGATAGACATGGGTTTAAAGATATGGGGCGATACGAATTAATCAAAGTCACGTCAGTTCCGGGTTTTGAAATCGGTATAATTATGCTATTTTTAAACTGTTGCGGAATGTAATTGCAAAATATTGAATTATAGAGTTGAAGGATTCTTTTTTTGAAATTTATTGGTAACATTTTTAGCATTTTATATGTTATCCGGTCTTGCCCCGGAGTCTTACCTTTTAATTTATTCAATGTGGAGTCGAGTTCAATAAATGAGATGTTGTTTTCGATTTTAGATGCCTCTGAACAAGGTTCGTACAAAATAGGATTTTCTAAAGTATAACGTTTATTTATCTGAAAAGAGTGTGAAAAATTTGAATCATTGGAATTTCCCGACCAGAATTTACCGAATTCGTTACCAATCTCAGATTTATTAACTAATTTTAGGTTTGGGTCATCAAGTGACGAAATACAATGAATACTATGTTTAGTCTTATATCCCGTAAAGTTTCTAATATTGGACCAGATTTTATCAGTTGGGGTGGATGGATTAATAGAGGAGGTAAAAGTATTAATGGAATCTTTTTTGGATAGTTTAACTTTCCGCTTGTACTGTGCATTTATCTTTTTATAATTCAGTAAATTTATTTGGGTCATGTTTCTTTTGAATATATGCCACTGTCTGTTTTTTTCAATTTTTAAATCATTTAATTCTTTATTCCACCATGGAACATTTTTGGTACTATTATGGAATTGTGGTATAGAAGTATTAGCAGATTGAAGAATAATTTTGCATATATTTGCCGTTTCTTTATTAAGATTATCAGTTGTAGGTCTTTGTTGCATATGTTTTTCACATTGCTTTTCGTATTTATACCAATTGGCTCTATTAGTGTTAAATTTAGGTTTGCACAAAGAACTTTGTTCTGTAGCTGAAGGAAACAAAGAAATTTCAATGGGGTAGTGATCGCTCCCATGCATATTTTTTTCTATTATCCACTTAGCTTCAGGTACTAGGCTAGAGGAACAAAAAGACAGATCCAAGTAGGAAAAGGAGCCATGAGTGTTAATGTGAGTTGGCGATTTGTCGTTTAGCAACACAAAATCGGAATTATCGATATAATTTGCTAATACATTTCCTTTAGGGCTGTTGAGATGAGATCCCCAATTCCTATGAGGACTGTTGAAATCTCCTGTTATTATGGTTGGAATATTTCTGCTGAAAGCGTTTTCTAGATTACGGGTTGAGAAATTAGAGCTCGGGGATATATAAACACCAAAAATATGCAGTTTAACTTTAGAGACTATTTCAACACAGACGGAATCAAAATTGCTGTTGACGTTAAGTTGTTTTTGTTGGAGCGACTTGTGGGCAAGTATTGCCACACCACCGTACCTAGTGGAGGACGTGTTAACTGCATATATGTTATAATTAATCGGGATGGGAACATTTGACCAAGAATGTAGATGGGTTTCCTGAATGGATATGACTTTCGGATTATGACACTTAATGAGGAGTTGGAGTTCCTGGTAATTATTTAAATAGCCATTCATATTCCATTGAATAATTTTAAGAGCCATTAGAAAGTAGAACTATATTTGGACTAGTTAAAGAAATAAAATAACTAGGGGGAGTGAACACCACTAGTAATGAAATTAAGAGAAAATATATAACAACGGCTATAGTAGAGTAAACGTTTGTATTAAGAATAAAAAAAATAATGTTTGCTAATATTATATCATCATTATTACAGTATAAAATTAAGAGAAAATTACAGCCAGTAATGAATATTTTACTATTAAAAGATTTATAACAGATTTTGTTGGAAAAATCTGTTGTTTTAATCTCAAAGAAAGCGAGAAATTTGAATAACAAAATATATAAAGTATAAGAGAGTATAGAGAGACCATAAGTAAAGAGTTTTGTTTCTCTTTTATAGTGATCAGAAATTCGTAAAACAGATTTGAGATAGTAGAGTGTATTAAGAGTTTTAACGACAGACGAGATCGAAACGGAATGGGTTATAAATTGATAAGCAAGGGAATTGAAAGTACATATTTCAAACTTGTGATTGAAATGGGTAAAAAATATGAAGGAGATAGTGGGAATAAAAATGAAAGGGAATAATAAAATCAAATATGAGATTTTAGCATGTATAGAAAGAATGTAACAAAGATAATTTTTGGTTTTTTGTTTTTTAAATTTACAGACAGACGTTTGGGGAGTAATAGGAGTGGAGAAGATTGGGGAAAATATTAAAAAGGAAATATGATGAAATGTTATCATAAGGCAATACATAATGAAGATATAAGATAATGTTCTACTTATTTCTTTTGGATTTACGAGTGGCTTCCTTAACTTTTTCTCTAAGCCTCTTGGAGGCTGTTTTTGGCAATATTATCGGGCTGTTTCCAGAAGCGGGCTGTGAAGATGAGCTGAGTTGATCTGTTTCCATTTCAGAGAGGGAGTTGTCACAATCACTAACTATTTCGGAATAGTCTTTGATTAGCCGAGGTTTGGTCATCACGGAAGGAGGAGGCATGGTAGTGGAGGATGTAGTGGTGTTTAATGTAGTTTTTGTGGCAGCGGCGTAAGTGTTGTTTGTTTCGGAATGACGATGTCTGTAAATTATGGTAGCCTTTTTTTTACCAACTTTTTCTAAAGTTACGATAGCCTGGATCTCCTTTTCTCTTAAGAACACTGGACATGTCCTGTCGAAAGTTGGATGGTTGATATTCTCGATGTTTGAGTTTTTGCAGTTGATACAAGAGGCTGGATGATTGCATTTTTCATTGTTTTCTGGATCAGTGTGAAAGGCGTTAGAGCAATTAGCACATATTTTTTCATTTTTACAGATTTTAGCAACGTGACCGTATTGCAAACAGTTCTTACATTTCATGGGAAGAGGAATGTAGGGGCGAACCCTAACCTTTTCATAGCCAATAGACAGATCACTTGGCAAATTGGTAATGGCAAAAGTTAATATGATAAGGCCAGTCTCCTGGAGGGATCCATCAATGTTTTTTAGAATTTTGTTGACAGCAAAAACGTTCTGATCTTTCAACTCTGCTAAGATTTCAGCCTCATTGATTCCACGAAGGTCGTTAGAATAAATAACGCCTTTTGCGTAGTTGAGTCCAGGATGTTCTTTTAAAGTCACGTGTATTTCAGGAGATAATGATGTAAGTTGTATCAATTTATTTGCCTGAACAAATGTTTTGGTTTGGATCAGAATGCTTCCATTTAGTAATTTCTTACATTGCAAAACTTCACCTCCGGCGACACTGTCAATAACTTTTTTTATTAGAAATGGGGAAACGTTTGCAAGCGTGTCAGAGCTGTTAGCCCTTTCCATCACTAAGAACTTTTCACCAATGGTAATAATACTCATTTTTTTTGATGTATCAAAGGTTATACCCAGTGGTGGAGCAGGACCTCCACGATCAGGTGGAGTATTCATTGTTAAAATTTTCCCCAATAATTTTTATTTTGGAAAAAACGAGCTACACAAAATTGGTGTAAGATATGTGAGAAAAATTAGCACGTGTATATTATTTATGTATGGGGACGAGCGAACGTTATTCTTATTACGTCTATTCTCAAAGAGAGCGGTCGGTCGACTGAACTTGAATTATTAAGATACATTTTCTTATCAAAATTTACTCGTAAGATATTTATACCCTTTACCACCATAGCTGGAAAGGGTATATTGAGTTTGTGCTGAATCACTCACTGGGTTGTTTTAACGATGTCCGTCCATCTGGCTGGATATCCATGTAACGTTATCAATGTACAGGTCCAAAATATGGTACAGCCTCATATTTTGGTCCAAGAATGATCCCCATACTTTTTGGGGAAAATATGATTACTATTTCGGATGCCTTTCATAGGGATATCTTCGCGGAATAGAGTTATTGGCCCTTAACAGAAATGTTGGCCTTTAACAGAAATGTAGTTGCATTTTAATAATATTCAGCATAAATATTGCCTATAGTAATCTTAATCAGTGTGCCTAATTTTTTAGTAATTGGCGTATATTTGACCATACCTCCCATACAAAACACATTCTCAAAAGTCGTTTAAATGCCCGTAGAAGCACAAAACGCTTATAAATCTAAAGATAAATGTATTTTATAACTTTGCACAGATAAATATTTTTTCAAGTATAAACTAATACCCGAAATTTGGTAAAAATCGATCTATAATTGATCCCAGCTGCCGGAAATGACATTAATCTACTTAAATCCCGAAATTTTGAAAAAATAGCACATAGTGTATGTATGTATGTCTGTAAGACTTAAGGAAAACCTATTAAGTTTGGTCTATATATGACCTGTACAGTGAATGGTATCATATAGGCGGGCTTGACCGACTATAGTTTTTCTTAATTGTTGAGTGGTTGATGTGGGGTTGTTTGGCGGCAACGGTTTTGATTGGTCTTAACTTGGTAACCCCGGCCTATTATGGTTATCCTTCACCTCAACTATGGACATTAACCTTCTCGTGGTATCACCCGGGGAACTGCGTTAACACCCGTTAATGTAGTGAGCTAACATGTGCCGGGAGTTATCTCATAACAGTGACTAAAATATGGATTGGGGCACCGGATTAGTAAACCAATCGTAGAACATAACATAACAAAGACAAAAATATGGAGTTGAGTTGAGACTCCTACGACTCCAGAGGTAGATTGATTTTTCATATGCTTTACACCTATAAAAAACTACACAGTTTTAAAGTGAAATTATTTTGATAATTTTTTTTATAAGTAACCAACAATGGCTTTGGGAAAATAAATATCAAAAATTAATTTTTCAATGAAATGCATGCAATTATATTTGTTTTATTCAGAAATGTAGCAGAAACAATCGGAAAATCCTAAAAATCAAATATTTATAACAACACTGTTAAAGAAAATGTGAACTTTTTAGCCAAAATATATACTTTTCAAAACAAAAAAAAAAAAAAAATAGACAGCTTCGATGGACCCGAAAATATAGGCACATCAAAAAAGTACTTTTATGAATCAATAATCTCTTTTCCTGTTATATATACTTAAATATGAGTAAAAAAGTTTAGGTGTTTCTATGTCAACTTTTAAAAAATCATCCATATTTGATATTTTTATCAAAATTATCAGTTGATATTTGTATTATTTGAAAATGTATGATAATAGAAGGCAATGCATTACACGGTTATGAATACCAATGTTATTTGAATAATGTTATTTATAAAAAAAACTATCACGCTTTATCATTTTGAATATGAAATGATAGTTTGAAATTCAAAAAAAATATTTATTACTGAAATGGGGGAATTTTGTCTCCGCATCGGAAAAATAAAAACATTTCTTAAAATGTTAATTCATTTTTGAAAATAGTAGGCCAAGAGAGATATGTGCAACAAATTTTATTAAGCCACCATATCTCCTTCGATTTTTTTCCAGTTTTACTATGGGGACCGTTCACTGTGCATCGGTTTAGTAACCCAATCCTAGAAATAATACTATGGAAATGCCCAAATTAGAATAAAACCGACGTCCGCATTGTAGGAAGAAAATGTCTGATACTTCAATGGAAAGACAAGGTAGAGAAAAACCTTTCAAAGCTTGACCTACAAAATTGGAAAATAGGCATGCAAGATCGAGGCGTATAGATCTCTAAAATATGTTCGGCCTTTGACTTTATCAGTTTGTAATTTTACTGCAAAATTTATTTAAAAAAATTTTTTGTTAAATTTTCTTATTGAATTTTTTTCCCTATATGTAATTTCTAAAGAAAATTTTTTTGTGAAAAATGTTTGGTAAAATTTTAGCATCGAAAATTTACTCATAAATAGCTTTGAGTAAAATTTCCTTATAAATAAAAAAAATTGGTAAAACTTTTCTTATACTAAATTTTTTATAGAAATTCTTTGGGTTAAAGAAAATTTTTAGTTAATATTAGTTTGTTCAAATTTTTTTTGGAAAAATATTCTTTTAAAAAAACGTTGGTCAAAATTTTCTTATAGAAAAATTGTATATAAAATTATAGACATTTTTGTATAACACTTTTTCTTGTTCTTTGTGAAATTAACATTTGTTGTTATTTTTAGTTTAATTTTAAGTTTTATTTTAAGTTAATTCATTTCCACCACAAAGAGTCGAATGTTTTTATTAAAAAAAAAAACAAAAAACGTAATTCGATTTCATTAAAATTAATTGCAATAAATCATTAAAATTGATAAAATTAAATTAATTATTTGAAACCTTTGTAAAGGAAAATAAATGAAATTTATTGAAAATGTAAATATATAAAAAAAATACATTAACAAATAAAAATACATACTTGTAACAAAAGTGTTAATTAAAACATTACAAAGAGGAAATAAATAAATATTAAAATGTTATACAATGTAATAAAAAATGGTTAATTTTTATAGAAGGGCATCATAAAAAAATATTTATTTAATTAAAAAAAGGATACTTTTTATTACATTATAATAAAAATTATGTAGGTAAATTATTAATGAAATTTTTATAATACGAGTGCTACAAGTATATTTATGTAGGAGAAGCTTTAAATTTTCTCATTATTTTAGAAATCTATAAAATAATAATTACATTTTTTTTATTCTGTGATATCTTTCGTTTATTATGACTCTATGAATATAACGGCCTGATATGAATTTACAATTTTAAAATGTTTGATAATTGATTCGTTACGCCTGATTACATATTATTAAAATATTTATGAAAAAGGACATTAATGTGAAGCCATTAACAAAACAACAATTACGTGGAAAATACAGGTAATACATACATATACGCATGCATACATATATGTTTTGTTCATATTCAATATTCAAGCATTTCAACTGTTTTGTCTTCCTATTTTTTCATCTATGCTTCAACCCATCACACATAAATTTAACTTATTTATCTTTGTCTATTGTTACTTCAATAATAATTTATTTGCTGATATTTTTTTGTTCATAAATAAATATTTATGAGAGAAAAATGAAAAGATTATTCAATTTTCATAAATATGACAAAAAAAAAACAATATATGTGATAAGTTCCGTTTCAGCACACACATACAACAAAGTCCTACACGTGCAGTACTTTAGACAAACGCACCGGATATGAAACACTTACACACATATACCACATTTTTTACATACATAGTTGATTTTCTTATTTGCGCACATATTTATATAACAATATCAGCAATTATGATAAATAATATTCTCTTTTTTTTTTGTTCTATTGTAAAATAACTCTATAAATTATTTTATGCTTAACTTTTTATATAAATTTATTTTATAATTTCATATTAAGGACACTTAAAACTCTTCCTTATATGTATTCAACAATAATGATAATGTGTGTAAGTATGTGTTTTTTATGCACTTTTCAAAAACTCATTCATGTGTAAAAAGAGATAATTCTTATGGGATTTTTTTATTCAGTAATTTTATATGCTCAAAATAATACAAGTAGTTAACATTGAGTTTTATTAAATATGCCATAATCATAATGATAATGACAATAAAGGGGAGAAGTGGTCATAAATATAATAACAATAATAATGTAAATTGAGGTTGATGTTACTCGAAAGTGCAATTATATTTAATACATAGAATTATATAAAGTTTAAAAGAATATTGAGTAAATATGTATAATCTCTGAATTAAAGGGTTTTAATGCAAGGACTTCCGAAATTTAAGAGTTGCTAGCCAAAATTTTGGTAAAGCTCCATCTGTCAAATGAATGAATGAATGGTCTTTAACAACACCTGCAAGAAATATAATACCATATGAAGAATCCACATCAGTGATGAGCCAATTTTTGCATCCACGTGATAGTCGACATGATATTGAGGAGAATAACTATAAATAAGATGAACTCGGAGTCAACATAATCGATGCCATAAATCAAATACGTCTATCTGTCCTTATGTCTGTCTGTCTGTTGTTGACACAATAAAACCTTAACGAAGGGATATAGGTCACTGAAATTAGGCACACATATTAATCATTTCTTGAAAAATTTTGGTATTGTAATCGGGCGAAATCGATTTCCCTTACGACCTCTCGTAGGTCAATCGATTATTTAATAATAAATGACAAATTAAACAAGTAAGAAAGTGCTATAGTCGGTCAAGCCCGACCATACGATACCCTTCACCACTAAGGTCAAAGGTATTCTTTTTACTAATTAAAGCTAAATTTTGCCATCATAAAGGGTGGTTAAATTGTAAGGGCCGATGTTGAATGTGAACCACACCTAAACGCCAAGTTTTTTTCCGAATTTTATTTGACATTTCTCTATTTCAGACTTACTCAATTTGAACCATGGAGAGATACACAATCCAACAACGTGTTAAAGTTATCCAGACTTATTATGAAAATGGGCGTTCAAATCAAAATGCATATCGTGCGTACAATCGCAAAAATCGTGGAAAAATTCGAGCAAACCGGGTCTGTAGAAGATGTGCATGCTCGTACAGCTCGTACTGCAGAAAATATTGCTGCTGTTCGCGATAGTGTAGCTGAGGCCTGTCAGGCAGTTACTGTGAATGGTGTTAGCTATCGTGAAATGATAACGAACTTTTTATGGCCCAAATTGGAAGATATGGATGTGAACGATATGTGGTTTCAGCAGGACGGTGCCACTTGCCACACAGCTAACGAAACAATGGCTCTTTTGCGCAACAAATTCAATGGCCGTGTTATCTCACGTAATGGCGATGTCAATTCGCCGCCAAGATCATGTGATTTGATACCGTTGGGCTTTTTTCTTTGGGGTTATTTGAAAGAAAAGGTGTACGTCAATATTCCAGCAACAATTCAAGAGCTTAAGGATGTGATAATTCATCACATTAACGGCATAGAACCTCCATTATGCCTCAGGGTCATCGTAAATTTGGACCATCGGATGGAGGTGTGTCGCTGTGGTTTTATTCAAAATCAACATCGGCCCTTGAAATTTAACCACCCGATATAAACATATTCTCAAAACTTACACATTTAAGCTGTTTCAGTCATTTGGACTTATATGAGAGCTAGGGTCAAATGTAGACCGATGATCTCGAAATTTGGCGAATTGATTACAGTTGTTACAAAAATTATGTATGCAAAAAATAAACTTAAAATTCTCATTATCTTCGGACTTACGAGCCTTTTAGTCCCATTTAGTGCGTTTTGAGAAAAGAGTTTGTATGGGAGCTATGGTCAATTGTGGACCGATTTCAACGAAATTTGGTACAGTAATTAAGGTTTATATAGGCCGTATATGATTTAAATTTCGTGAAAAAATATTGATTTTTGTGGCCAATATATCAATTCCAGGAAGTGGGTCCTATGGGAGGTACCATAAGTAATAGACCAATTTACACGAATTTCAATAGCCATGGTCCCATTATCAAACAAATGATCTGTACCAAATTTCATCAAATTATCTTTAGAATTGCGACCTGTAGTTTGATTACATTTACATGGGGGTCCAGCCGTCCAGCCAGCCAGACGGACGGACATCGCTAAATCGACTCAGAAAGTGATTCTCAGCCTATTGGTATACTAAAAGATGGGTCTAAGACAAATATTTCGATGCGTTACATACATCAGCACAAACTTATATTACCCTTTCCACCTATGTTGGTGAAGGGTATAAATAGCTATGATGATAAAATTTGGTACATAGAAGTTTTCCACAAGCACAAGACAGCACATAATCATCGGAATCGGTTCACATTTAACCATAGCTCCAATACAAAACACTTACGGATACAGTCTAAATTCCACCATAAATATACTTGAACGGCAATATATGATGTAATTGCTATGACCACTAAATTTAGTCACCATTAAATATAGCTCCCATATAAAAAACAGAAACACAAAAATACAAAAAAAGGGCTTTATGTCCGTCTGTTCATTAGATAAAAGGTTTTTGTTGAAAATTACAGAACAGAATAACAAATACAAATATCTTTAAGTGCATTTAGGATCATTTTTTGATATGCTTAAAGGATTTGGAATTCTTTGCACTTTATAGTAAATTTGTATACCCTTCACCACCAGGTGGAAAGGGTATTATAAGTTTGTGCTGATGTATGTAGCGCATGGAAATATTTGTCTTAGACCCACCTTTTAGTATACCAATAGGCTTAGAATCACTTTCTAAGTCGATTTAGCGATGTCCGTCCGTCTGGCTGGCTGGCTGGACGCCCATGTATACCTTGTAATTAAACTGCAGGTCGCAATTCTAAAGATAATTTGATGTTATTTAGCACAGATCATTTTTTTGATAATGGGACCATGGCTATTCGTCAAAATCGGTCCATTATTTATGGTACCCCCCATAGGTCCCACTTTCCGGAATTGATATATTGGCCACAAATATCAATATTTTTTCATGAAATTTAAAACAAATACTGTTTATGTTAACTAAAATCTCTGTACCAAATTTCGTTAAAATCAGTCCACATTTGACCATAGCTCCCATACAAACTTCTCTTTAAACACGCACTAAATGAGACAAAAATCACTAAAACGCTCGTAAATCTGAAGATAATGGGAATTTAACTTTATTTTTTGCATACATAATTAATTTGTAACTGTAATCAATTTGCCAAATTTTGAGATAATCGGTCCACATTTGACCCTAGCTCTCATATAAGTCCAAATATCGGAAACAGCTTAAATATATAAGTTTTGAGAAAATGTTGGTCTGATGGCAAAATTTAGCAAATATTTGTCTTTATACAGAAAAAATAACACTTTTGACTTTAATGGTGAAGTTTATCGTATGGTCGGACTTGACCGACTATAGCACTTTCTTACTTGTTTTTTCTTAAATTTTTTTTTGTTTTTGAAATATTCATAAAAAATCGAAGATGATAAAAATATACAATTTACAAAACTGTGAATGTTTCACATAAAACAAACCTCATTTCCTAAAAAGCATTCATAAATAGTGATTTTGTTAACAAAAAAAGTAAATGAAGTGGGTAGCAATACCAAGTCTAATTAGGTATTTTGAAAATTATACCCATCACTTAATTTTTAAATTTTTCATATGAAAAATGTTTGCTGATTTTCTCTTTATTGTCAATAAAACCAACATCGATTCATGTATTTTCACGAAATACGATTTCGATTATTTATTGTATTTACAGTTCTGAGACAGTGAAATAAAAATGGTAAGTTTTTGAAATCATCGATTTTTTATGAATTTGTCGATTTTGCAAAAAAAAAAATTACATTTTCATGTGAAAACCATCACAATCATTGATCACGTTAAAAAATTGTCTTTTTATGGATTAAAAAATTTTGTGGCGAATCCGATGGTGTTTCCTTGAACAAATTTAGATAAGCCATTCACAAGATATGATAAAATAAATGGAACGACCTCTGTGAAAATAAGTAATTTTCGAAATAAAAACTTTCAAAAAATCGTATCCAGAGAATTTTAAATTTTGGATGTTTTTGTACTTAGCGGACCACAATACATCAAAGCTAAATAGTTAGACCTTAAAGTAATTACACTTGTTGACCAGTTTATTTTATAGAAAAAATTTGTTAATAGAAAATTTTTGAACCAAATTTTTTTTTTATTGAAAATTTGTGTAAGTAATTTTTTTTATATAAAATTTTGTTTTAAAGGTTCTTTGTTGAAAACTTTTGGTTAAAAGTTTAATATGTGATAGAAAATTTTTGAATAAAAAATTCTTGAAAGAAAAAATTCTTGTTTAAAATTGTATTGAATTTTTTTTTGTAAATTTTTTTTTTTAAATTCTCGGGAAAATTCTTGAGTTAAGTTTTCTTATTTATATAGAAAATTGTTTGGCAAAAATTTCTTATAACAAATTTTAGGTAAAATTTCTTTTACAAAATTTTTGGTAATATTAGAATTTTTTATAGAAAATTTTGGGCAAAATTGTCTTATAATAAATTTGTCGGTAACACTTTCTCTTAACAAATTTGTGGGTAAAATCTTCTTATAGCAAATTTTAGGCAATATTTTAAAAACAAATCTCCTTTAACATTTTTTTTTTAATTTTTTATAAAAAATTCCTAAGTTAAGTTTTCTTTTCTTATAATTTTTGTGCAAAATTTTTAATAGAAAATGTTTGGCTTAAATTTTCTTACAGAAAATAATTTTAACTTTTAATACAGATTTTTATTTGTAAAATAGAAAATTTTTGGGTAAAATTTACTTTTAAAATTTCTGTGGGTAAAATTTTTTTATAAAAATTTATTGGTTACAATTTTATTATAAAAATTATCTGAAAGAATTTTCTTACAACACAATTCTTGGGTACAATTTTCTCCTAGAAACTTTTTGGGTAAAGTTATATAAAAGAAAATATTTCTGTAAAATTAAGTTTTTGGTGAAAATATTCTTATAAAGAATTTTTGGGTTAAATTATTTATAGAGAGTTTTTGAATAACAACTTTTTATTAAAATTTTCATGCAGTTAAAATTTTTGAGGCCCTCTGCTCCACTGGGAGTCATGAATAACAAAAGAAAATTTTTTATAGAGAATTTTTGGTTAAATATTTTTCATAGAAAATTGGTTTGAATTTTTAAGTAAAATTTTTTTATGATAATTTTTGAGCTATAAATTTCTTCCAAAAATATTTGCGTAAAACTTTCTTATCGACTGTATTTGGTGCAATATTTGGTAAGATTTTTGGAAAAAAATAAATGTATTCAAAGTATATCTACACAGCTTTTCCGTAAAGATTTTGCCCTTATTTGATAAACGAATAATAAAACTATGAAAGCTTTATAGTAGTAAATTTGTTTTGTTTTTTCGATTATGAATTAGGGGGTTTGTATTTGAAATTTTTGATATATTTTTATTAGAAACAAATTTTAGGTAAAATTTTCTTACAGAAAAAAATTTACCAAAAAATTAAAAATGTTTTGTATAAAAAACATAAAAATTATATGTAGCAAAATATTTACTCAAAAATTTTTAATAAAAAATTTTATCCAAAAATTTTCAAAAAAAAAATGTATCCACAAATTTTTTAGAGCGAAGAAAATATTACTCAGACAATTTCCTTTGGGAATATTTTATTACCCTGACTTTAATTTATTGGCCCGGCTATAGTTGATAGTTTTGACTATATAGTAAATAGTACAGGCAATAGTCTTAAGTATATGCTATAATCCTTTCTATAGTCCACAGTCCTTACTATAGTCCAGTTTTCTTATAGAAAATATTAGATATGTTATAATTTTTGGGTCTTAAAATTTTTTTGGTAAAATTTTCTTATATAAAAACTTTTGGTTATTTTTTATTGAAAATATTTGTGTAAAATTATTCTATAGAGAATATTTGGAAAAAATTTTTTACTCTAAATTTTTGTGCAAATTATTTTTATCAAAAATTTGAGTCAAGTTTCAAATTTTTGCGTAATATTTGTTTTTCTTTCAAAATTTAAATGAATTGGTTTGGAGAGCTAATGAGTTCTATGTATTTAACGTTTATTTAATTTCTTTAAGTATAATATTTGCATTTCTTTTGGGTATTTGGCTTTAGAATA
The DNA here is from genome assembly GCA_933228675.1 of Stomorhina lunata. NCBI lineage: Eukaryota > Metazoa > Arthropoda > Insecta > Diptera > Rhiniidae > Stomorhina > Stomorhina lunata. The sequence goes on along the minus strand of OW121740.1, from coordinate 168,388,182 downwards.
ATTGCTTATTTATGCATATTAAGTATATTTGCTATTATAACAAATAAGCTTAAATAAAATACAGATATACTAAAAAATGTTTATGTATATAAATCTATAAACTTAAGATATATAATTTAATTTCTTTCCTGTTTCATATGTGCGATTAAAAACATTTATATGAATGATGTCATGAATATGTATTTATGTTAAATACATATTTATAGCCTCTGCAAGGAAGGTTCAAAGAAAAATCTGCAATTTACGATTGCCAAGAAAAGTGATTTTTTATGGTAAAGATTTTATAGCAAAAAAAAGGTTTTCTTTTTGGCACCTTCAGCGCGAATATATTAAATCAAATTCCCATAAAAAAACAGACAAACATCAAGAACCCTTAGCCCATGAAGCTACTTCACTTCAACAATCCAAGACACAACTTAACCTCTATACAGGGATATTCAGAATTTATGTCATTCACTCGTTCTGTCGTTCATTCGTTCAATTCAATAAAACCAAAGAGCAGTTAAAACTTAATGTTGCAAGAAAATAAAGTCAAATGTAAAAATTATGACAATTGCGGATATAGAAAATTATATGAGAGCAAAGCAAAAAAATGTTAATTGAGAAAAAATTACTACTTGACACTTAAAGATGAAAAGGGGGTGGTATAGGTTTTTTTCCTATACCCACAGCCAAGGCACATAAAATCTACTTTAAAAAAAACTAAAAAAAACGAAAAAGATTGTTCAAGGAAAATAAAGAACAAAAACCCCTCTTCAGTTAAAAGTAAATGAAATATAAAATAAAGGAAATGTATAGTTATCGTAATGCATTTAACAATAATTTTTATGTGACACTTAACAGAAAATGTAAAAACGTAAAAAAACCAAGAACATTCACTTTTAAGTACAATTTGAGAAGTTGCACTAAAATGAGGAAAGGAAATTGTGGAGTCTTCAGAGTTTCTTTTAGTAAAATGTGCCACATTTAATGGCTACGCTCAATAAGAGCATTTTTGGGCATTTCCAGGAAATGCTTTTGTAGAGAGAATTCATTTAAAAGGCTTTTAAAATCAAAATTATAGACAATTTAAGGAAAGAAGTCAAGGAAATCATTTCGATTTTTAGATTAATTTAGTTTCATAAAAAATGTTAATTTAAATTGGATTGAAGAATTTTGTTTAATGAAATCAAACCAAATATAGGGAAAATTTATAATAACTTTAAGGTTTTTGAAGTACAAAATATAAACGAATTTTGGGGAAATTTTCAGCTAAAGCAATTGCTTTTTCTTAACTATTTAACTTATTTCTTTCCAAAGCTTAACACAAAAATTTTATATAAGAAATTTTATTCAGAAATTTTTTATAATAAAATTTCACCAACAAATTTTTAAAAGAATATGTTACCTATAAATGCTTTATAGGAAAGCTCTTTAATTTTCTGTAAAAAAAAACTTTAAACTGAAAAGTTTCTTTAAGAAATTTTACCCAAAAATTTCCTGAATTTGTAGCTAAATTTTTAAGCAAAAATTTTCTACTACAAAATTTTACCAAAAATTTTCTACGAGAAAATTTTACCCAAATTTATATATAAAAAAGTTTATCCAAAATTTTTATGTAAAAAAGTTTGATCCTGAATTTTTATATCAGAAAATTTGACTCAAATATTTTCTATAAAGAAATTTGACTCAAAATTTGTTTATTAGAAAATTTTACAAAAATTTTTCAATAGGAAAATTAGACTAAAAATTTTTGTATAAGAAAATTTGATCCAAAATATTCATATTAGAAAATTTTAACCAAAAACTTTATATAAGAAAATCTTAGCCAAAATTTTTCTATAGGAAATTTTAACCCAAAATTTTCCTATAAGAAAATAAACACGAAATTTTTATATAAGAAAATTTTATCCAAAATTGTTATATAAAAAAATTTTACTAAAAATTTGTATATAAGAAAATTTGATTTAAAATTTTGATATAAGAAAAATTTTATACAAAATTTGTATACAAAAAAATTTTACCGAAATTTTTTGTATAAGAAAATTTTACCCAAAATTTGTATATTAGGAAATTTTATACAAAATTTGGATATTAGAAAATTTTGTCCAATTTTTATTTTTTTTATGTAAGGAAATTTTACTAAAAATTGTTTTATAAGAATATTTGATTAAATATTTTTGTGTAAGAAAAATTTTACAAAGAATTTTTTTAGAAAAAAAAATTTACAAAGTATTTTTCTGCAAGAAAATTTACTCAAAAATTTTCTATAAAAAGTTTTAATCAAAACTTTTGTAATAGAAAGCTGCATCCAAAATTTTTATATAAGAAAATTTTACCCAAAATTTTTATATAAGAAAATTTAACCCAAATTCGTATATAAAAAATCTTATATTAGAAAATTTGCATCAAAATTTTTTATCGGAAAATTTAACCCAAAATTTTTATATAAGAAATATTTGACCAAAAATTTTTATATAAGAAAATTTGACCAATATTTCCGTAAGAAATATTTGACTAAAAATTTTTATATAAAAAAATTTTTAAATAAGGAAGTTTTACTCAAAATTTATCTATAAGAAAATTTTACGTAAAATTTTTATATAAGAAAATTTTACTCAAAATTTTGATATAAGAAAATTTTGATAAAGAAATTCTTCATATAACAAAATTTGAGCCAAATTTTTTCTATGGGAGGTCTGATTCAAAATTTTTATATAAGAAAATTTTACACAAAATTTTTATATGAGAAAATTTGGCACAAAATTTTTATATAAGAAAATTTGGCACAAAATTTTTAAATAAAAAAATGTTATCCAAAATTTGTATACAAGAAAATTTGACCCAAAATTTTTCTATAAGAAAGTTTTAACCAAAATTTTTATTAAAGACAATTTTACCCAACATTTTATTGTAAGATAATTTTACGGAAGATCTCTCTTTAAGGAAGTTTTACCCAAAATTTTATAAAGGAAAATTGTACCCAAAATTTTTCTATAGCAAAGTTAATCTCAAAATTTGTATCTAAGAAAATGTTACCCAAAATTTGTATACAAGAAAATTTTACACAAAATATTTTCATACTAAATTTGACGCAAAATTTTTATTTAAGAAAATTTAACCCAAAATTTTTGTACAAGAAAATTTTAGCTAAAATTTTTCTAAAAGAAAGTTTGATCCAAATTTTTTCTATAAAAAAATTTGACCCAAAATTTTTCTGTAAAAATTTTTGACGCAAAATTTCTCTGTAAGAAAATTTAATCCTAAATTCTTCTTTAAAAAGAAATTACCCAAAATCTTTATATGAGAAAATTGGGTCCAAAATTGTTTTATAAGAAAATTTGCCAAATAATTTTATATAAGAAAATTTTGCCAGAAAACTTTATATAAGAAAATTTGACCAAAATTTTCCCCATACTAAAAACTTTGATATAAGAAAATTTTGCCTAAAATCTTTATATAAGAAAATTTGACCAAAATTTTTATACTTGTAAGAAAATTTTAACCAAAAAATTTCTATAAGAAAGTTTTATGTAAATTTTTAATATAAGAACATTTTTCTGTATTAAAGTTTTACCCAAAATTTTTTTATTAGAAAGTATTACTCAAAATTTTTATATAAGAAAATTTTACCCAAAATTGTTCTATAAGAATGTTTTAGGCAAAATTTTTATATAAAAAAATTTACCCAAAATTTTTTTATAAAAAAATTTGACTATAAAATTTTATATAAGAAAATTTTGCCCAAAATTTTAATATTTGAAAATTTTACTTTACATTTTTCTATAAGAAAATTTGACCTAAAAATTTCTATCAAAAAATGTTGCTCACAATTTTTTATAAGATTTGACTAAATTAATAAAGTTCTTTATATACAAAAATTTTACCCAAAACTTTTAAATAAGGAAAGTTTAAAAATTTAAAAAATAAAGTTTTTAAATAGTAATTTTCTATAAGAAAATTTAACATCAAAATTTGCTTTTGAAAATTTTATATAAAAATTTTATTTAAGGAAATTTTACATACAAATTTTTTTTGAGAAAATTTTACATAAAAATTTTCTATAAGAACATTTTGCAAAAAAAAAAAAAACTTTTATTCTTAAAGCTTTAATACATTCTAGGCGAGTATGTTGTTTATTTCCTCATCCTTCTTGCCTTATTTTATCTTTAACTTAACTACCAAAAACATTAAAATTAACTATAACGCAGAATAATATTAACTTTAACTCAAATCCCAAATGCATAATTTTTCATGAAAAATGTTCATAGTTTATCAATATTTTTTGTGTCTTTCATAACAATATGAAAGAACAAACAAGAACCAAAGGAAAAATCATTTATACTTGCAAAAAAGCTACATCAATCCATCAATCAATCATTTACTTTCATTTTTGGTTTACTCGGAAACTGCTGTCACTTTAAAAATTCTATTGTAAAAGTAAGTATTCACATTCGAAGTTAGAACCCACAAAGCACACACGCTCTTCGACACTTTTATATAAATGAAAGCTTTAAGGATTGACATGGCAAATACAATAATACATACATAGAGAGAAAAAAACAAAACAACACAAATTGAAGTAGAGGAAAAACGCTTTTGAAATGTAAAAACTCTTAGAAGAGGGTGTTTGTATCAAATTTGAACTCTCATTTGCAAACACATCAATCACTTTAACATTTTGGAAATACAAAAAGTTATTTGTAATTTTTCCTTATTCTCGATATAATATTTTTGTATTGTTTTGCTTAACTCGAGGGCAGAATAAATGAATGTATTTCATTGACTGTTCAGATTCAGGGAAAAACAAATGAAGTAAAAAAGTAAATGCTAAGTTTACTTTATTTCCATATTTGAAATATCATGGACTTGTATTTGAAAATTTTACAAAAATTCGTTTTGTAAATTTTGCAAACATACATACAGAGTAAAATGATAAAAATAAAATTATTTTCTTTTACCTTTTGTAACATTAAATAATAAATCTCCCGGAAGTGTGGAAAATATTTATGGATTTTAGCACTTGGTAATATTATAAAATATATTCTCAGGCAAAAGATTTATTTGGTAAATCAAACAAGAAACAAATAAAAATAAATGAAATAAAACATTTGCATACACGTGTTTAGTGTTTTAAGATAAAATTGAATTTGTTTGAAACTCTGACAAAAAACATTAGGAAACATTTATTTGCTTATCATGAACATAAATAATTCCTGTAAATAAATCTTTAATTTGGATATAAAAAAAAAATTTGGCAAATCCCCAAAATGTTTCTAAAACAATTGGGAAAAGGGGGTTTCAAATTGAAATTAATCTAATAGAAAATTTAAAGACAAACTCAAAAATATGATATATTAGAATTGTAAAGAATTTAAAACAAAAAGAAAGAAAATTTTTCTTAAAATGTTCCGTGAAAAAATTTTCCTTAAAATATTGTGTGACAAAACTTTTCTTAAAAATTGTATACAAGAAAATTTTACACAAAATCTTTCTATAAGTGAATTTTCCACAAAAATGTTCAAAAAAAAAAAAAAAATTATATTAGAAAATTTTACTCTGGAATTTTGAAAAACAAAAATTTTACTCCAAAATTTTGTAAAACAAACTTTTAGGTTATAGTGCTTACACTTAAATATTTCATGAAAAAATTTTACATCAGAATATTTTATGCAAAAATTTTATATAAGATAATTTTACACAAAAATATTATACAGGTATGTGCTGGAAAACGATCGTTTTCAAATCGATAGATTTCAGATGTATTTTTGAGATAATTTTCGGTCATATCCCTTAAGAAATTAAAATTTAGTCTTTGATCCTTTTTATTGATATCTTATCTATTTTGTGGGAAAATAACCGAAAATTATCTCAAAAATATATCTCGATTTGAAAAATATATATCGATTTGAAAACGATCGTTTTCCATCACATACCTGATATATAGGAAGTATTACTTAAAAATTTTCTATAAAAAAATTTTACACAAAAATTTTCTATTTATAAGATAATTTTACACAAAAATTATCTACAAGAAAAAGATTTTCTATCAAAAAATTTTATACAAATATTTTCTTATGAAAATTTTACACAAAAATTAAAAATTTTTTATACAAAAATTTTACTAAAAAATTTTATGTAAGAAAATTTAACTAAAATACACAATTATATTAAATACAAAACTTTAAAAGAAAATGTACACAAAATTCTATAAGAAAACTTTGCACAAAACTTTTTTATGAAAAAAGTTTATACAAAAAGTTTCTATAAGAAAATTTAACAAAAAAATTTTCTATTAGAAACTATTTCGCAAAAATTTTCTATAAAAAAATTTTATACAAAAACTTTCTATAAGACAATTTTACACAAAAATTTTCTAAAAGAAAATTGTACACAAAAATTTTCTATAAGAAAATTTTCTATAAAAAAAATTTTATACAAAATTTTCTATAAGAAAATTTTACACGAAAATTTTCCATTAGAAAATTTTACACAAAAATTTTGTATAAAGATATTTTAAACAAAAATTTTCTATAATTTTACACACAAATTTTCTATAAAAAAAATTTCATTTAAAAATTTTATTCAAAAATTTTCTGTAAGAAAACTTTATTCACACATTTTCTATAAGAAAATTTTACACAAAAATTTTTTATAAAAAACTTTACACAAAAATTTTCTATAAGAAAACTTATACAAAAATTGTTTATATAAAAATTTTACTCAAAAATCTTCTATAAGAACATTTTACACAAAAATTGTTTATAAGAAAATTTTATACAAAATTTTTCTATAAAATATTTACACAAAAATTTTCTATAAAAAATTTGACAGAAAAAAAATGCATACAAAATTTTCTATAAGAAAATTTAATACAAAAATGTTCTATAAGAAAATTGTTCACAAAAGTTTTCTATAAGACAATTTTGCACAAAAATTTTCTATAAAAAAATTTTACTCAAAAATTTTCTATAAGAAAATTTTGCACAAAAATTTTCTATAAGAAAATTTTACACAAAAATATTCGATTAGAAAATTTTACACACAAATTTTCTATTAGAAAATTTTACACAAAAAATTTTTATAAAAAATTTTACACAAAAATTTTCTGTAAGAAAATTAAACCCAAAAATTTTGTAAAAATGTTATTTAAAAATTTTCTATACGAAAATCTAATACAAAACTTTTCTTTAAAAAATTTGTGCACAAAAATGTTTGATAACGAATTGTTATCTTTCGAGTTTGTATTTATTGAAAGAAATGATTCCTATTAGAAATTTTACACAAACATTTTTTTCTATAAGAAAATTTTACAAAAATTTTTTATAAAAACATTTTACTAAAATTTTTTTATAATGAAATATTACTAAAAAAGTTTCTTTAAGAAAATTTTGCACAAAAATTGTCTATAAAAAAATTTTACACAAAAATTTTATATAAGAAAATTTTACACAAAAATTTTCTATGAAAATTTTACACAAAAATTTTCTATGAAAATTTTACACAAAAATTTTCTATTAGAAAATTTTACACAAAAAATTTTTATAAGAAAATTTTACACAAAAATTTTCTATAAGAAAATTTAACCCAAAAATTTTATTTAAAAAAATTTTATTTAAAAATTTTCTATATGAAAATTTTTTACAAAATTTTTCTATCAAAGATTTTCTTTAAAAAATTTATGCAAAAAAATGTTCGATAACGAATTGTTATCTTTCGAGTTTGTATTTATTGGGGAAATGATTCCTATTAGAAATTTTACACAAACATTTTTTTCTATAAGAAAATTTTACACAAAAATTTTATGTAAAAAATTTTTTATAAAAAATGTTTCTAAAATTTTTTATAAAATCTTTTGATTAAACATTTTTTTATAATGAAATTTTACTAAAAAATTTTCTATAAGAAAATTTTGAACAAAAATTTTCTATAAGAAAATTTTATACAAAAATTTTCTATGAAAATTTTACACAAAAATTGTCGATGAGAAAATTTTACACAAGAATTTTGTATAAGAAAATTTTACACAAAAATTTTCTATAAGAAAATTTTACACAAAAATTTTCTATAAGAACATTTTACACAAAAATTTTCTATAAGAAAATTTTACACAAAAATTTAGCCCAAAAATTTTGTATAAAAAAATTTTACTTAAAAATTTTCAATACGAATATTTTATTCAAAAATTTCCGATAAGACAGAAATTGCAATCCACTGAGCAGCGTTCAAAAATAATTTTTTCAGTTTTTCTCCACAATTTAAAATTAAATGAACTCAAGCCTGATTAAACCTAATTTTTTAAAAATTTTCTTTAAAAAATTTGTGCACAAAAATGTTCGATAACGAATTGTTATCTTTCGAGTTTGTATTTATTTGTGAAATGATTCCAAATCAATTGATTTTTTTTATCAAGTTGATGATAATATTTAGAATATTACGAACATTAACCCGTTGTAGTGTATGAAAAAAAAGTAGGACAAAGGAAATCGGAAAAGTTTTTCACAATACTTTGCATGTCTGCAAACTTTTCCATCATTCGTTATATTAAAAAACAAAACAAACTGTGATAATTATTGCAGAAAGGTAGCAAATTTAAAAAAAGTTTCAAGTTTTAATAACAATATTATAACAATAATAACAACAAAAATAAAAAACAGTGAAACAAAACTGAACCAATGACCATTTATAACATTTGAAAAGTCATTAGGAGTCTTTACGGTATGTATACAAATATCGTTTGTAAAACTTTATTAACTTCATTTAACTTAAGTAAAGACATCAGACATGATGTTAACTAGTAATCTTTTAAATAAATAAAATCAAACTTAGAAAAGTATCGATTGTTTACAATCTCTATTAGGAATGGAAAGAAAAATATAGCAACAAATTGAAGAATGTTGAACAAAAGTGCATAAATATATTGTTGTGGTTCTACAAAACTTCTAAAATAAAAGAAACTGAATATTGTAGACAAACAAGAGCACAGTTAAATTTGTTAAGCAAACATGCTTAAGGAAATCTTGAAAAATCTTCTGTGATTTCCTTGAGGTAAATAAGTGAGTTTGTCTTTTATTTCACTTTTTATTTTTTTATGTAGTTCCTATTTTTTGATAGATATTTTATGCATATCGAATTGAATTTGTATTATTTTATATATTAAATACATAGAAAACTGGCAGTTTTATCTAACAAGACATAGCGGCATTGCAATATTTTTCAAAAGGTTTAATTTTAATATGTTATACAGGTCAACGCCTGAGTGTATGCTATGAAATGGTAAGAATGATTTACAGTCTATCCCACGATATCAAACGTTTTTAATCGTTCGGATTCTTTACGAAAAACAGCTGGTTTGGGTCCCACTAAAATTTTTCTTTTATTCTGTGTAGGGTGTTTTATTAGCATGAAGTAAACAACTTGTCAGCACAATAATGCCTTTTCTTCTTTAGTATTTACTCCTCATTTGTTTGCTTGATGTATTATAAAAAATGTTTCATTCAACTCTACCTGATTTGTATAACTTTAAGTTTCCATAGAAACGTGACACAATATTCTGAGTAAATAGTACTCCTCTAAGGAAATGTTGAACAGTGAAATCACAATATCAATCAAAAGAAAATAAAATTTTTGCAAACTAAAATGAATTCCGAAAAAAGTGGGTTGAGATATATAATTTTTTTCTTTAAAGATTTGGAATTTTTATGACTTATTTAATTTTTTAAAATTTTGTGGTTAAAAATAATATCGAAATTTTACTGTATCTATAAATATTTGCTATTTATATATTTTATGAAGATTTTGAATTTTATGCATTTAGCTTTATTTTCCTCTACACAATATTTCCTCCTCTGCTACTCTTCCGCTAGACAAGTGAACTTGTTTATTTGATTTTATTTTGCATAATTTTATTGATGGAAAATATTAACAAACAACTCAGGGGAGACGAAAAGATTTTATTTAGCAAGAAGACGTAGAGGCAGGTAAAAAGTTCAAAAGACGTCTACATCTTTTTTCAACTGACTTTAAACTTTGATAACATAATTTTGTATTATTGGCGTTGTGGTTTTAAAATTTTGTTTTTCTTTGAAAAGTTTCCCAGCGTCTGAGAATTTTGTTTGTACGTTTTATTATTAAACATAAGGTGAATGAATGAATATTAACTTTTTTAAAACGAATATATTTTTTTTCAACAAGAATATAAATATGGCTTATTTAAACTACTCGTGGTATATATTAAAAGTTGATTATTTGTTAATATTCTGTGGTGATTTGTTATGAATATTTTATTAAAGAAAAAAATTGAATGAGGAACATCTGAGGGTTGCTTAGAGAAAAATAGTGTGGTACAGATGAAGTTATGAAAACATATATTAAAAGTTCAAAAACATTTTCTAGGAGAACATTATAAGTAAAAAAATATAAAACAAAAATTTTTTACACTATTAAGAATTTTTTTTAATTTATTACAAAATTTTCTATAAAAAAATTTAATCACAAAAATATTCTTTAATAAGAATTTCACAAAAATTTTATATAAGCAAATCAATAAAAAGTTTCACAAACAAGTTTTGTATATGAAAAATATACACTAAGATATTACAACAAAAAAATATTCTATAAGAAAATTTTACATAAAAATTTTCTATAAGAAAATTTTACATAAAAATTTTCTATAAGAAAATTTGACACAAAAATATTTTTTTTAAGAAAATTCTACACAAAAATTTTCTATAAGAAAATTTTATACAAAAATTTTCTATAAGAAAATTTTATACAAAAATTTTCTATAAGAAAATTTTATACAAAAATTTTCTATAAGAAAATTTTATACAAAAATTTTTGATATACAAATTTTACTCAAAAATTTTACACAAAAATTTTTTATAAGAAAATTTAATACAAAAATTTTATATAAGAAAATTTTACACAAAAATTTTCTGTAAGAGAATTTTATACAAAAATTTTTTATAAGAAAATTTTACAAAAAAAAACTTTCAATACGAAAAATTTACACAAAAATTTTCTATAAGAAAAATTTACACAAAAATTTTCTATAAGAAAATTTTACGTAAAAATTTTCTATAAGAAAATTTTACGTAAAAATTTTCTATAAGAAAATTTTACACAAAAATTTTTTATAAAAAAATTTTATACAAAAATTTTTGACAAACAAATTTTGTATATGAAAAATTTTCTCTAAAATATTACACCAAAAAAATTCTATAAGAAATTTTAACCAAAAATTTATTTTAAGAAAATTTAACCAAAATAATTTTCAGAAAAAAAAATTTAGGCAAAATTTTCCTATGATTCGCTAATTTTTCACTAATTGTTTACTTAAAAAAATTTTAACTTAAACAGTTTCTATACGAAAAGATTATTTAAAAATATTCTAACAGAACATTTTAGTTGAAAATTTTCAATTCGAAAATTTTCTGTAAAATAATTTAAAAAAATTTTACTTAAAAATTTTCTAAACTTAAATTTTACATTAAAATATTCTACAAAAAGCACTTCACATTTAAATTTTTATACCCTATACAACCTTAAATGAAAAGAGTATTATAAGTTTGTGCTGATGTATGTAACGCATAGAAATAAAGGCGTTAGAAAAACGTCACATGTGACCCTAGCTCTCAAATAAGTTCAAGTGATAAATATTTGATTAAAAATTTGCAAAAATTAAGCAAATATTAAGCAAACAGGACCTTAGTGGTGAAGGGTATCGTATGGTCGGGCTTGGGCGACTATAACATCTTCTTACTTGTTTCGTTAAAATTTTACTTTAAAATTTTTTGTACATGAAAATTTTATCAAACATTTTCTGTATGAAAGTTTTACTTAAAAATTTTCTATACGAAAATTTTACTTAAAATTTTCTATACGAAAATTTTACTTAAAAATTTTCTGTACGAAAATTTTACCTAAAAGATTTCTATATGAAAATTTAAGTTAAAAATTTTCTGTACGAAAATTTTACTTCAAAGTTTTCTATACGAAAATTGTTCTTTAAAGTTTTTATACAAACAATTTCACTAAAAAAATTTTATACGAAAATTTTACCAAAAAAAATTTCTATACGAAAGTATAGAATTTTCTATACAAAATTTTATTTCGAAACTTTCTATACGAAAATTTTAGGTCAAAATTGTTTGTACGAAAATTTAGCTTAAAAATCTTCTATACGAAACTTTTACATACAAATTTTCTATAAGAAAATTTTACTAAAAAATTTTCTAAACGAAAAGTTTACTTAAAAATTCTATACAAAAATTTTAGTTAACATTTTTTTTATACAAAAATTTTACTTAAAAATTTTCTATATGAAAATTTAACTTGAAAATTTTCTTTACAAAAATTTAAGTTAAAAATTTTCTTTACAAAAATTTAAGTTAAAAATTTTCTATACGAAAATTTTACTTTAAAATTTTCTATACAAAGATTTTACTTAAAACGTTTCTATACGCAAATATTACTCAAAATTTTCTATACAAAAATTTAACTTAAAAATTTTTTACATGAAAATTTTGCATAAAAGTTGTCTACAAAAAAATTTGTACAAAATTTTTTTATAAAAAAATTTTACTCAAAGATCTTATGTTTAACTTAAAATTTTCTATATGAAAATTCTACTTAAAATTTTTTTTTTTAAAATTTGACTCAAAAATTTTCCATACGAAAATTATACTTAAAATTTTTTTATTAGAAAATTTTACTTAAAAATTGTCTTTCCGAAAATTTTATTTACAAATTTTCTTACGATTTTCTATACAGAAATTCTTTTTAGGAATTATCTTTTTTTCTAAAAAAATTTTACTTAAAATTTTCTGTAGAAAATTTTGCATTAAAATTTGTAATAAAAACATTTTACATTTAAATTTCCTATACCAAGATTTTTCTGAACAAGTTTTAGAGCAAAAAATTTACTTTATGACTTTCTTTAATACAAATTTACTTATAAATTCTGTATACAACATTTTTTTTTTATTTTTTTTTTTTTATGGAAAGAATTTTTCATATTAAAATTTTATATAAAAAAATTTTGTATTTAAATTTTCTAAAGAAATTTGTTTAGCCGCAAAATTTTTGTAAGAAAAAAATGTTTTCACAATTTTTCTTTAAAAAAATATACCATAATTTTGGATATTAATCCAGTGGAATTTACTAGTTTCTATAAATTGTATTGAGTCTGGGGAGCCTGGTGTGATATATTGAAGTTTCAAAAATTTAAAAGAAAATTCTACTATCTCTTCTATTAACTTACTTAAATAACGATTTATTTTTATTTGTATAACCAGAATTTTATTTATGTAAAATTTTATTTATTTATCTAAGTTTTTATTTTCCTTTCTATTTCAATTTTTTGCTCCAGCTATTATTTATTTATACAAATTTACTTTCGTTTACATTAGCCAACTACATAACATCTATTCAATTTGTATTTGTATTTGTTTAGCTTAAATTCTTTGAAACTGAGAAAAAAGGGGTTCCTTAAAAAGATTTTATCAAAAAATGTATTCTTATTCTAGCTTTTCTTCGTTTTTTATTTAACATGTCAATGTCAATATAAGTTATATACAGAGTACCCTACATCTGTATATAATAGTGTTGAGAAGATATTTGTAAGACATATATAAAGCAACAAAATAAATAGTAACAGTATTAGGCTTGCTCAAACACTCATTTCGAGTTTTTTATTTCATTTTTTGAACAAGGAATACATATTTTCTCTGCTACAACGACTAGGATAATTGTTCTGATAGACATTTTAAAATGAACGATTTTGGTTAAATCAGTAAGGAAATAGTTCCAAATGTAATCGTACAAAATGAATAATTTAAAATCAATTTTTTTGACCTTCTAAACAAAATATTTATAAAAACACATAGGCTAATTTGCAGACAATACATTTTACATTATATGTATTCCATAAAAAATCCCTTTAAACTTTTTTTTTGAGCATTGATTTTATGTGGCGTATAAAAAGCATTCAATTACAATCACTGGCAAAGTGCTTTTTCTTGTTAATTTATTACATTTCTTGTTATTTAGGAAAAAAATTCAGACATCTTTTACTTTAGCTATTCTTCATTTAGGGTTTCTTTACTAAAAGATTAAATCAATGTTAACATTGTTATATTTTGCTGTTTTCATTTCTTGGTTTCCTGATTTTTTTTTTTGCCAAAGGAATTTTTCTCAAAGGCCAAAGGAATTGTATTTCGAAATGAAATTTTAAATGAAATTAATTTAATGTAAAAGAAATACGAGAAAAATATTTCAATTTATTTTGTTATATTTTAGGCAATTTTTCATAGAAGAGCCAAAGGCATGATGACACAAAAAGTGTAAGGAATATCAATTGTATATAAAAATTTAATTTTAAAAGTTTTTTTTTTAATTTTTTGAAAAAATTATAAAACTACGTGAATTTTGTTTTAATTTTAAATCAAATTTTTGTGAATACCTTTGAGGTATATGAAAAGGAGGATAAAATTTAAAGAAATTGTGTTTAGTTGACAGTTGCACTAAAAAGTCTATTGGCTGTCATATAAATTGAGCTGCTGTTATTAAATCCAAGAAAAATTTTTAGGCGGAAGTTTGGAAATAAACAAAACTAATAACGCAATGATGACATTGAATAGAGTTTGGAACTTTTAAATAGTAAAAAGTCCAACATTAGATTTGAATATGGATGAAACATGGATTTACTGCTTATTTTAAAAGACAAACCGGCCGTTGGCCGGGTTTAAAGCATGTGATGACCAAACGTGGAAAAATGCAGTCAACTTTTAGCATCGGTATTTTGGAATGAGCATGGAATAATTCTTATTTATCTTTTATCTTAAAAATGAATATATTATCAATAGCAACTTAACAAAATTAAGGAAAAACTGTCCAATTTGAAATAATTTTGTTTAGTAAAATTGGGTGCATAAATTGCACTTCCAACATCTTTTACGTCTAAATTGCTTTATAATTTCCAAATTTAAGCTTATATTTAAAACAAAGTTTAGTTGATTTTTGGATATCATTTCAAAAACTTTTGTGGAAGGCCATTTCGTTGTCTATTTTGGAATTGAATAATAAGGTATTTTTATGCTTTTAATACACAGAATGGGGTGTTTATTGAAAATGTTTATCTGTCTGTAAATGCATTCTGTATAAATCCTTTCTCGGAAACCAGTTAACCGAAAGTTTTATATGAGTTTAATTTTTTCGAAAATTATCCCATTTTTATAGCCAAAACATGACTCGGCGGGAAAAAGATAGTTTAGCGTTATTCAAAGATTTTCAATAGCGACTGTAAAATATTTTTCTTAATTCAAATTGAATGTATTTGGAAAAAACGGCTGATATACGAAATTAAAAAAAAATCTAAATTCTAAATGTCATGAGTAGCTTATACTTAATAATTAATTCACAATAATTGCATATCAATAATACCTATGAAAAATTACTATTGATGCCATTCAGGTTTTGGTCTTAGACACACCTTTAAGCATACCAATAGACTTAGATTTATTTCCTGGATCGATTTAACGATATCCTCCCGTCCGTCCATCTGGACGGCTGGTTGGTAAATATGCAAACCTTCTAATCAAAATACAGGTCACAATTTTAAAGATAATTTGATGAAATTTGGTACAAATAATTTTTTTGGTAGTATATCCATGGCTATTGAAATTCGTCTAATCGATCCATTATTTAGGGTATTTCCCATAGGTCTCAATTCCCGGAATTGGTATTTTGACCGCAAATATCAGTGTACGGAAATTACTATACCAAATTTTGTTAAAATCGGTCCATATTGACCATAGCTCCCATACGAAATATTCAGTCAAAACTTACTAAAAAAGACGAAAATAACTTAAATAAATTGTATATCTAAAGATAATGACAATTTTACGTTTATTTTTTGTATACATATTTTTTTTAAACTGTACTTAAACAAATTTAATAATTTCAAAAGCCATTAAACTGCATTAAGAAGATCCGGGCATTAAAGGAAAACCTGATTTAGGAAATATAAAAAGTTGAAGGAATATTTGTAAGTCAAAAGTCAAATGACAAGCAACTCATTGGCAGAGCGCCTAACACTTCGAAACGAAAAACTGCTCGTATGGTAAAATTGTACACAGAGCCAAAGCTTATGCTGGGCTGAAGACATACCAAGTTCAGAAAGTTCCACATCGCAATTCGGTAAAGAACTTAGAAGCAAAAAAGTGGGCGACTTGAAAATAAATTATATTAAAAACAAGTAAGAAAGTGCTATAGTCGGTCAAGCCCGACCATACGATACCCTTCACCACTAAGGTCAAAGGTGTTATTTTTTCTCTATAAAGAGAAATATTTGCAAAATTTTGCCATCATACAAACATTTTCTTAAAATTTATATATTTAAGCTATTTCCGTCATTTGGACTTATATGAGAGCTAGGATCAAATGTAGACCGATTATCTCGAAATTTGGCAAATTGATTACAGTCGTTACAAAAATTATGTGTACAAAAAATAAACTCAAAATTTTTATTATCTTTAGATTTACGAGCGTTTTAGTGATTTTTTGTCTTATTTAGTGCGTTTTTGAAGAAGAGTTTGTATGGGAGCTATGGTCAAATGGGGACCGATTTCAACGAAATTTGTTACAGTGATTTAAGTTTATATAAGCAGTATTTGTTTTAAATATCATGAAAAAATATTGATATTTGTGGCCAATATATCAATTCCGGGAAGTGGGACCTATGGGAGGTACCATAAATAATGGACCGATTTTGACCAATATCAATAGCCATGATCCGATGATCAAAAAAGTGATATGTGCCAAATTTCATAAAATTATCTTTAGAATTGCGACCTGTAGTTTGATTACAAAGTCTACATGGGGGTCCAGCCAGCCAGCCAGATGGACGGACGGACGGACATCGCTAAATCGACTAAATCGAAATCGCTAAATCGCTAAATCGAATCGAAAGTGATTCTAAGCCTATTGGTATACTAAAAGGTGGGTCTAAGACAATAACAATATTTCTATGCGTTACATACATCAGCACAAACTTATAATACCCTTTCCACCTATGGTGGTGAAGGGCATAACAAATAATAAAGTGCTAAAGTCGGTCAAGCCTAACTTAATGATATCCTTCTCCGTTAACGTCATATTGTTTTTTTCGTGTATAAAGACAAATATTTACTAAATTTTCTTATTATACAAACATTTTCTCAAGACTTATATATTTAAGCTGTTTCTTTCATTTGGACTTATGGTCAAATGTGGACCGATTGTCTTGAAATTCAGCAAATTGATTACAGTTTTTACAAACATTGTGTATGCAAAAAATAAACTTAAAATTATCATTATGTTCAGATTTACGAGCGTTTTTGTGATATTTGTCTCTTTTGGTGCATTTTGATAAAAGAGTTTGTGTGGCAGCTATGACCAAATGTGGATCGATTTCATCGAAATTTGATAGAGTGCTTTTGGTTTTGAAATTTTCGGCCAAAATATCAATTCCGGGAAGTGCGTCCTATGGGAGGTACCATAAATAATGGAGCAATTTTGAAAAATTTCAATAGACGTGGTCTTACTATCAGAAAAATAATTTATAGCAAATTTAATCAAATTATCCTTGGAACTGCGACATGTAATTTCATAACAAGGTTTACATGGGGGTGCAGCCAGACGGACGGACTGATATCGACTCAGAAAGTGATTTTTAAAGTCCGGTCAGACTTATTAAACATTTAAATCAAATATTTTGTGTAAAATATTGCCAAAACAATATAATAAAAAATTTGTGGTCACACTTGCACATTTATTTGACGATTTTTATTTGATAAAATACAGAAAAATACTTTCAAAGTATAAACAAAAAATATTTGATCAAATTTTTTCAAAACAAAATTGTGTATCTAGAAATTTGTTTCACATATTTGAGTTGTTGTTTCTCAAATTTGATGTTGTTGTTTCTCAAATTTGATGTTGTTGTTTCTGTTTGAATAGTAAACAATACAAATGCTCAGCTATTATTTGCCCTTGTTTAATGTTACAAAAATTTTGTAAGATTAAATAATTATTTGATCAAAATTTAATAAAATATTTGCTCTTGCATGGTCACATTAGGAAAATTTTTATTTGCTGGCAAATGATTTTGCTTTGTTCAAATCAACATGTTTCTTGTTTGAACCTCAAAAATATTTTGTGGTCAGACTACGAGGATCAAATATTTGATAATTTCGATTAAATGTTTAATCAATGTGACCGTAGCTTAAGATTAAATAATTATTTGATCAAAAAAAATTTTTATTTGCTAGCAAATGATTTTGTTTTGTTCAATCAACATTTTGTATTTGAACCTCAAAAATATTTTGTGGTCAGACTACGAGGATCAAATATTTGATAATTCCGATTAAATGTTTAATCAATGTTACCGTACCTTTAGTCTATTGGTATACTGAAAGGCTGGTCTAAGACAAATATTTCTATGGTGGTGAAGGTTATAATTATAATAACCTATTGTATGATGGATATTAAAACATGGGTAGATTTTTCTCAACTTCCGGGGTTAGAGTAAACATTGAGAAAGATTTCCAGACAAAAAAAAAAAAAACAAACAAAATTGCCAAAGACAAGCTTTTGGCAAAAGAAGCAAAGCATTTGTGGCATTAGGTACGATTAATACAGAAATTTTTATAATGGATAAGCTTCAACTAGGGGTTTCACTGTTGGAACCGAGTTCCAACATGTTGTTAGAACGATTTAGCATCTGGCCACTGTGGAAAACAGGCATTTAAATGATACTCAAACAATATTGTCATTATTGTATTACGAGACATAAATCCATGTAACTGGCCATAACTTCGGAAATGTACTAGGTTCTTTTTAAAAAGAATTAACCAACAAAGAAATGATATCCCAGAATATGTCGTATTACACTGTGTTCGATTTTGACGACTTTTTTTAAGAAAAAAGGGAACCAGGGAGACCTAAATAAATAAATAAATCAAGTATGATAAATTCAATGGTGCTAAGCGTTTTCTAGGTTATCTCTAGTTTTGAGTTATAGCGTATTAAAAAAATGGAGGAGGTTGTGCAAATATTCGCTTAACTCGAAAAGTCTTTTTTATCTTGAAGCATATATAAATATACCGAAATTCGGCAACAAAATTATCTTTTAGGAATTTGAAGTTTGTTTTTAATTCGAGCAGTCATTTTGGAAATAAATTTGTTTGTTTCCAAAAATTTTTTTTTTTTTTTGAAAAAATCACAAAAATTTCTATTTTCAAAAATATTTTTTTTTTGCAAACAAAAAAATGTCGGTTATTTTACTTACTTCAAGAAAATAAGGAACTTTCGAGGTAGGCGAATATTTATTGCGCATTTTTTATAACGCTATATGACGAAAACCAGAGCTAACATAAAAAAACTCTTTTTTACTTAGTCCAATACATATATAAATTTAATTAGATTTTATTTTATGTGAAAATCATAGTGTAATAATACAAGTGATATCGAGAGACCAGCTAATGAATTCGCCTAGAAATTTAACAAATAAAAATTTGACAAAATGTAAGCAAACCTACAAAACCAACATGGGGTTTCATTTTGTCATGTTGTATTCTTACCATCACCTATATGAATTCGCCTTGGTGAAAATAACTTACAAATTGATAATATCGGAATCAAATTTTTACATACCTGAAATAAAAGAGAAAAGTAAGAGTTAGTAAACTGAATAGTAATGGATATAATTCTAGTATACAAGATCCTAAGAACAGTGGTGACCAAAATAAAGCTTTTAAAAAAATTGTTAATCTTTCCTCCGGTGGGACCCAAACTTAGCTCATGAAACTAATGCAGTTTACAAAATAACTTTATCATTATCGAGACATTGCCTTAGGTAAACCCACATCTTCGTAAACACGCATATCTATTATATGCTTTAGAATTTTTTTATAGTTTTGCATTATTATTCATTAATCTAACACATATTTTCCCCAAACAAAGACATGTTAGTATTTTATTTAAAATTTTATAACATAATGTCGAAATATACGTAAATAACATAAATTCTATACTTTGAAACTCTTCCTTCTCACTCTATCTCTTTCCCTCCTTAACTTTTAAACAAAAATAAATTTAACTTACATTTTGAAAATTAACATAATTACAGATTTGTTGATGATAACAATTATGTTAATGATTTTGCTTTTGTACTTGTAATATTTTAGTTTATTGGTGTTGGAGAGCAAAAGGAAAAGGAAGTGTTTCTATGTAATTTTATTCGGTTCATGTGTTTGTCGTTAGTTTGCTTTTTTTTTTTGCTCTTCAAAATCACTTGAGTATTTAGTTGTTGTCGCTGTTGTTGTCTGTGTTTTAGAATACTTATTTGCATATAAATGACAAAACATTACATGTAACAATTTTTTGTGGATTTTATTTTTGTTGTTGACTTATTTTTTGTTTTTGTATTTAAAATAAGCTGTTGTATGGGGAATATACTTGTACTGATATGCTTAGATTTGGGATTACTTTAGCTAGCAAGTGTCTTAGGCAAAGATGTTATGTTAAAGTTAATAATTATTTGAAAATATATTGTAGGAATTTTGCTTAAATCAATAAAGTCTTTAATTTAAAATTCATATAAAAACAAGTAAGAGTGGTATATTCGGCTTTGCCGAATCTTGGATACACTTCACCAATGGTGTTCCAAAAGAAATGTACAAAATCGTAGGAATTTATTGATAATTATATAGTTTCTGATCACCAACTTAGTTAAGCCCCACACAAAGTAGTAAAAATTCTTGATTAGTTATGTAAAACTGTAAAGTAAGTGGATCGATTTAGATCATAACTTTAACAATGATTGTTTTGTCAATGTATACAAGCCTTAGAATTATAGGGTATACAATCTTAGTTTTAGATACATCAGTTTTGTCGGAAAAGTTATTGAAGATTTACTTATTAATCTGAAGCTAGTTAACTAGTTAAGTTGAATACTTTATCAATAATATTTGGGATGTATTTTTCTTCCGATCTGTCCGATGGACGTGAGGAAAGTTTTGCTCTAGTTCTTTGTGCAATTATAATGTGATTTAATTTATCAGCATTTAAGTGATTGCCGGTTGAGGTAATATGGAAATTTCACTAAATTCGAACCGAGTTTGCCCATTTTCAATATCGAACTTTTCAAAAGATCGGAAATACTTTTGTCAAATGTTGTCCTTCTAAAAAGTTTATTTTAAGCGCTATCGCGCTAAATAACGATATTGTACAAAGTCTTTATAATTAATGTCATCATCGTATCTATTACAATTTGTCATATATTAGCTACTAAGAGATTGCCTTAGGAAGTTATACCGGAGCAATTGTCAAATGTGAACGGATTTCTCCCAATTGCAATTAAAATATTGCAATTTTGGTTGATATTTGAGATACATATGAAGGTTTTGAACGGATATCATATACTTAGCTGCATTTTTGTACTTCCTAGGAAGATTACCTAAAATTTGATATATAATACATTCTCAAATGTTACCATAATGTTCAAAAGTCAGACACAAAATTAAGATAAATAAAGTGTGTCTGTCTAATAAAGTCAGATTTGTGGAGCACCTGGAAGGTATACCCATATACATTTCACACAAAATTTTAGGATATTGTCCTACCCCAATTTTCATCATTGTCGATCAAAAAACCTGAAACATCGCTTAAACACTAAATTATATCTATCACAAATTACCGAATGCATCAGAATTTAGGTAATCCCCTGCGAAGAACGCTATTAAATTTCATCAAAATAAACATCTGAGATATCGACAAAACAGGAGCTAAAAAAACTTGACTACAAGAGACAAACGGACAGACAGACAGACAGACAGACAGACAGACAGACAGACAGACAGACAGACAGACAGACAGACAGACAGACAGACAGGCAGGCAGGCAGGCAGGCAGGCAGACAGGCAGACAGGAAGACAGACAGACAGACAGACAGACAGACAGACAGACAGACAGACAGACAGACAGACAGACAGACAGACAGACAGACAGACAGACAGACAGACAGGCAGACAGACAGACAGACAGACAGACAGACAGACAGACAGACAGACAGACAGACAGACAGACAGACAGACAGGTAGGACCGAAATCGATCTTCCTATCGATTCTGAGTCGATCGGTACAATTTGAATGGTATTCACAATCAGATTTGTGGAGTTTATATATCAGATTTAAGGAAATCTGATATAAAAAAAAAATTTCATCACAATCGGTCTATAAACACTTGAGATATCTCTGATTCAATTTTTTCAACAAACTTTTTCTAATGCGTACTTTGGGTAATTTGCGATATATCAAATTTAGTGTTTTGGCGATATTTCAGTTGTTTATTTACCGATTTTGATAAGATTTAACCGGGTGCTTTAGGAAACCATTTCCTACAATTATTTCCTATATTTAACATATTATCACTCGTAAGTCAGGAGTATCTTTTTTCTCTTGTTATTTAAAAGTGTTTTTAAATCAAAAATTTTTAAATTTTCGTCAAATTTTTTGTATTTTTTTGATATTTTGGGTGTTTATGGACAGATTTTGATGACATTTAATAGCGTTCATTGCAGGAGAATTTCCTAAAATCTGATATATAATTAATGTAGGTCTATCCTCCAGGGGCTTCAGAAACTTAATTTCAACAGACAGACAGACGGACTGACAGATAGACCGACAGACAGACAGACAGACAGACGGACATAGCTTAATCGATTCATCTCCCGATTCTAAGTCGATCGGTATAATTTTTATGGGATCTGCGATCACAAAAAAAAAAATAACAAACGGATGCACAAACTTATAATAACCATTCACCTGTTGGTGAAGGGTATAATAAAACAATTAATATCCTTCAAATACATATGTTTTACAAATGTAAATTTCATTATGTTTTAATGACAGGGAATTATTTGAGATACACAAAGAAGGCACTTAAAATAATTCAAATATAAACTAATTTATATACATATATATATGAATCATATCATTAAAGTTCATATATCAAAAACAATGATAACAAATTAGTTAACAAAATCAAAGCTTATCAAAACTGAACACAGTACAAATATCAATAACATAATCTTTATGAAGATCTTGAAATATATTCACATTTTTTTATAATTTAATTTACACTTGCTTACACAAAAACAAACAGATAAACAAATATTTGTTTTCAAAGTATTCAAGTAAATTTGAGAGTAATGTGTTTGTTGTATGTCTGTCTGTCTGCTGTCATGTCAGTTTCAATTTAATTAAATGCAAATTTGTATTGATACAAGAAATTGTGTATAAACAACTAACCAGCTTGACAGACTTTCTGTCATTCATTCATTTATTCAGTCATTCATTCGTACTATCAGTCAGCCAACCATCATGTCTTATCATGATTTTCAATCGTGTAATAGACATTTTAACTAATATTCTATAAATGTATGTAAATGCTTTAAAAACATTTTTTTGCTGTTATCACTTTATTTTTTGTATATGTATTTCCTTTTGTTGTATGTATTTTAATGTCATTGAATAGTGTGTATGTGTCTTTGTGTGTGTGTGTGTGTTTGTATATGAGCAATGATGTGTATATTTGATTTTCTTCTGGTTTTGTATCAGCCTTTATGTAAATATTGACAATTGTTAAAATATTTAACATAAATCATTCATTTTATCTTTGTCAGCTTGTCTGTCTTTCTGTTTGCTGGTTGGTGTGATTTGATTTTCTTTTCTTTTGTTGCTATTTTCAACTAAATTTAATTCATGTTCAAAGACAACTGCAAATACAAAAAAAAAAAAGACGGATGTTGTTTTGTAGACACATTTACAAGTCATCTAATCAAGACACATTTGTTTCAATTCGCCCAAAAAGAAAAAAAAAACATTATCAAAACTCATACATTGAGACATTATTTCTTATTGGCGTCTGAGTGTTGATGTGGTGTGGGTTGTTTCTGGAAATGACATCTAAATCAAATAACAAATTGAAAAGATTTTAAGACCATGATATAGATTTAAATGAAAAATGGAGTGGGGAAGAATTAAATTACGTTTTTAAAGTACTGGAAATATTATAAAAATAATAAAATAGATGCGATTCAAATTAATTTAAAACAAGTAAGAAAACGCTATAGTTGGTCAAGCCCGACCATACGATACCCTTCACCACTAAGGTCAAAGTTATTATTTTTTCCTGCAAAAAGACAAATAATTGCTAAATTTTGCCAATTGTGGATCGATTATCTCGAAATTAAAAAAATTGATTACAGTTGTTACAAAAATTATATATGCAAAAAATAAACTTAAAATTTTCATTATCTTTAGATTTACGATCGTTTTAGTGATTTTTTTTTGTCTCATTTAGTGGGTTTTTAAAGAAGAATTTGTATGGGAGCTATGGTCAAATGTGGACCGATTTCAATGAAATTTGGTACAGTGATTTTAATTTACATAAGCAGTATTTTGTTTAAATTTCATGAAAAATATTGATATTTGTGGCCAATATATCAATTCCGGAAAGTGGAACCTATGGGAGGTACCATAAATAATATACCGATTTTGACCAATTTCAATAGCCATAGTCCCATTATCAAAGAAATAATCTGTGCCAAATTTCATTAAATTATCTCTAGAAGTGCGACCTGTACTTTGAATACAAAGTTTACATGGGGGTCCAGCCAGACGGACGGACGGACGGACATCGCTAAATCGACTCAGAAAGTGATTTTAAGCCTATTGGTATACTAAAAGGTGGGTCTATGACAAATATTTCTATGCGTTACATACATCAGCACAAACTTATAATACCCTTTCCACCTATGGTGGTGAAGGGTATAAATATTGTGTCATTGTGTCTTATGAGTTGGAAACTAGTTCGTTAAATGTGGAACACCAAGACGTATAAATAATTAAAATGTGCTGAATAATTAATACTAATAGCCTAGACTTTTTCCTATTTGTCCATAATTTTATGTAGATAAATCTTACTTGATTAAAAGCTTTGAACTCAAAGGGTCTCAGGCTGCGATTATGTTAATGATTTAGGGATTGTTGGCTACCAAGCAACTGTTCTTATTGGTCTTGACTTGGTAAGCCCAGGCATATCTTGGTTATCCTTCATCTCATTTGTGGACACAAATCTTCTCGTGGTATCACCTGGGGAAATGCGTTCACACATGTTAATGTAGTGAACTAATATATACCGAGAGTTCTCTCATAAGAACTGTAAAAATATGGGATAGGTCGTCGGGCGTCGGGCTAGTAACCCACTTCTAGAAAAATTACATACTATATGAAAAACAAAATTAGAATAAAAATGGCCTTCGTTATGTGAAAAGAGGACGTTCGAAACTTTGATGGAAAGACCAAGTAGAGGAAAGTCTTTCAAAGCTTGGCCTACAATTCAAGAATATGCGCACAAGATAGAAGCGCATGGAATTCTAAAATATGCTCGGTCTTTGACCTCAACAGGTTGTAAATATATTTAAGAAAGTAAGGGGAGCTTTTTTGTGTTATATTGAAGGACAAGGGAGATTATTGCACACATTTATGTAAAAACATATGAAGATAAAGCTCTACCAACCCCCTATAATGAATGTATTCTAATCAAAATACCAAAAAGGTTTACTCTTAGGACTACAACAACTTCAGAGAAAATACATTTTCTTCAATACCGAGCAAGATTCTATGTCGAGTATTTTTGAACAAAATATCCAACAAAGTTTCCTCCGTAAAAGTCAGTATATGTTCAGTATGGTAAAGTATAAATTGTTAAAGATCAAAGTAATAAGCCCCCATTAACTGAGATTTTATTAAGGCTCTGGGCAGTATTACTAGAAGCTATTTGTGGAGTATTTTAAAGAAACGTAAGATGTCAATGACAACTCAGTTCTTAGTTCAGGCAATAAATATAGATATAAAATGTCGAGTCCTACATAAGAATCAATTTGCAAATACTTTCGAGGTTACTACTGGTCCAAGGCAATGATGTATCTAGTCATATATTCTTTAGATCCTCGTGATTGACGGCATATTGCATATGAACCCAATGGACACTAGGGCTATAACAGTCAAAGCTGAAGCCACCATTTTAGCAATATAACAGTATAAAACATTGTACAGTGGGAAAAATGAATGGAAATAAGTCCTCAAATAAAAAGCTGTATTGATTTAAAAATAATTTCAGGTACATATAGCAGTGTTGGAAAGCATAAGTTTTGAGAGCCTAATTTTTACCGATGCGGCGCAATCGCCCACCAAAGTAGAGCACCTCAGACTCATAAGTTACTTAAAACGATATATAATTGTCATTTCCAACCAATTTGAAAAATCATACTATACGACAAATACTTAGGTCAAAATTGACAAAAACTACATGCATATTGTATCTCTTACGGTATGGAAGATATTTGACTTCAAAAACTAAAATTTAAAATTTTTGTCCCATGCTGCACCGATTTGTTGCTAATACCCGATGTTTTTGATTTAAAGTTTTATAAAAAAATAACAAAATTTTGAATATTACAAGCAATTTGTGCATTAAAAACTTTACTAAGTACAAAGTTATAGTGCTTGAAGTATTATTAAAAACTTAAAATTTATTATCGAATGGCAATCAGCTGGCCCAAATGATGTCCAAGACAGAATTAACTATATCTGGCCAAACTCTAAATTTGATTGTACATAGTTAACAAGTAGGTCATCTGAAAGAAACCTTAGAGCCCTGGCTTAGAACGATTTTAATGGCAAAGAAATTTCATGAGAATAGCTTTGCAAAATCCGCTGCTACAGTTTTTTGTTTAAAGGGACCATGGTGGGTCATTATACTCGTATAAAGTGTAAATAACGAGTTCAGCATCATTTAAAAATGATTTCTGATTTCTGAACTACACATAGAGATCATTTTGTTAGAAAACCTCTATTGTTTGTCATTAAGATCTTTACAAAACAGTACGTACTTAGTTTTCAACACTGACTAATACTGTAAAGTATCGAAAATATTGACATCGAGTCACAATTTAAAAAAATATAGATAAAAAAATTCTTTAACCTTAAACTTTAGATAAGACAACTTTGCATATAAGGTAGCAAAACAATATTATTTGGTGTTACAGAACATCTGTCCTACTCTATATTTACGAGTATGCTATAAAAATGCATATTTTGTTTAAACTAAAATTTCCTATATTTCCTAATATGTATATCTGATGCTTTTTTGTTCTAAGTTTTACCTTGAGGCTTGTTTGTTTTCACTGCTCAATTATGTGTATGTATACCTTAAACTATTTTTACATGTTTTTCTTATGCGTATGTATTCATTTTATGTACATGTTTTTGATAAGTCCACAAGTACGACAATGTAAAAAATTGTGTAAGACAAATAAAATGTATTGAAAACATTATGTAAAGAGGAGGAGAGAGATTGAGTAAAAGAAAAAAATATAAAGAATCATGTTTTGGTAGTGTAGGTGTTTGTTGTTATTGCCTTCAATTGTATTGTTATGGGATATCTTGTATCTTGTTTGATGTTCTCTGGCTAACAGAAAAATGTTTTTAGGTATTAGTGTAGGTTACTTTACATCATTGATGTCCAGCCTACATATACTTTAACTGAGGATTCTGATATTACACATATTCTTCAATTTAGTCATCGCTTAACAAGCTGGTGTATTTTCTTTTTACTTCACTACATATAGAAAATATTAACCTTCATTGCATCTTGCAAAATTTTCAATAAAACAAGTAAGAAAGCGCTATAGTCGGTCTAGGCCGACCATACGATACTTTTCACCACTAAGGTCAAAGATGTTATTTTTCCTGCATAAAGACAAATATTTGCTAAATTTTGCCATCATACAAACATTTTCTTAAAACTTATATATTTAAGCTGTTTCCGTCATTTGGACTTATATGAGAGCTAGGGTCAAATGTGGTCCGATTATCTCGAAATTTGGCAAATTGATTACAGTTGTTACAAAACTTGTGTATACGTAAAAAAATAAACTCAAAATTCTCATTACCTTTAGATTTACGAGCGTTTTAGTGATTGTTTGTCTCATTTAGTGCGTTTTTAAAGAAGAGTTTGTATGGGAGCTATGGTCAA
This sequence comes from Stomorhina lunata, assembly GCA_933228675.1. Taxonomy (NCBI): domain Eukaryota; kingdom Metazoa; phylum Arthropoda; class Insecta; order Diptera; family Rhiniidae; genus Stomorhina; species Stomorhina lunata. The sequence goes on along the minus strand of OW121740.1, from coordinate 168,360,059 downwards.
ATGTGGACCGATTTCAACGAAATTTGGTACAGTGATTTAGGTTTACATAAGCAGTATTCCGGGAAGTAGGACGTGTGGGAGGTCATAAATAATGGACCGATTTTAACCAATTTCAATAGCCATGGTCCCATTATCAAAAAAAATGATCCGTGCCAAATTTCCTCAAATTATCTTTAGAATTGCGACCTGTAGTTTGATTACAAGGTTTACTTGGGGGTCCAGCCGTCCAGCCAGCCAGACGTACGGACGGACGGACGGACATCGCTAAATCGACTCAGAAAGTGATTCTAAGCCTATTGGTATACTAAAAGGTGGGTCTAAGACAAATATTTCTATGCGTTACATACATCAGCACAAACTTATAATACCGTTTCCACCAATGGTGGTGAAGGGTATAAATATTAGCTTTCAAACAAAAGTTATTAAAATAATAAAATCCAGTCCGCTGTTTTGAAATATTTTAATAATAAACAAATAATAAATAAATAATAAATAAAGGCAACAAATATCCCATATGTGCTTTCGTGGAAATTTGTAGTATGACTAATAAACTACTTACTCACTCATATAAGTACTTTGGACATCTCTGATCTACATACATGATAAAACGGTTTGTTGTTTTTAGGCATGTTTGAATTTTTTCTATTTTTTCTATACTTTATACTTATTTTATATATAGAAAGTATATGTGTATATCCCTAACATCTTGTTATTTAGCCAAAAGGCTTTATAAAGATATTTACTTATGCACATTCTGTTTGAATACAAATGCTTAAGTTAGTTTTTATAAGATATTATGTGTATGTGTCTTTGTGTCTATAAGCTATTGTCTAAGCTTTCAATGTCATAGTAGTCATAGTTTCTTCAGCTTGTTATTTTTGTTTCTTTCTAAGTCGTTTACCATCAGGCACGAGAGATAATCAAAGTATTTGCATTAATATTAAATGACATACAAAACTAAGATATATTTTTATTAGGGCTTATTCATTTAACATTTTTCCCCTCAATTTGCTGGCGGGCTAAGAAAAACATTGTAGCCAATTTGTTGACTTGTTTTTGTAGGAAGGAAGAATATGCGTAAAAATTTGTAATTTTCCATGGGAAAGTTATACTTAAACTGTGTACTTTTATTTTATTTTTATTGTGTTTTAATAATCGTGTTCTATGAGCGAAGTCGAGTGAAAGTAAATATTTGTTTTTTAATAAAACACAAAATTAAATTTTTAGCCTTAAGTTGAATGTTAAGCAATTTTTAGTAGAATTTTAAGGATTTATAAAATACGAAACTAAGAAAAGGCGCTTTGATCTAAGGAAAATAATTTGTAGATAGAAAAATATTTTGAATATTTAAAACTTGGACAATATTAATTAGGCTAGATGAAAATATGAACAATATTTAAGGAAAAATGTGTGGACTAGTCTCTGATGAACTATCTAACTTTTCTAACTTTTTATTATACTCTACATGGAAACCATATCTCTAAAATCAAAAATGATCTTCCATTTTTTAAAGTAAAAAATCTATTTTATACTTTGTAACATAAATATAATAAAATGTTAAAATAAATGTTAGAATATAATATAAAATATTAAAATATAAAATGTAAATTAGAATTTTTATTATAAAAATGGGAAATTTTATCTTGCTCTTAGGTCCATGGTTTCTTAAGTAACCAAAACTTCTTGAAGTTCATTGCAATTCATAATTTTGACCACCACCTGCTTAGTTTCTTTTTTAGCTCCCTACAAATTGACCCACTCTATTCTATGTTATCATGTAAGCTGATGTATGACCTGATATTTAAATTATTTACATCGATCTAGTTAAAATCACTTGATGAGTCAATGGTAATGATATAAAATTAAACATTTAAGAAATAAAAAATATATAAGAAAAATTTCATATAAAGAATAATTTTTGTGTATTTTCCTATAAAATAATTATTGAATGTTTTATAAGAACAATTAAAGAAACTTTACACAATAAATTGTTTTTTTAAGTACTTAAATTTGATATGAATTTTTTTTTTATATAGAAACACTTTTTGAAAATTTTTATGAAGAAAAGGTTTGAAAAACTAGTTGATAAAATATTTTATTTAAAAAAATTGTTGAAATTATTCATATATAAACATTTTGGAGAGCAAAATTTTAATGAAATTATTTCTTATTCTTAAATTGTGAATGAAATTTTATATGCAGAAAAATTTTTATGAAATTTTTTCATACGAAAAAATGTTGAATGTTGACATAAAAGTTTTGAAATAATTTTTTCACTAAAGTTTTGGCGAAGTTTTTTGTATTAAAAATTTTTAATATAGAAAAACTTTAGTGATAGTTTTTCCTGTAGGAAGATGCTAATGCAATTTTTTATATAAAAAACAAGTAAGAAAGTGCTATAGTCGGTCAAGCCCGACCATACGATACCCTTCACCACTAAGGTCAAAGGTGTTCTTTTTCCTGTATAAAGACAAATATTTGCTTAATATTATCACTATACAAACATTTTCTTAAAACTTATATATTTAAGCTGTTTCCGTCATTTGGACTTATATGAGAGCTAGGGTCAAATGTGCACCGATTATCTCGAAATTTGGCAAATTGATTACAGTGATTACAAAAATTATGTGCGCAAAAAATAAACTTGAAATTCCAATTATCTTTAGATTTACGAGCGTTTTAGTGATTTTGGTCTCATTTAGTGGGTTTTTAAAGAAGAGTTTGTATGGAAGCTATGGTCAAATGTGGACCAATTTCAACAAAATTTACTACAGTGATTTAGGTTTACATAAGCAGTGTTTTTTTTTAATTTTATGAAAAAATATTTATATTTGTGGCCAATATATCAATTTCGGGAAGTGGGACCCATGGGAGGTACCATAAATAATAAACCGATTTTAACGAATTTCAATAATTATGGTCCAACTATCAAAGAAATGATGTGTGCCAAATTTCATGAAATTATCTTTAGAACTGCGACCTGTAGTTTGATTAAAATGTTTACATGGGGGTCCAGCCAGCCAGACGGACGGACGAACGGACGGACGGACATCGCTAAATCGACTCAGAAAGTGATTCTAAGCCTATTGATATACTAAAAGTTATGTCTATGACAAATATTTCTATGCGTTACATACATCAGCACAAACTTTTAATACCCTTTCCACCTATGGTGGTGAAGGGTATAGTTATGACGCACTTTTTCATATAGAAAAATTTTAATGAAAATCTTCATACAGAAAAATTCTTCCTACAGAAAAATTTGTACGCAGTTTTTTTTATGTACACAAATTTTTCATATAGAAAAAATAAAATGTTTATGGAATTTTTTCATATTGAAAGTATTGATGAAATTTTTCATAAAAAAAATTTTAGTAAAATTGTTCATAAAAAAAATTGTAATAAAATTTTTCATAAAGAAAATCTGAGTAGAATTTTTCATAAAAAAAAATTTTAGTAAAATTTTTTTTTGTGCAGAAAAAGTTTAATGAAAATTGTCGTAAAGAGGAAACTTTTAAGAAAATTTTTATATAGAAAAGTTGGAATAAAATTTTTTCATATAGAAAAATTGTATGAAATGTTGTCATATAGAAAAGTTTTAAGAAATTTTTTATACAGAAAACTTTTAGTAAAATTGTTTGTACCATCATTTAGAGAATTGTTTTAGGACATGTTTTATATAGAAAATGTTTAATCAAATTTTTTTATGCAGAAACATTTTAGTGTCATTTTTTTATATATAAAATGCTTATGAATTTTAAAAACAGAAAAATTTTTGTAAAAATTTCTATACAGAAAAAGTTTGATGAAAATTTTCAAATAGAAATATTTTTAAAAAATTTTTTTATACAGATAACTTCCAATGAAATTTTTTATACAGAAAAATTTGAATTATATTTTTTAATTTTAAAATTTCTATAAATTTTTTTCATACAGAAAAGTTTTGATGAAACTTTTTACACAGAAAAATTTAATAAAATAGAAAAACGTTAATAAAATTTTTTCATTTAGAAAAATTTTGATATAAATAAGTTAGGGAAATGTTCTTTACATAGAAAAAGTTTTCTATAATTTTTTATAAAAAAAATTTTATAAAGTTGTTAATAAAACTTTTCACTCTTGTCTAAAACGATATTCTAGACTATTTTTCTTGAGCTATTAAGAATTCACCATCAGCTGTCATATGAAAATGTTTTGATAAAATTTTTCATACTAAAAATTTTGTATATAAATAAATTTTGATGAATCATTTTATCCAGAAAAATATTGATGAACATTTTTATATAAATTCATATAGATTTTTATTAAATTTCATGAGATTTTTTCATAAAAAAAATGTTAGTGACATTTTTGTTTATACATAGAAAGTTTATTGAAGTTGTTCATATAAGAAAATTTTAGTGAAATTTTTATAAAGAAAAATTTTAGTAAAATTTTTCATATTAAAAATTTTTATGAAATATTTTCATATAGAAAATTTTTCATATGAAACATGAAACATAGAAAATTTTTCATCAAGAAATTTTACATATTGAAAAAGGTTTCTAAAATTTTTCATATAGAAAATTTTAATGAAATTTGTTCATATAGAAAATTTTTTTTGAAATTTTTTCATATAGAAATTTTTGATGAAATCTTTCATTTACCAAAATGTTTGTGAAATTTTTTATACAAAAAAGTTGAATGAAGTTTTTTATATAAAAACATTTTAGTGAAATTTTTTATATAAACAAATTTTAATGAAAATTTTTCATATTCCAAATTTTTAAGAAAAACTTTCACGTCAAAAATTGTTCATATAAAAATTTTTTTCATATAGAAAATTTTTCATATAAACATTTTTTTCATATAAAAATTTTTTCAGATAGAAAATTTTCAAAATAGAAATTTTACATATAGAAAAATGTTGATTTAATTTATCATATTGAAAAACGTTGATGATATTTTTTATATACAAAATTTTTATGAAATTTTTTATATAGAAAATTTTTACGAGAGTTTTTCATATAGAAAAGTTTTGATGAAATTTTTCATATAAAAAGTTTTGATCAAATTTTTCATTTAAAAATGAAAAATGTATTAAATAAAAAACAAATAAAACATTTTATCAAATAAAATCATTTTAGTGTTATATTTTATAAAGAAAAATTTGAATAAAATTTTTTCATATACAAAATTTTTATGAAATATTTTTATATAAAAATTTTTTCATACAGAATATAGAAAAATGTTGATATAATTATCTACAAAAAGAAAATTTTTTGTGCATTTTTTCATATCAAAAATGTTTACTAATATTTTTTATAAAAAAAAAAAATTTATAAAATTTTTCATATAAAAAATTTTGATAAAATTTTTCATTGTAGCTTTTTTTTAGTTTATTCTGGACTTTTTTTTTAAGCTATTGAGAACTGACCATCAGTTGATATATGAAAAAATTTTGATGAAATTTTTCATATGATAAATGTTGGTAGTTTTCGTTAAAAAAATTTTGATGAATGTTTCTTATACAAAAACTGAAATTTTTTCATATTTAAAAATTTTATGAATTCATATTTTCATATTGAAAAGTATTGATAAAATTGTTCTTTTAGAAAAATTATGTAAAATTTTTTCATATAAAAAATGTTTATGAAATATTTTTATATAGAAAATATTTCATATAAAAAGTTTTTCATATTGTAAAATTTTTCATACAGAAAAATTTAGGTGAAATTTTTAATACCGAAAAAATTTTGATTTTTATTAAAAAAGATGTAACTATTATACAAAAAAAAAAACAGTTTTTCAATAAAAACTGATTTTTTAAAATGTTAGTTCATAGACGGCTCTCGGAATATTAAAAGTTTATATGAAATTTTTCATAAAAAAAATTTATTTGGAATTTTGCAGGTAAAAAAATTTTAATAAAAGTTTTTTTGTGGAAAAACTTTCACAAAACTTGTCTGGCCTGTTTTTATATATTTCTCTTTTTCTTAAGCTGTTGAGAATTAAACATCACTTTATTTTTTCAATATTCCTTTGTTTTCCCATCATTATGCGAAGGAAGCATGTGTTTAACTATTTGTTTATATATCAAGTATTACAAATGCATACATTTGTCCCTTTAGTATGGTTTTCTATATTTGCTAGAGATTTGTAAATTGAAAACAGGAAATCTATAAAATTGTTGTTGTAGATTTCGTATTGTTTCGTGTATTGTATCTTGTTAATGCTGTGATTGCTGCTGCCATTGCTGTTGTTTGCGTGGCCTTAGGGACTCCTACTGTGGTCATTGTGTTTGTTAATTGATTTGATTCCAGTTTGTCATTGAAAGTGTATTCAGTGTATGAGCTTTTAAAAGCTGCTACTGCATGTTTTTTACACACTTTATTTATTTTATCTTTCTTATTTTGCAAACCCACTCTTTAAGGTTTTCCTTACACAATTGAAGCTGTATTTTTACTTCCTTCCTGATACATTTTTATTTTTTATTTTTGTTTTGTTGTAGCTATGTTTGCTTGTATTGTTTGTGATGTTAATATTTTATTTCCGTTTATTGTTTCTGATTGTTTTGAAATGTTGTATTTTACTGTTTTGTTTTTTTTTTAACTATTTCCTAAGAGAAGAGTTTTTATGTTGGATTTTAATACTTTAGAGACTTGCAAAAGGAATTGATTAGAAATTGATTACGTTTCTGTGTGAATTGTGGGTTGTAGTTTATAGTTTGTTTTTGGGGCTTAGGAATAGAAGATATGTCATTGATTTTAAATTATTAAAAACTTAAAATGTCAATACGAAACCTAGTCGCTGCGAATATTTGTTATCTGATATTATATTAGCTATAAGAAACCCAAACAAATTTAAAATTTATTCGATTTGTATCAAAATTTTGTATGATACTTGTCATTTGTTTTTATAAAAAAATCACATTAAAATATAGTTTATTATTAATATCATAATAAAATTAGAGAAAATTGCAGAAAATTTAATTAGCAACAATTTTTAATTTGCATATTATTTTTACCACCAGAATTATGTGATTTTAATAAAAAATTAAAACTTGTTAATATTCGAATTATAGTTAACACAAAAAACTACTTAAGTACAAAAACATATCATGAATTTCAGCTTAAGTTCACTCAATAAAAAGTAAATTGTTATAAAATTGAATAAGTAGAAAAAACCAGAGTTAATGCATTTAAAATGTAAACGAACAAATTGTCCAGCTGTCAGATTCATTAATAAAATGCAATAATGGAGTTTAGCTGTTCTCCTTAATTATTTCTATGAAAATGGCAAATTGAATGAGTAGAAATTTTAGCTTCAATCCAATAGAGTTAAATATGTTTAAGACATTTTCTTTTTATGTTTTTTTTTTCCATAATATTTAAATGGTTTTTTGTTATATAATGCAGAAAAAAATAAGGGAATTTGTTACACAAAGCAAAATTTATAATTAATTTTATGTAATAAATAATGAATTAATTTCTTTTTTTACAAAGTTTTGTAATATCTCAAAAAAAAGGGGAAAAAATATAGTATGATTATAATTAAATTGAAAATAAACTATTGATTGCATAAACGTTGTTATGTAAATTTTGTAAAAATAAAATAATAATAATTAACATCAAACCGCAGAAGTGTTTAATAATAATTACTTTTTGATTAAATAATGTGGATAAAAAAATTAAATTCTTGACACAAGAAAAAGACAAATCAATCAACATCATTATACCCTTCACCACCATAGGTGGAAAGGGTATTATAAGTTTGTGCTGATGTTTGTAACGCATAGAAATATTTGTCTTAGACCCACCTTTTAGTATACCAATAGGCTTAGAATCACTTTCTGAGTCGATTTAGCGATGTCCGTCCGTCCGTCCGTCCGTCTGGCTGGACGGCTGGCTGGCCGGCTGGCTGGCTGGCTGGCTGGACCCCCATGTAAACCTTGTAATCAAACTGCAGCTCGCAATTCTGAAGATAATTTGATGAAATTTTGCATAGATAATTTTTTTGACAATGGGACCATGGCTATTGAAATTGGTCAAAATCGGTCTATTATTTATGGTACCTCCCATAGGTCCCACTTCCCGGAATTGATATATTGGCCACAAATATCAATATTTTTTCATGAAATTTTAAACAGATACTGCTTATGTAAACTTAAATCACTATATCCAATTTCGTTGAAATCGGTCCACATTTGACCATAGCTCCCATACAAACTGTTCTTTAAAAACGCACTAAATGAGACAAAAAATCACTAAAACGCTCGTAAATCTAAAGATAATGAAAATTTTGAGTTTATTTTTCGCATACATAATTTTTGTAACAACTGTAGTCAACTTGCCAAATTTCGAGGTAATCGGTCCACATTTGACTCTAGCTCTCATATAAGTGTATATAATGACGGAACTGGTTGAATATATAAGTTTTGAGAAAATGTTTGTATGATGGCAAAATTTAGCAAATATTTGTCTTTATACAGGAAAAATAACATCTTTGACCTTAGTGGTGAAGGGTATCGTATGGTCGGCTTGACCGACTATAGCGCTTTCTTACTTGTTTTTAAATGAAAATTAACAATGCGTATGAGTAATAGAGCAAAATATATATAAAATATTTTGAATACTTATACGCTCCGGTAGCTAAGGTTATAAACGATTGTTCCGAAATTTAGAATATGGAAATAGAAGACTTTGATGACATTTTTTGCTAGCAACACATAAAAACATGCTATTAAAGTAGTGACCATTAAATTTGGTGAAATTAAACGACAAGTTACAAAAGCTTATTTGATTAAATAAAGACAATCCGCAAATGAAATACACTAAAACTTTTTAAACTAAACAAGTAAGAGTGTTATATTCGGCTGTACCGAATCTTATATACCCACCACCAAGTTGTACGAGAGTAAAGCTAATTCAAAATGGTGACCAAATGTGGTATTGTCGGTAAAATATTTGGACTAAATTCGGTTGCAGTAGTATTGTTAGTATAGTTCAACATTTAAAAGTATCTAAGAGGTAAAGTAGCGTCAACATGTTAGTTGCGGCTACAAGCGGGCGTCTATATCAGATCGAGCGGCTCGTTTTACAAACGTCTCTCTTGTCTTTATTATCACCATCCATCGACTAAGCACTTACGATGTTTTGAGCATGGAAAGAACCAACATTACAGAATATACTACTCCAACGGGTAATCTTGCGAGAAATCCCCCTGTTAGGACAGCTGGCACAAGGATTTTGGAGGTGCCTTATCTATGCAAAAACATCCTGATGAATGAAACCAGGAGTTTCTAATGCACCTACCGTATATTAAGTCTGGACTAAACATTGATTGATAGGTATCTAGATGCAATCTTAAAATACTGAATGTACGCACCTCCAAATCTTTTTGATTGTAGATATAAAAAGGGGATGTTATGTATAGCCAAATATATAGGATGTTAACTATAGCCAAGTGTTGACTGATTGTCACAAAATTTTATACACTGGCTGGTATTTATATAAAGTTTAGTTGTGCAAAATCTAGTGGCCAGAGCTGTCATTGTTTATAATTTAATACCTTTAACTGGCATTTGTGGCATTTTAGTGAATTTCGGAGGCGGTTTTTGTATGAAAGCTATGGTTAAATATGAACCGATTCCTATAGAATTTTACATACTTACCAAAAGTTTTATAAAACTTCTCTGTTCTAAATTTAGTTGTCATAGATATTGCAATTGTATTTATCAGCATAAATGCGATTCCCGAGGCAGGCTTATATTGGAGCTCTAACTAAATATGAAAAACTTTCGTCCAAAATCGGTCCATTATTTATGGTATTTGCCATGGGTCTCACTTCCTAGATTTGATATTTTGGCCACAGTGGTATTTAGACTGTATCACTGTACCAAGTTTCGTTAAAATAGGTCCAAATTTGACCATAGCTCCCATACAAACCCTTCTATCAAAACGCACTAAATGAGACAAAAAATTACTAAAACGGTCGTAAAACTGAAAATAATGTAATTTTTGAGTTGATTTTTTTGCATATATTTGACTCATATAAGTCCAAATGACGGAAACAGCTTAAATATATAAGCTTTGAGAAAATGTTTGTATGATGGCAAAGTTTAGCAAATATTTGTCTTAATATAGAAAAACGAACAGCTTTGACCTTAGTCGTGAAGGGTATCGTGTGGTCGGGCTTGACTGACTATAGCATTTTTTTACTTGTCTTTTGGAATTTTTTGTTTCCGTAAGTCTTTTATATGGGAGCTATGGTCAAATGGTGATCGATTGGAAAAAATTTTGCACAGTAGCTGGCATTGATATAAGACTTCCTATGGCTATGGCTAAATATGAACGGATTTTAGAAATTTTTTAAGCTGCCTAGGGCTTATGTAAAACTCTTTTATACCAAATTATATCATCATAGCTATTAGAGTTTGTTATTTATTAGCAAATAAGCGATTAGCCTAAGCAAGGTTATAGGGAAGCAATAGTCAAATATTTTCCGATTTTCCCCAATTTCAATACTATAATTTTCTTAGAAATGAAAAATATTTTTGCTAAGATACAGTGAGCTAGCCCCTTTCGTTTAGGAGTTATCGTGACTTCAACAGACAGACTTAAATCGCTCAATTATCTTATAATCTCATAAGGATTCAGAATATGTATCGCTTTTGGTTTTTGAGCCAACATTAAGGAAATTACAAACGAAATGTCAATTCTTTTTGATGGTGGGTAAAAAAATACAATAAAATTTCCATAAGACAAACTGCACTCTGCACAAAATTGGTCATAAATAAAACTGATAGAATTTCTAAAAATCTAAAATATCAACATTTTTAAAAGGAATTTTCCACTAGCCAAAAATATAAAAAATAGACAACAGCATTAACAATTTATGGTACTACATCCTCAGAAAACCATAAGAGACAAATGTTAAGCAAAACCTGACAAGAAAACGGTTTTGAGATTGGACACTAAAATAACTAAGACCTTTATGGCTCATAACTTGTATGCGGTTGACTATGAAATGGTTTACAAAAAGGAAAACCCTGTCATAATTTTAAGTAAACGACATTTAGATTTGATATGGAAAGGCGGTGGAAATAAAAATTCAACCAATATTTAAAGGTCCATAAACATAAATCGAAACTAAAAGTTACAAATGAGCTGATCAGCGAAGAAAGTGAAGAGCAAGTATCATTTTTTATAAGTTTGTTTTTTTTTACAAAAAACTTGCGAAAATTGTAACGTATGTGCTAAAAAAGAAAATTTTGTAAATAATCTACGTATATTTTTATATGTCTGTATATATGTCACTTTTGGGTATAATCATTATTATTAATATTTATTATCTTTGTATACGAATCTAAGTGTTTTTCATTTTTGTTGCTTGACTTTTTGTTAGATGACATTAAATAAAATGTATTTATTACTCACTTATATGTTAAAGATTTATGTATAAATTATATATTAGATTTAATGGTACTTAAATTAATCATATTGAAGTATTGCCGAAATTTATATAATTTTATTTTAATGTTGTTTTCGAAATAAAAATTTTGGCTCTAAAGATTTTGATAAAATTTGGACAGTAGGTACCTTTTTTGATGTATAGGTCGAAGAACAAGGGACTTCTGGAACCTTTGCCTCTAAGAGGGTAAAACGTGTAAAAATGGGAAAATTGAAAACGTTATATCTCCTAAAGTAATAGGTACAAAAACAAAATTAAAATTGTGTTTTTAGCGGCTACGAAAATAAGCGATCAGGTGTTTGGAACTTTATTGAAACTATGTCCGATAGGGATAAAAAAGGGTGAAAATAGTTTTTTTTTGGTACTTTTTTGACCCAATCTTATTTTTTAAACTAAAGAATATAGAAAAAAACTTTGTACTGCAGTCAATAGATGTAAAAGAAATATTGAACACGTATTTGGTACTTATTTGATTTTGTGGTCAAAATGGATAAAAAAATGCATAAACTGATAACTTAACATCTCAAAAACTAATATGAATAGGAAAATTATGTTAACTGCGTTATAATAAAATGTACCGAATTCAATTGGTTCCAAGAAGTACCAATTATGCATATGGAACTTTTTGAAATTAGGGGATAAAAAGGGGAAATAATTAGTAATGTTATAACTTTAAAACAAATGAATGTTTGTCTGTATGTATGTTCTTTATAGAATAATAAACTGTGAATTTGATCATGTTATGCTCTTTAGCAGAGATGTTGCGGATAAGCCGGCGAAGGTTTTTAAGTTGGTAAGCTTAATTTCCGACAGGTGGCGACACTGAAAATTACTAAAAGTTAATTAAATCGTAAACTGTACATTTGATTATGCTATGATCTTTTGCAAAGTTGTAGCCCGTGAGCCGGCGAAGGCTTTTTAGTTGGTGTGAATAATTTCCGACAGGTGGCGCTACTGAAAATTACTCAAAGTCAATTTAATCGTAAGAAGTACATTTAATCATGCTATAATCCTTAGCAATATTGTTGCACATGAGCCGACGAAGGTTTCTTAGTTGGTATGAAGAAATTTCGACAGGTGGCGCCACTGAAATTTACTCAAAGTCAATTTAATCGTAAACTGTACATTTAATAGTGCTATAATCTTTAGCAAAGTTGTTGCGGATAAGCCGACGAAAGTTTTGTAAATTGGAATGACCAAAGTCCGACAGGTGGCGCCACTGAAAATTACTCAAAGTAAATTAAATCGTAAACTGTACATTTGATCATGTTATGATCAAAAGCAAAGTTGTCACGTATAAGCAGATGAAGGTTTCTTAATTGGTATAAACGGCTTCAGGTGGCACCACTGAAAACTACTCAAAATGAATTAAATCGTAAACTGTGCATTTGATCAGACTATAATCTTTAGTAGTTGTTGCACATAAGTCGACGGAGGTTTCTGTTGGTATGACCAATTTCCAAAATTACTCAAAATGAGTTAAACTGTAACTGTATAAAATAAAATATATAAAAACTTTAAAATTTGTCTCAAAATGCTTATCATAAAGCCGTCGGTCAACCAGGTACTGTTTTACTTATAAGACCCTATTTTGAATTCGATATTAGAAGTAGTAAGAAAGGCAAAACTGAAAAATGTTGTGTGTTTTTATTTAAATGATAATCTTTGCTTTATGTTGATATTTGCAAGACATTTTAATTCGCATTAATTCTGTCTCCGTTATTGCTCTGTATACAATTGGGGATACTCATCCTGATGATGACAGCCTAAGCAACTTTTTTTGGATTTGTCAAAAACTGTTTATTACATAATAATTAATTCTAATAAATTGGCATCTTAGTTCAATACACTTTTTAAAATGTTTTATATATATGATTTTAAACATCCCTAAAGTATGCTATAAAATATTATCTTATGTGTTTTTGATCGATTTCAATACGAGATTTGGCTCGTTCACCAAATGCCAAATAGTCGCGTTCAATATCCATTGAAGTGTATGGTATTTCAAAAACATTTGTGTAGCATACTTTTAGGATTATCTTATTAACATAGAACATAAAAGGTTCACTACATTTTAACTTATTTGTCAAAAGTTCCCTTAAAAATTTTAAAAGCGTTATTCAAAAAGTTCAGAAAATGGATCTAAGAATAAAAAACTTTATATTGTAATTAAGGAGTGATACATTGAATACCGGTATGTCCCCATTTCGTAAAAAAAACTCGAAGATGGTTTTCTATGTTAAAGTTTACAAAGCGTTTTATTCATGGAAGTCTTCCAAATGAAAAGAATTTTTTGTCATGTCTTTCAGTATCAAATAGCTGCATATATGCACAGTGTTCAATTCACTTGATATGTGGAAACTCATAAATAATTCGAAAAATTCTGTCAACTGAGGAGTTGAAATAAATGTCTTTTTCTGCATATGAATGAAAAAAAATTTTGTTTTTGATTATTTCCTATCGTTCATAGCAATCGTGCAACTATAAGCAATTTATGTTCGAAACTGTCCGAAGAAACGCTACAAAACTTTTATCCAAACTAATGAAAAACGAAGGATTTATGACATCAAGTAAAAATGATATAACTCAAAAGATTAGTGCTGATTTTAATGCTTACGACAATTTAGAGAAAATGCAGTTTGGTGTCAATGTGTTCTTTATAAAGGATTTTTGTTTAAGGGATGTGGTTGGTTTGAAGGATTTTGTTGAGCCAAATGAATGATATTACGTTTTAATTATTTATTTGGGAGTCTTAATATTTTGTTGAAATTATTTAAAAGGTATTTTATCCTAAACAAGTAACCAAATAATACATCCATTATAAACATAAATACTTTTTATGACCTTCAGCGTTTTCTGAATTTTAAATGGATACCATTTTCAACAAAAGCCTCATTCAGCATCAATAGCACAGCTGTAATAAATGATTTATAAAATCAAAATTACAATTTTAAGCATATCCTCAAATATTTTCATATACCTATATGTTACAAGCCATATCATAAAACCTTTACTATTTGCCCTTGTAAATTTTGAAAATCATCATATTCAAACAAATTCAAAAGGTATAAAATTTCACTTCCAGCACAAGTAGAAACCTGCCCAAAACCATTGTAATTGTTATTTGAAATGTGAGATTGAAAACAAATTTTATAAAACTTCTGTTAAATAACGATTCAATTTCTTTTTCATAACAAAATAATTTTTATGTATTTTGGCAAATAGAAATAAGTAAAGTTTTACAGGTAGTCTTTACGAATTTAAGATACACAACATTAAATTTCTATTATATAGAACTAGCAAAATTGTCGCAAAAGGTAGCCAAGGAGTTTTCAAATTTTATATTTTAATTTTAAAATCCCACCACTTAAATTTTATAATAAAATAAAATAAATTTTAAAATTTATGAAAGCAAATTTTGTCACAACCACACCGACAAATTTATCGTGCCCTCACATTATAATGTAGGGCAGTTATATAAAAGGGCAAAGTTTCTTATTCTAGCATTTTTATGGTTTATTTTTTTCCATTAAAATTTTCTGTCAATTTACCGCACAATTCAGACATATTTTACAGTTTCTGCTTTTCATTTTTTTTGGTATAAACATTTTTTGATTTTTAGTTTTATTGCCGATTTTATGATTTTTTAACAAGATTTTTTCTTCCAAACTTTTTTTTGATTGTCGTAATGTTTTTGGTACTAGGAAACAAGATTTCATTTCAGTTTTGGGTATTTTTCTGTATATGTGACCATGGCTTTTAATGGGTAAGTATTTGAGTTCTTAAATGTATACAAGATGCATAACCCATACATGTATACACACACACATATATGAGTATATGAATTTTACTGCTTCTACAAGTCCTTTTTTGATTTTTGTAATTTTTTCTGCAGAACTTTAATATGAAGAAGTTGATTGCTTTCCTGCAGTTGACTTTATTAAAGATATTTTGCTTTCAGTTTTCATATAAAAGTTTTTTGTTTGAAAGCAAAAAAAATAAGAAAACCAAATAAAGTTCACGAAATTATATTAGAGTTATAAGAAAAATAAATGTTTTTGGTGGATATATTTTTGAAACATGTTTATTTCAAGAAGCCGACATATGACTTTTTGACGATAGAAATTTCTACACAAAAGTTGACAACAGAAACAAACTGTTATAGAAAAATTGACGATAGAAACATATCTCTTTAGAAAAGTTGACGAAAGGGAAACAATTCTACAGAAAAGTTGAGGAAAGGAAGACATTTCTATAGGAAAGTTGACGAAAGGAAGACATTTCTATAGAAAACTTAAAGATATTTCTATAGAATAGTTGATGAAAGGAAGGCACTTCTACAGAAAAGTTGACGATAGGAAGACATTTCTATAGAAAAGTTGACGAAAGGACAACACTTCTAAATAAAAGTTGGCAAAACGAAGATATTTCTATACAAATGTTGATAAAGAAAGACATTTGATGATAGGAAGACATATCTATCGAAAAGTTGATGAAAGCATGACAATTCTCTAGAAGAGTTGAAGAATGAAAGACAATTCTATAGAAAAGTTGAAGATGGGAAGACACTCCTATAGAAGAGTTGACTTTCGGAAGACATTTCTATAGAAAAGTTGACGATAGAAAGCCATTTCTATTGAAAAGTTGACTATAGGAAGACATCTCCATAGAAAAGTTGACGATGGGAAGTCATTTCTGTATAAAAGTTGACGAAAGGAAGACATTTCTATAGAAAAGTTAAAGATAGAAAGACATTTTTATAGAAAAGTTAACTGAAGGACAACACTTCTAAATAAAAGTTGACAAAACGAAGACCTTTCTATATAAATGTTGATAAAGAAAGATATGTAATGATAG
The DNA here is from genome assembly GCA_933228675.1 of Stomorhina lunata. NCBI lineage: Eukaryota > Metazoa > Arthropoda > Insecta > Diptera > Rhiniidae > Stomorhina > Stomorhina lunata. Next base: position 168,343,751 of record OW121740.1, on the reverse strand, counting down.
GAAGACATTTCTATCGAAAACTTAATGAAAGGAAGACACTTCTCTAGAAAAGTTAAAGAATGAAAGACAATTCTATAGAAAAGTTGACGATAAGAAGACACTATTATAGAAGAGTTGACTTTCGGAAGACATTTCTATAGAAAAGTTGAAGATAGAAATACATTTCTATAGAAAAGTTGACTATAGGAAGACATCTCCATAGAAAAGTTGACGAAGGGAAGTCATTTCTGTATAAAAGTTGACAATATGAAGACATTTCTTTGGAAAAGTTGACGATACGAAGACATTTCGATGGAAAGACATTTTTATAGAAAAGTTCACGATAAGAAGACATTTGTATAGAAAAGTTGACGATAGGATGACACTTCTATCGAAAAGTTGTTTCCATTTTTATACCCTTTACACCACAAATGCTAATAGAGTTTCTATGTCCAATGTTCCCATTTTTGTTGTCATTCTTATTTTTATGTTTTCAGGTTACATTATACACTTTCATGATTTTTATATTTTAAGGAATAACTTACAAAGTAGAAGAAATTGTATATAATGATTAAGTTTTACTGTGTGTTGTGGTTATTTTATATGCGATATAAGAAGCGAGGATGTAGAAGAAAGCAGATACATAAATATAAACAACATATCAAACAATCATGAGGAAGATGTGTTAATATTATTTGCAACTATAGGAGATACTACACTTATTCTATATAACTGTTGATGTGGGTAAATTAAGGTTATTCAAAAAACTCTTCCTGTCGTACAATTTTTAAATAAAGCTTTTACTCTCATAAACTTATCTATAGAAAACTTGTCCTATCGCCAACTTTTCTATAGAAAACTTGTCCTATCGCCAACTTTTCTATAGAAAACTTGTCCTATCGCCAACTTTTCTATAGAAAACTTGTCCTATCGCCAACTTTTCTATAGAAAACTCGTCCTATCGCCAACCTTTCTATAGAAAACTTGTCCTATCGCCAACTTTTCTATTGAAAACTTGTCCTATCGCCAACTTTTCTATAGAAAACTTGTCCTATCGCCAACTTTTCTATAGAAAACTTGTCCTATCGCCAACTTTTCTATAGAAAACTTGTCCTATCGCCAACTTTTCTATAGAAAACTTGTCCTATCGCCAACTTTTCTATAGAAAACTTGTCCTATCGCCAACTTTTCTATAGAAAACTTGTCCTATCGCCAACTTTTCTATAGAAAACTTGCCCTATCGCCAACTTTTCTATAGAAAACTTGTCCTATCGCCAACTTTTCTATAGAAAACTTGTCCTATCGCCAACTTTTCTATAGAAAACTTGTCCTATCGCCAACTTTTCTATAGAAAACTTGTCCTATCGCCAACTTTTCTATAGAAAACTTGTCCTATCGCCAACTTTTCTATAGAAAACTTGTCCTATCGCCAACTTTTCTATAGAAAACTTGTCCTATTGCCAACTTTTCTATAGAAAACTTGTCCTATCGCCAACTTTTCTATAGAAAACTTGTCCTTTCGCCAAATTTTCTATAGAAAACTTGTCCTATCGCCAACTTTTCTATAGAAAACTTCTCCTATCGCCAACTTTTCTATAGAAAACTTGTCCTATCGCCAACTTTTTATAGAAAACTTTTCTATAGAAAACTTGTCCTATCGCCAACTTTTTATAGAAAACTTTTCTATAGAAAACTTGTCCTATCGCCAACTTTTCTATAGAAAACTTGTCCTATCGCCAACTTTGCTATAGAAAACTTGTCCTATCGCCAACTTTTCTATAGAAAACTTGTCCTATTGCCAACTTTTCTATAGAAAACTTGTCCTATCGCCAACTTTTCTATAGAAAACTTGTCCTATCGCCAACTTTTTATAGAAAACTTTTCTATAGAAAACTTGTCCTATCGCCAACTTTTTTATAGAAAACTTGTCCTATCGCCAACTTTTCTATAGAAAATTTGTCCTATCGCCAACTTTTCTATAGAAAACTTGTCCTATCGCCAACTTTTCTATAGAAAACTTGTCCTATCGCCAACTTTTCTATAGAAAACTTGTCCTATCGCCAACCTTTCTATAGAAAACTTGTCCTATCGCCAACTTTTCTATAGAAAACTTGTCCTATCGCCAACTTTTCTATAGAAAACTTGTCCTATCGCCAACTTTTCTATAGAAAACTTGTCCTATCGCCAACTTTTTATAGAAAACTTTTCTATAGAAAACTTGTCCTATCGCCAACTTTTCTATAGAAAACTTGTCCTATCGCCAACTTTTCTATAGAAAACTTGTCCTATCGCCAACTTTTCTATAGAAAACTTGTCCTATCGCCAACTTTTCTATAGAAATCTTGTCCTATCGCCAACTTTTCTATAGAAAACTTGTCCTATCGCCAACTTTTCTATAGAAAACTTGTCCTATCGCCAACTTTTTATAGAAAACTTGTCCTATCGCCAACTTTTCTATAGAAAACTTGTCCTATCGCCAACTTTTCTATAGAAAACTTGTCCTATCGCCAACTTTTCTATAGAAAACTTGTCCTATCGCCAACTTTTCTATAGAAAACTTGTCCTATCGCCAACTTTTCTATAGAAAACTTGTCCTATTGCCAACTTTTCTATAGAAAACTTGTCCTATCGCCAACTTTTCTATAGAAAACTTGTCCTTTCGCCAAATTTTCTATAGAAAACTTGTCCTATCGCCAACTTTTCTATAGAAAACTTCTCCTATCGCCAACTTTTCTATAGAAAATTTGTCCTATCGCCAACTTTTTATAGAAAACTTTTCTATAGAAAACTTGTCCTATCGCCAACTTTTCTATAGAAAACTTGTCCTATCGCCAACTTTTCTATAGAAAACTTGTCCTATCGCCAACTTTTCTATAGAAAACTTGTCCTATCGCCAACTTTTCTATAGAAAACTTGTCCTATCGCCAACTTTTCTATAGAAAACTTGTCCTATCGCCAACTTTTCTATAGAAAACTTGTCCTATCGCCAACTTTTCTATAGAAAATTTGTCCTATCGCCAACTTTTCTATAGAAAACTTGTCCTATCGCCAACTTTTCTATAGAAAACTTATCCTATCGCCAACTTTTCTATAGAAAACTTATCCTATCGCCAACTTTTCTATAGAAAACTTGTCCTATCGCCAACTTTTCTATATAAAACTTGTCCTATCGCAAACATTTCTATAAAAAGCTCTTTTACTAGATATTTTTATATAAAGCTTTTAGTGATTACATGTATTAGTCTTCAATCGTTAAAAACTAATACACATACTCACACTTTAGCATATGTTAAGGGATTTATTTCCTGTTATTTTGTTCTCTCGATTCATTCGCCATTTTTGTATGTATTTCTGCGGTCTTGTTCACTTTATTTGTTGGCGTTTATGTGAACTTTTATTATGGTCTTGTTCACTTTATTTGTTGGCGTTTATGTGAACTTTTATTATGGTATATATACTTTTTGTATGGATTTGTATTTCTATTTGTGTTCTTTGTATTTCTATTTTAGTTTTTATTTTTTGTAGTTTCCATTTGATGATGTTCATGAGATTTTTAGATTTCAAGAGATTTGCGGTCAATTCGTTTTCTTTTGACTAGCGTATTACGAGTATTATGTTTTCTAGTTTTATACCAATTACTTTTTCCATGTGAAATGGATCTGTTTCATTGACTTACTTTTCGAGTTTATTTGCTTTTGTTTTTTGGTTAAAGGTTTGCTTCGTTAAAAGACTATTTATTATGGCTTAAGATTTTTTTGAAAAAAATACTTTTTAATTCGATAAGGGAATTTAGTCAATACAGCGACATTTTATTTTCAAAACCTTATAGGGTAATATTAAAAATATTTTAAATTTAAAAACTTCACTTTACTTAAATAAATTTTTAAATAAATTTTTAAATGAAAATAAATGTTGTGCTTAAATTTCTAAATATTACGTTAGAGAAGCACTTCCATTTAATGGTTTAATTCTATACATACATATTTCATTTGCTTTTTATATATTTCTTTTATTTTCTATTTTCTTTAGTTTATTTGATCTGCTTACATTCATAAACTTTTATCAAAAGAAAATGTTTACATACCTGTAATGAAAGAAAACATGAAATAAATAATTAATTTTCTGCTAAAGTAAGTTATAGTCAACAAAATATGAAAGAAATCAGCTTAAGTAATAAAAATTTATGTTCACAACTAAAATTTTGTTTCATTAAATCAATAAGGAATTCATTGAAAAGATTACGTCTACTCTATTAAATTGAAACACGATTATGAAGACATATATACTTAACTTTAATAGTATTAAATAAATTGAACATTTTATTTCATTTATTTTTAAATCCTCTTTTTAGTTGTTAAAATGAAGTCCATAAATACGGCAAAATAAGGTACGAGATGAGTTTTGTGTATACAACGGCTACGAAAAACTTGTGAAACTGTCAACTTTTCTATAAAAAACGTTCGCACTGTCTATTTTTCAATGGAACCTTTCTATAAAAATGGGTTCCTATTGTCAACTCTTCTATAGAAATGTCTTCCTATCCTCAGCTTTTCTATAGAAATGTCTTCCTATCGTCAACTTTTTAATAGAAATGTCTTCCTAATGTCAATTTTTCTATAGAAATGCACTCCTATCGTCAGCTTTTCTATAGAAATTTCTTCCTATCGTCAGCTTTTCTATAGAAATTTCTTCCTATCGTCAACTTTTCTATAGAAATGTCTTTCTATCGTCAACTTTTCTATAGAAATGTCTTCCTATCGTCAACTTTTCTATAGAAATGTTTTCCTATCTTAAACTTTTCTATAGAAATGTCTTCCTATCTTAAACTTTTCTATAGAAATGTCTTCCTGTCGTCAACTTTTCTATAGAAATGTCTTCTTATCGTCAACCTTTCTATAGAATTATCTTCCTATCGTCAACTTTTCTATAGAAATGTCTTCCTATCGTCAACTTTTCTATAGAAATGTCTTCCAGTCGTCAACTTTTCTATATAAATGTCAAGTTTTCTATAGAAATGTTTTCCTATCGTCAACTTTTTTATAGAAATGTCTTTCTATCGTCAACTTTTCTATAGAAATTTCTTCCTATCGTCAACTTTTCTGTAGAAATTTCTTCCTATCGTCAACTTTTCTATAGAAATGTCTTCCTGTCGTCAACTTTTCTATAGAAATGTCTTCCCATCGTCAACTTTTCTATAGAAATGTCTTCCTATCGTCAACTTTTCTTTAGAAATGTCTTCCTATCGTCAACTTTTCTATAAAAATGTCATCCTATCGTCAACTTTTCTATAGAAATGTCTTCCTATCGTCAACTTTTCTATAGAAATGTCTTCCTATCGTCAACTTTTCTATAGAAATGTCTTCCTATCGTCAACTTTTCTATAGAAATGTCTTCCTATCGTCAACTTTTCTATAGAAATGTCTTCCAATCGTCAACTTTTCTATAGAAATGTCTTCCTGTCATCAACTTTTCTTTAGAAATGTCTTCCTATCGTCAACTTTTCTTTAGAAATGTCTTCCTATCGTCAACTTTTCTATAGAAATGTCTTCCTATCGTCAACTTTTCTATAGAAATGTCTTCCTATCGTCAACTTTTCTATAGAAATGTCTTCCTATCGTCAACTTTTCTATAGAAATGTCTTCTTATCGTCAACTTTTTTATAGAAATATCTTCCTATTGTCAACTTTTCTATAGAAATGTCTTCCTATCGTCAACTTTTCTATAGAAATGTCTTCCTATCGTCAACTTTTCTATGGAAATATCTTCCTATCGTCAACTTTTCTATAGAAATGTCTTCTTATTGTCAAATTTTCTATAGGAATATCTTCCTATCGTCAACTTTTCTATAGAAATGTATTCCAATCGTCAACTTTTCTATAGAAATATCTTTCTATCGTCAACTTTTCTATAAAAATGTCTTCCTATCGTTAACTTTTAAGTTTCATAGAAAATAAGTCTTATAGAAAATACTTTAACTTTTCATAAAGATTTCCGCCCCATTTCGCATACAAAGACTATATGTGGTAAGGTTTAAAAGTAATATGTTTGAAATATTTTGTTACGTACAGTCGGATTAATTGTATGTGTTTTAGCAAACCACACTCTCGGCTTATGACGTTGATAAAGTGCTTGATGTCATTGTCATTATTTATTGCTGACGAAAGATGCGACATGACATATTTACCAAAAAAAAAAAAAAATGACACAGGCAAACAAGTAGACAAAATAACAAAAACTTAAGTTATAATGACTGCAATGCTGCTGGCGTTTAAACACATGTGTAATTTTTACCTTTTGCAAAAGATGTTGCTGACGACAACTCATAATGTTATGGCAAATATTTTGATGGATTCTTGTCAAGACTTGCAGACACCACATCAGCTCTTAAATGTTACAATTTTCGCAAAGTGAACATTATAGTAAATTTATATTTATGTATGTACAAGTAAAGAGAAATTATGACAGATAGACAGTCATAAGTCAACGACTTAAGGGCGCAGCTGTATAAACGTTTTTTCTTTTTGTCAAAGAGTGTAAGCGATTTTAGTGTGCATGTAAATTTAATATATTCTTCAAAATTAATTTTTCTTCTTGCTCAGTGGATATTAGAAAAAAATATATCTTTTCATTATTTTCAGTTAAAAATTTTAAGAATAACCATTTTGAGCAAAATAAACAGAAATTTATATGACAGCGAATTCCAAATCGAAATAAATTAAACTGCATACGTATGATTGATATTTTGCAAAGTTATTTTAAACTCATACGCCATAGTGTTTTTTTTTTGCAAAAATAATCATACGCTAAACTAGGAAAAGAAACTTGGAATATTTGCTTGTTTTGTCTCATAAAAGGCAAAATAACTAATTTATTTTCAGTTTAATATTTTTGTAATTAGATTTTATCTATTTTCGGTTTTAAATTTTCTTCTCTTAATTTAAAATTTATTTAATTTTTAAATAAAAATAAACTATTTTTTTTGTTTTTTTTTTTTGCAAATTTCATAAATGGTTTGTGTTTAATATTTTTGTCCTTCATTTACTGTTAAAAAAACTCACAATATCGTTTTTATATAAAACGTATTTTGAAATTAGCATCATCTGTTTGGCGATAAGTAACAAATGTAAAACACTCTATTAAAAACCACAATATGGAATGTTTTTATATTAAATGGATATGGACAATTTAAAAAAAATGTTGAAAAACTATCACTTTATTCATAATGTTAGAAGTGGTCTCCTGAATTGCTATGTATAACAAGAAAGAGTGTTATATTTGGCTGTGCCGAATCTAATATGGTGGGTATATTCAAGTTCAATCAAATTTAGAAAAATATCGCATATTTCTGCGAGGGTGCAGCTTATTCACAATATGAACCTAATTCGAAAAAAATTGTTATGCTAGTTGGTATTGTTGTTAAAATCTTTGGACAAAATCCGGTTTCAACATTTAAAAGTATCTAAGTGGATTCCCTAGTATTTACTTTGCATAAAGTTTGGTCCCATAACCTTGTATAATTTTACATTAATAAGTTTTTGAATACTTTTTGTTGTGAATTATATATAGTTAGGCCAAATACATTGATAGTAATACGCCAGGTCCATATATTTTGTTAGGAGTTCCTAATTGGTGATTGTGAAATTTAAGTAGTTTCCGGGAGATGTTTTTATATGAAAAGTCAAATATGTACCGATTCCTATAAAATTTGATATATATTGATATTGAATAGTTGCATAGAACTTCTCTGTTATAAACTATTACAACTGTATTCAATTTATTAGCATTAATGTGGCTCCCGGGGCGGGGTCTAAATAAATGTTAACCAATTTTGCCCATTTTCAATACACAAGATATTGTAAAATTTTGTCCCTCGAACTTTCCGTGCTTTAATTTGACAAACAAACGGACACAAACCCCCTATCTTATTGGTATTTTTGTGTTTTCGTAAGTTTTTATATGGCTGCTATGGTTAAATGGTGACTGAATATGACAAAATTTTGCACACTGGCTTGACAAAAGACTTCCATGTACTAAATTTAGTGGCTATAGCTAGTATATTTTTATCATCTATTCTCATTTTAGTATCCGCTAGGTAAAATTTAGGGTGTTTCGTAAGTGTTTTGTATGGCAGCTATGGTTGCGATAAAATTGTACACACTGCATAACGATCGTGTAGAACTTCTTTGCGATAAATGTTGTCTTCATATCTGTTTAAATTTGCAATTTATTAGCAAATAAGCGATTGGTTTATGCGAAGTTACACAGGAGCATGGTCAAATGTAAACCGATGTCACCCTATTTTAACACCAAAATTTTCCACGAAATTAAAAAAAATTTTTTTTCAGCCATTCGTTTAAGCGTTATCATGCTTTCAACAGACGGACAGACAGACAGACAGACAGACAGACAGACAGACAGACAGACAGACAGACAGACAGACAGACAAACAGACAAACAGACAAACAGACAAACAGACAAACAGACAAACAGACAGACAGACAGAAGGACAGACAGACAGATATCTCTCAATCGTCTGAGCATTTCATAAGGAGCCAATATTAAGGAAATTACAAACGGACAATCTCAATATATTCTTTTATATAGAAAAAAAATTTTATAAAGAAAGTTTTTGGTAAAATTTTCTATTGTTTGGTGAAATTTTTTATATCTAAAATTTTTGGTGAAGTTTTTCATTTAAATATTTTTTTTATAGAAAATTTAAGTTTTTTCTTTAAATATTTTTTATATAGAACATTTTTAAATTTTTTATATAGAAAATTTTTGGTGAAATATATTATACAGAAACATTTTAGTAAAATTTTCTATAAAAAAAAAATTGTAGAATTTTTTATACAAAAATTTTTGGTGAAATTTTTTGTAGAACAAATTTTTAGTGAAATTTTTTATACAAAAAAGTTTTTAGTGAAACGTTTTATATAAAATTTTTTATATAGAAAAATTTTGGTAAAATTTTTTTGTACAGAAAATTTTTGCATATAGAAAAAAATTTTATATAGAAAGGTTTTGGTAAAATTTTCTATTGTTTGGTGAAAATTTTTTATATCGAAAAGTTTTGGTGAAGATTTTTATTTAAATATTTTTTTTTATAGAAAATTGAAGTTTTTTCTTTAAATATTTTTTATATAGAAAATTTTTAAATTTTTTATATAGAAAATTTTTGGTAAAACTTATTATAAAGAAACATTTTAGTAAAATTTTCTATATTAAAAATTGTTTGTGAAAAAATTTTTGGTGAAATGTTTTATATAAAAAATTTTAATAAAATTTTTTATATAGAAAAATTTTAACACAATTTTTTATACAGAAAATTTTTGTATATAGAAAATAAAAGTTAAGTTTTTTGTATAGAAAATTTTTTGGTAAAATTTTTTGTATAGAAAAATTTTTGGTGAAATTTTTTATATAGAAAATTTCAAAAAAAATTCCTTTTATAGACATTTTTTGTAAAATTTTTTATGTAGAAAATTTTTGGTGAAATTTTTTGTGTAGAAAACTAGCAGGTCCGCGTTGCTGGCCCTAAGCAAAAACTGGAAGTTTGGATTTTTGCCGCGCCTATCCGCCCGCCGACAGAAAATCAAAAATTAGACTTCACGGTGTCAACCGCAGGGGAATTCTAAAGTTTCACTAAAAATTCTTTAATGTTCGGCCCAGACATTTTGGAGTCCATACGTTACATACTCAAATATATTTTTATATATATAGATAGATAGGTTTTTGTTGAAATTTTTTAATGGTCTTAGAATTTCATAGAATGTTTTTTTTTAGCCAATATTATGGAAATTATTAATAAACGGAATGACAATCTTAATATACCCCTATTCTATTTAATGATGGGTATAAAAAATACCTTTGATTTACAAATAAATCAAAAATGATATTGCACTTGTTCAACAAGAGGGTATAAACTCAAAATTTTTAAATTTTCACTTTTTAGAAGAAATTGATGTGCAGTGATCTTATCTACCCATTGTAAAAATCTGACATCATTTTCACTATAATTTTGCCAAAAAACTACAGTTTTACCCCTCTTCTTTATATGAAAGTAGTAGTAAAATAAAATAGTTTTTTGACTCTACTGAAAATTTTTAAATTTTGAGTTAATACCCTCTTGTTGATCAAGTGCGATATCTGTTTTCTTTTATTTACGGATAATTACTCGCTGAACTATGGGTCGGTAATTTGACGATTTTTGTTTAAATCATTTTTTTTTATATAACTCTTAAGCTTGGGCATATTTTTGAAACTTTTGTTCGATTTTGTATACAATAAAATCTACAACTCACTCTAAGTCATTTTCCGAGTTTTTTTTTTGTTATTAGAGTGTTATTATTTTAAAAACTTTTGACACAAATTATCGCAACAAGAGAATTTCGATAAGCATACTATAGGTTTTGTAAATGTGATCGTTTCTTTGCAACGAATTAAGCAAAAGTCGTCAAAATTGCTGGTTATATTACAAACTGATCATTCAAGATATTTGTTTGCCATAATGTGCTATTAAAAAATGACAAGATTTGCATGATTTTCTTTGTTTCCTATTGGAGCTACTATTGGAGTACATCCGCTTTAAGTAATTTTTTGCAAAGCAGAAATATTTGATATTATAGTAAATTAGTTTCTTCTATTCTTCACTTCTGATATCTACATTGCAGCTTTAGACCATTATGTCAAGGATTTAGTAAACAATATCAATCCTTTAATTCATTAAATACTAAGAATACAATTTTAATGTCTCATTATACTCATGAATTTTATATGAACGCTATCTCTATATAAAACATTTAATAGTCATTTTGCTGATATATTACCACTGCATCATTTGTGCTATTAAAATGTCAATTATAATAGAAGTTTAAGTGCAGATGTGTTTCTGTATATATTTTATGTGTGTACATATGTGTATTTGGTAAATGTGTGTGCGTATATTCAAATAAAGAGTGAATATAAAATGCGTTTTCCTAAAACACATACACTCTCTATTATGTCATCAACACACTGATATTGGGTAGAAGAGTGTGTCAAATACACAAAAACACATTGACTTAATGACATCATTTTTGTGACTGCGCTATTTAGGGGGAAAAGAATCGACTTTGCAGCGCATATGCAGTTGCAGTGCAATAGTGAATATTGAAATTATAATTTGAAATAACGCTGTTATACAACGCTAATTTTATTGACTCTTTTACGATTTTGTATAATTTTTTTTTTGTTTCAATTTTATTCGTTTATTTCGATTTTGAAAATTTCCCCGACAAATAGACAACAAGAATATTGAAGATTGAAAGACATGCGACAGTAGAGTCATCAGTAAAGTGTTTCTTGATTTCACGAAGCTAAAGCCTTTGGCATATGCTAAGGATCAATGCATGTGTGTGAAAAATGAATATACATGTGTGTGTGAAATGACTTTTTCTAGCATTCATATTTTCTTTTAGTTGCTTTCTCATTACGGATTCATATGTATGTGTGTGTACAGTTTTTTCATATGTTCTCATATCAGCTATTGTTTGTTTGATTGACTTGAATGTGGCAAAGCAATTTGCCAGTACAAGTTCACACATTTCTAGTGAGCTACAATGATTGACAGTATAATGAAGTAGTTCATATATACAAAATATGACTACTTATTTGCCTTATTCAGAATTAGTTTAGCGTGATTGTGTGTTTTTGTATACAAATATATGCTTAAATTTGTACATATGGTCTACATTTAAGTCCTAACGATTTTTTATACCCAATAACAATAAATAAATCTATATTTAAATCACAAATAATCATCTCAGATTCTCCTTCAGAATCGAATCAATAATTTTTCATCCAAAATAATAATGATCATCCATATATCTTTAAGATAGTATTCTGCCTAAGTAGGGCATATCATGGTCGGCATTTTTCAACTGTATCTTCTCCTTTGTTTCAAATATTGATTGTCAATTTGCTTGAGTTTTTCCACAATTATTTAGCATTTCATTTTGTTTTTCTAGTTCTCGTTGTAAAGTGAAAAATTTAATTAAGCCAAATTATGACAATTGTTTGCTCGTTAAGCTTGGGACAGGCATAGAAAACGGGACATTCAAATCATTGAAATAACAAATTGTTCTTAAATAATGAGAGACTAATATAAAAACAATTTTATGAATTTGAAAAATGTAGACATCAAATTTTGTTAAATGATTAGAAATATTTTCAATATGTTCTTTAATAAAATTAATAAGATATGGTGTAGTGCTTTTTCTGATTCTAACTTATTCGTTTTTTTTTCAATTTTAAAATTATTTAGCTTAGAGTAAGCGGTTACTGGAGATTATGTATCAAATACTAATGAATCATATAGCTTAATTTTACTTAAAAAAATTATACAAAAAATCCAAATATTTTTAACTAAATATTTATATCTTTTAAAGTATTTAGTCCTCCTAAAAGTATACAACAAATTTTTTTAAATGTACAAAAAACACAAAATATCAATAATCTAATCCCGAAATCCTAAAAATTTCCATATAATCCGAAATTCCAAAACAACATTTTTGTCATAAAAATATTTTAAGGTTTGCAAAGAACATAAAAAAGGATTTACGACAAGGGCATGAAAAATGGCTAAACCTTTAAACATAAACACTTTAACCTTTTTTTTGGCATCAAAAAAATAAAAATTATTTTCTCCAACTGCGATCATCATGTGAATGGCGGTTGGCGAAGGCTATAAAATGGAAAATAACATTCCTTTTTTTTTGTTTTATGTTTGACATTAGAATGTAAGAATTTAACTGTCAAAGTGATAAAACAATTTTTAAAGCGAATGGTCAGATATTTTGAGTGAATGCAAAAGAAACAGAGATAAAAGGAAATAGTGTTAGAAAAAGGTTTGTATAAATAAATTACTTTTTTTTGCCTTAACATTAAATGTTTTTTTAAAGATTTACAATTTTTCTTTTAAAATATGTTGAGTATTAAATATTTAAATTTGTTTATATAAAATCTATTTTAAAATAAATCATTCAAGAAATTATCTAAGTAATATTTTTTATATAATTTTTTTTTATAGAACAATTTATATTTTTTATAAATTTTTGGTTCAATTTTTAAAATAAACAATTTTTTGTATAGAAAAATTTTTGTTGAAATTTTTTATACAGAAAATTTTTGGTTTAATTTTTATACAGAAAATTTTGGGAAAATTTTTTATACAGAAAATTTTTGGTGAAATTTTTTATATAGAAAAACTTTGATAAAATTTTTGGTATGAAAAAGTTTTTTAAATACAAAATTTTTGATAAAATTTTTTATATAGAAAGTCTTTTGAGAAATTTTTTATATAGAAAATTTTTGGTGAAATTTTTTATACACAAAAATTTTGGTTAAAGTTTTTATATAGAAAAATTTTAGTAAAATCTTTTGAATAAAAAATTTTTGGTAAAATTTTTATATAGAAAATTTTTTATAAAATATTTTATATAGAAAATTTTAATTGAAATTTTGTATATGAAAAAATTTTTGTAAAATTTTTCATAGACAAAAATTTTGATAAAATTTTTTATATAGGAAAATGTTGGTTAAATTTTGTTATAATTTTGTTAAACTCCATATATAAAACATTTTTAGTGAAATTTTTTATATAGAACATTTTTTGTGAAATTTTTAATATAGAAAACTTTTCGTGAATTTTTTTATCCAGAAAATTTTATTTGAAATTTGTAATACAGAAAATTTTTTTTGAAATTTTTTATATAGAAAATTTTTGGTGAAATTTTTTACATAGAAAATTTTTAATAAATTTTTTAAATAAAATATTTTTGGTAAAATTTTCTATATAGAAAATTTTTATTGAATTTTCTTGTGTGTTTTTTTATATTTTTTATAGAAAACTTTTGGTAAAAAAGTTTATAAAAAATTTTTTTTATATTTTTGGTGAAATTTTTTATATAGAAAATTTTTGATGAAATTTTTTTCACAGAAAATTTTTTGTAAAATTTTATATATAGAACATATTTTGAAGAAAAATTTTTGGTGAAATTGTTTACATAAGAAATTTTTTGTGTAGAAAAGTTTTGACAGAATTTGTTATATAGAAAATATTTGGTGAAATTTTTTATATAGATAATTTTTCATACAATTTTATATAAAAAAATTTTTGGTTATATAGAAAATTTATATAGAAAATTTTTTGCGAAATTTTTTGTGTACAAAATTTGTATATAGAAAATTTTTGGTGAAATTTTTACATATAAAAATTTTGGGGAAATTTTGTATCTAGAAAAATTTGCTTGTGAAATAAATAAAAAATTGTTGATAAAATTTTTTATAAAGAAAATTTTTGGTGAAATTTTTTATATAAAAAACTTTTGGTGAAATGTTTTATATAGAAATTTTTTTTTGAAATTTTTTATATAGAAAATTTTTGGTTTTTACACAGAATTTTTAGTTAAATTTTTTATATAAAATATTTTTGATAAAATTTTCTAAATAGAAAATTTTTAGTGAAATTTTCTGTGTCTAAAATTTTTTTAATATTTTTTATATAGAAAGCTTTTGGTAAAACAGTTTATAAAGAAAATTTTTCATATTGAAAATTTTTGGTGAAATTTTTTATATAGAAAATTTTTGACGAATTTTTTTTTATAGAAATTTTTTTGTGAAATTTTTTATATAGAACATATTTTTAAAAAAATTTTTGGTGAAATTGTTTATATAAGAAATTTTTGGTGTAGAAAAATTTTGGCAAAATTTGTTATATAGGAAATATTTGGTGAAATTTTTTATATAGACAATTTTTTATACAATTTTATATAAAAAAATTTTTGGTAATATTTTTTATATAGAAAATTTTTAGTGAAATTTTTTATGTCTAAAATTTTTTCATACTTTTTATAGAAAACTTTTGCTAAAACAGTTTATAAAGAAAATTTTTTATATAGAAAATTTTTGGTGAAATTTTTTATATAGAAAATTTTTGATGAAATTTTTTTTATAGAAAATTTTTTGTGAAATTTTTTATATAGAACATATTTTTGAGAAAAAATTTTGGTGAAATTTTTTATATAAAAAATTTTTTGTGTAGAAAAATTTTGGCAAAATTTGTTATATAGAAAATATTTGGTGAAATTTTTTATATAACAAATTTTTGATACAATTATTTAAAAAAAAATTCTGGTAATATTTTTTATATAGAACATTTTTTGTGAAATTTTTTGTGTACAAAATTGGTATATAAAAAATTGGTGACCAATTTTTTGGGGAAATTTTTACATATAATAATTTTGGGGAAATTTTGTATGTAGAAAAATTGCTTGTGAAATTTTTATATAAAAAATTTTTGATAAAATTTTTTGTATAAAAAATTTTTGATAAAATTTTTTATATAAAAAGTTTTTGATAAAATTTTTTATAAAGAAAATTGTTGGTAATATTTTTTATATAGAGAGTTTTTGGTAAAATTTTTTAAATAGAACATTTTTGGTAAAATGTTTTATATAGAAAATTATTGGTGAAATTTTTTACACAGAAAAATTTTGTTGAAACTTTTTTGTGAAGAAAATTTTTGGTGAAATTTTTTATATTGAAAATTTTTGGTGAAATATTTTATATAGAAAATTTTTGGTGAAAATTTTTGTATAGACAATTGTTCGTCAAATTTTGTATATATTTTTATTTTTGATAAATTTTTCATATAAAAAATTTTTGGTGAATTTTTGGAAAAAATTTTTGCGCTGAAAATTTTTGTTGAATTTTTTTATATTGACAATTTTTGTTGAATTTTTTTATATTGACAATTTTTTATGAAGAAAATTTTTGGTGAAATTTTTTATATAGAAATATTTAAATTTTGGAAAGCTAAAAAAATTGAAATTAGTTAGAGATCATAATTTTTTTAAATTTTAGACCTGAAAGAATTTTCTTTTATATTTCTCAAAAATTTTTACATTTCTCAACAATTTTTACTTATACCCACATTTTTAGTATGACTTAAAACATATTAAATCATTCATTCCTTACACGAGAATATATTTATTTGTATTTCCCTGTCTTATATGCGGTAATATGTGATATTTTAATTGCATTAATTCCTTTTCAATTATGTGCAAAAGTAAACATAGTCCATGTGTGTGTGTGGGAGCGTATCCATTTGTGTGTGTGTGAGTTAAAATTTTGTCTCTCACTGATATTCATGTATTTTACCACAATCTTATTTTCAAGTAAATTAATTGAATTATTTATTTCAAGCGATTTAAATACAGAAAAACTTGTATATGGATGAATGTTATAATTTCAACACTATTATGGAAATAGTAATGAAATTTCCTTTAATCGTTACACATACATAAACATATATTGGTCAGTTGGTCATATGATTGCAATAATCAATTTGATAATAAATTGTATAAAACGTATTAAGGCTGAAGGAGACATTTATGTAGAAGTATTAAATTCAAGTAGTTTTTTTGTATGTATGTATAAAACCCACAAATACTTATATGCGTATTGTATCTGTGTGCTTAAATGTATATTTATGGGATGATCATCATAACGGTTATGTAAATATTATGTTAATTTTCAGCATGAAAGCTTTTGCAAGAACTGATGTTTTATTTTTATTCTCAAATAAGGAGTGTTCTTAGTCAAATATGCACTTACTTTTTTAGCAAAAACTTATCCATAGTGCAAAACATAAAATTTTGTTTAGACCTTTTCGGTGCTATGGTGTCAAAATCAGTAATTTCACTGCATTTTTAGGGGGTGGCCAAAAAATTATTTTTAGTTTTTATGAACTTTTTATACCCACATTCAAAAAAAATAGGTTATGCTGTGATTGTCGTTTTGTTTGTTATTCGTCCTTTAAAAATACTATAGGACCTTATTTTTTAGAAAATTTTAGTATTTAAATTGGCCGAATTCGTTTCACATTTAAGACATTTTGAAGATCGATAGCGAATGAGTGAAAAAAGCTAGAGCAATAATTTGACACGAATATTGGGCATTTCTTGGAAAGGTTCTGAATCGGTCCATATATGACTATATATATATTGGAATCAACGTTGTTATTTTAGAAGTATTTATAAATTTAGGAAAATTGTATGGTCGATATTTTAGATTCAACAAAGTCAAATATGACATTTTCATTGTTTATATAAAAAAAATGACTTTTTTAAAGTACTTCCTTGAACTGTAAAACTTTTATATTGTAATAACTTAAAAAAGTAATATACAGTGAAAACTTTCTTAAGCAGACACTCACTTTCTTGTTATTATTGTTTGGCAATAAGAGATTCTAAAAGAGGTATGCACATATAATTTATATTATGACCTAGCATATCGCAACCCTATTCACGTCCGTCTGAAATGGCGCCAACCGCCCAAGTGACTTCAAATGAATTTCAAGTATATTTCATCCGCTGTCATTTTTTTTCTGAGAAACGAGTGAATATACTAAATATTGTTTTAGAATCTACTCCCCTCGAGCTTTTACCCAACATATCCCCATTAAAGTCTATCTAAAATGGCACCTACAGAGCTTTAAGTTCCCTATGACTTCATATTACTTTTTACAAAATTCCTGAAAAATTTTTCCTGAGAAACAACTGCATAGACTGAAAATCTACTCCTCTAGAGCTTTTACCCACTATATAGCAACCCATTTAGATCTGTCTGAAACGGCCAATACAGAGCTTTAAATTGCTCTCCAAGTGACTTCATATGAATATCAAGTATATTCCACCCACTGTCATTTTTTTTCCTGAGAAACAAGTGAATACACTAAATATTGTTTTAGAATCTACTCCCTTCGATCCAGCATATCCCCATTCAGGTCTATCTAAAATGGCACCTACAGAGCTTTAAGGTCCTTATGACTTTATATCACTTTTTACTTAATTCCGTTAAAATTTTTCCTAAGAAAAAAACTATTTAAAATCTACTTCCCTAGAGCTTTCACCCATTTAGATATGTCTGAGATGGCCCCTACAGAGCTTCAAAATCCTTATGATTTCATATCAGTTTTTACTAAATTTTTGTCAAATTTTTTGCTGAGATACAATTGCATATAATAAGTTTAGTTTTTAAATCTACTCCCTTAGAGCTTTGACCCTATTTAGGTCTGTCTCAAATCGCTCATACAGAGCTTCAAAGTCACTATGACTTCATATTAATTTTTACTGCATTCCAGCCGATGTCAAATTTTTCCTAAAAAACAACTGTATATAAAGAATATAGTTTTGGAGTTTACTCCCCTAGAGCTTTCACACAGTATGTCTTATTTCAGTGGCGCTATCTATCGGAAATTGGTCATACCAACTTTGAAGCATTCTTCGGCTCATACTCAACAACTTTGCCAAAGATCATGACTTGATCAAATGCACAGTTTACATTTTATTCATTCGGAACAATTTTCAATGGCGCCACCTATCGGTAACTGGTGACATCAATTTAGAAATCTTAGAAATTGTGTTTTTTCTCTATGTTTCTTGATTTCCAGGAAATTTAAAAGTTATTCAATTATTGTTTTTAAATCGTTAATTTCGCCACCACTTTATATTGTAGGCCAGCACTGGGTTTCCATTTAAAAAATTTTAAAAACATTTCAACAAAAACTCAAAAAAATTAAAATAAATTTAAATCAATTCATATTGAACTTGAAATTCAACCAAATGACTTCATGCATTAAAAAATTTCCATCGATTTCCTTAACAAATCTACCATAAATTTTCCAAATACTTTCTTTCAAATTTAATTTTATAAAATCCTTAAAATTGTTTCATAAATTCAGTTTAAAAATTATATCACTTAGATACGATTTTTCTACCTAAATGCACATCAAAAGTTTTTTAACATAAAAGATACAACAACAAAAAAAATTTAAACAATCTACATACTTTACAGCTCTTGTAGTACCTTTTGAACATAATCATATTTACATATCCAACTAAATAAATATGTATGTATGTAAATAAAGCCCTATGTCAAAACAAAACACAAACATTTAAAACTGTTTTGTAAAAGTGACAGACAGTTAGTCAGTATATCTGTCTTTCTGTTTCTCTGTCTTAACTAAAGTAAAAAACAGAGTGTGGCTGACTGACTGTTTGTTAACTGATAAGCTTCTTTAACAGTTTTGAATGGCTTTTTACCATTTCTTTCTCCCTCTGCTACTTTACAATTTTTTAATCCAATGAATGCATTTTCCAAATGATTGAACATTTGTTGAAAGGATATCAATATAAATTCAATAAACAGGCAGTAGCTTACCAATACATACAATAATACTTCTTATGTGTTTGCATGTGAAGGTTCTATTGAATTTAAAAGCAAAAATTTTCTAATCATTAAATTAAAGTATTCGAAAGAATATTTTTAAAAAACATATTTAAATTCTTAACCATTTTCGTATCACTACATTGAACAAACCCTTTCCATAAACGTGTCCCTGTGCAAGAGACAACCCTTTTATTTATACTTTCTGACAAATTCTATAAAATCCTTAATATGTTGATAAAATTCAAATGAACAAAAAAAAAGGGAAATTTTCTAAAGTAATAAGCTTTAAATATAATCTTTTTCATTAAATTTAAACAAGAAACAATGTTGCTCTCTTCCATATTTTCCATTTAC
This sequence comes from Stomorhina lunata, assembly GCA_933228675.1. Classification (NCBI taxonomy): domain Eukaryota; kingdom Metazoa; phylum Arthropoda; class Insecta; order Diptera; family Rhiniidae; genus Stomorhina; species Stomorhina lunata. Next base: position 168,324,146 of record OW121740.1, on the reverse strand, counting down.
TTGAGCAATTAAGTAAACGACCTGTGATAACATACAACAGTTCATGTCATTTCTTGTCTAGATGATTTTGTTGATGGCACTGAAGTGTGTAAGGCAGGATAAAAGGAGCAGGGTAGAGCATAAGGGGCAATAAGTGCAAAAGGTAAGAGCAAATTATATTAAGTCTTTTCGGTTAAAATATCTTATTTGAACTATGTCAAGATAAATTTTGGACAAACTTCAAAGATTATTGTTTTAAATTTCAACTTTTCTGTGGTAGAGATTTTGCCTTAATAAAAGGATTAAGTCAGGAAAATTCTGGTAAAGGGATAAAAGCTAATAAAAAATTGTATTTCGGTTCTAGGGCAAACCCTGGTAAGATGTCTTAATATAAGAAGATTATTTAGTTTTTAACTTAGGCATACCTAGTACATAGACTTAGGCATGGAAAAGAAAAATGTGATACAGTCGTAGACTAAGACATAAGCTAAGACATAGACTAAGACATAGATTAAGACATAAACTAAGACATAAACTAAGACATAGACTAAGACATAAACTAAGACATAAACTAAGACATAGACTAAGAAATAGACTAAGAAATAGACTAAGACATAGACTAAGACATAGACTAAGACGTAGACTAAGACATAGACTAAGACATAGACTAAGACATAGACTAAGACATAGACTAAGACATAGACGAAGACATAGACTAAGACATAGACTAAGACATAGACTAAGACATAGACTAAGACATAGACTAAGACATAGACTAAGACATAGACTAAGACATATACTAAGACATAGACTAAGACATAGACTAAGACATATACTAAGACATAGACTAAGACATAGACTAAGACATAGACTAAGACATAGACTAAGACATAGACTAAGACATAGACTAAGACATAGACTAAGACATAGACTAAGACATAGACTAAGACATAGACTAAGACATAGACTAAGACATAGACTAAGACATAGACTAAGACATAGACTAAGACATAGACTAAGACATAGACTAAGACATAGACTAAGACATAGACTAAGACATAGACTAAGACATAGACTAAGACATAGACTAAGACATAGACTAAGACATAGACTAAGACATAGACTAAGACATAGACTAAGACATAGACTAAGACATAGACTAAGACATAGACTAAGACATAGACTAAGACATAGACTAAGACATAGACTAAGACATAGACTAAGACATAGACTAAGACATAGACTAAGACATAGACTAAGACATAGACTAAGACATAGACTAAGACATAGACTAAGACATAGACTAAGACATAGACTAAGACATAGACTAAGACATAGACTAAGACATAGACTAAGACATAGACTAAGACATAGACTAAGACATAGACTAAGACATAGACTAAGACATAGACTAAGACATAGACTAAGACATAGACTAAGACATAGACTAAGACATAGACTAAGACATAGACTAAGACATAGACTAAGACATAGACTAAGACATAGACTAAGACATAGACTAAGACATAGACTAAGACATAGACTAAGACATAGACTAAGACATAGACTAAGACATATATATATATATAATTCCCCGACAACATTCCAATTGGAGCTACATCCGATTTTATTTTTAGACTCATTAAAAGGGACCTACGTTTTAACGCCGGCTCCGGACGGCAAATGCATAAGTTAGAGAAGATTTTTATAGCCTAATACTCAGTAGCCAGTGGCTAGACGAGTTATGACATGAACTGCCGCTTTTTTGAATTTTTTTTTTTCAAGTGGGTCTGGCCGGGGATTGAACTTGGGACCTCTGGTATGCTAGGCATATGACTAACCTACTAAACCACGGCGGTTCACACTAACATATAGACTTAGTTTAAGACATAGACTAAGACATAGACTAAGACATAGACTAAGACATAGACTAAGACATAGACTAAGACATAGACTAAGACATAGACTAAGACATAGACTAAGACATAGACTAAGACATAGACTAAGACATAGACTAAGACATAGACTAAGACATAGACTAAGACATAGACTAAGATATAGACTAAAAATAGAATAAGACATAGACTTAAAATAAAAGATTTCAAGCGAAAATAATTTGATTTTCCAGCAAAAATTTGCTTTTAAAATGTGTTTCTGCTTTCATAACTCAAGTAATATTTCCTACCTAATCCCATAAAATCTAAATTAATTGTTAGATATAGCAATGACATTTATAGTTGTCATAATTTTAAATTTCTTCTTAAAATATTACTTTACTACTTTTCTCTTCCGTTCTCTAAGAGCCATTAAATTTCTGACAAATTTATGATGTTAACTAATGGCGATAAGTGTCATCTTAATGGTAATGAAAAAACATTACTTAATAATTAAGTACTTAGAAGATACTAATGGGAGCAGCACATATCGAGAAGAAAATCATAATTTTAAATTGCTTTTAGTGTTAAACTGGAAACTTTAAATATATTTTGAATATATTCGCTTCAAAAAGATTTATATAAATACCAATGAAAAATTAGAATTAGAATCAGCATCAGATTTCCCTAGAACTTCAATCAAAGTGTTTAATATTTTGAAGGAAAAAAAGTAAAGAATATTGATTTATTTTAAGATGTTATAAATAAAGATAACGTCCGTTAAAAAAAATAACTTCGATAAATGGAGACAAATACTAAATCTTTAAACTATAAAAGATAATTAAAATAAATTTTTTAAAAGTAGGCAACAAAATGTTCAGCGAAATATCAAAAATTTGGTTGCATTCAAATAAGGTCACTATTAGTGAAAGTCAGATTTATAATACGACTAAACTTTTTATGTTTTAAATTCGTTTAGAATACTTAAAAAATTTTAAATATTTTTATCCAGAGGAATCACTTGCCATTAAACTTTGGCCAACTTCGTCTTCATTTAATTTTTTTTGCTACTCTTAACACGAAATCTGATTTAAAGCTTTTAACTGTTTGTGAAAGTATTTTAAAACATAAGAGCTCTGAATCTATAAAACTTTACTGCCACTTGATTTTTAGTCTTATGCTTATTTTTTTTCTTCTGCTCAACAATATAATTTTGTTGCTAGCAACACGCATTTAATGCTGATGCTTTTCTAGCAATTGTTGTTCCCTGTTAAAGTAGACACGTAGAAAACCGTTCCTTTATATTAAAAGATATATACAGATATATACTATATATAATAACTGACAGTTTAATGGAATGAAAAATTACGCTACTTGTCAACAATGTAAAAGAGAAAAACTAAAAGTAACTGAAAAAAACATTAAACTTTCAAAAAGTGTTAAGCACAAAAACAAATGAAAAATATAAAAAATGCAAGACAAACTAAATGCAACTATTATATTATCAAACTTTCAAAGCTGATACTAAATTTATTAAGAGACAAAAAAACAGTTTAAAGATTTATTGAACAGGAGCTTAAATATATAATAATTAAAATTATAAACGATTTTTTATGGAGATAAATTAAATTTCTTTTTAGTTGTCGGTAATAACAAAGAATCTACTTTTCTATAGATTTCTCATTAATTTTGTTCTATGGTTAAGTGTCACTGAAAAATTTTTAATTACATAGTTTTGCGATAAAAAAAATATTTGGGTATATTAAAAAACTAAAAAATATAAATATAAAATCTTTCAAATTTATGAATTGTGGCTAAAATCATATAACAAAGAAAAAAAATCGAAAGTGGCTTAAAGGTTATAATGTTAATCACACGGTACCTTACAGGCGGTGTTGATGTGTATGTCAAAAATTTTGTTATTAGTCTACGTCTTAGTCTATGAGTTAGTCTATGTCTTAGTCTATGTCTTAGTCTATGTCTCAGTCTATGTCTTAGCCTATGTCTTAGTCTATGTCTTAGTCTATGTCTTAGTCTATGTCTTAGTCTATGTCTTAGTCTATGTCTTAGTCTATGTCTTAGTCTATGTCTTAGTCTATGTCTTAGTCTATGTCTTAGTCTATGTCTTAGTCTATGTCTTAGTCTATGTGTTAGTCTATGTCTTAGTCTATGTCGTAGTCTATGTCTTAGTCTATGTCTTAGTCTATGTCTTAGTCTATGTCTTAGTCTATGTCTTAGTCTATGTCTTAGTCTATGTCTTAGTCTATGTCTTAGTCTGTATCTTAGTCTATGTCTTAGTCTATGTCTTAGCCTATGTCTTAGTCTATGTCTTAGTCTATGTCTTAGTCTATGTGTTAGTCTATGTCTTAGTCTATGTCTTAGTCTATGTCTTAGTCTATGTCTTAGTCTATGTCTTAGTCTATGTCTTAGTCTATGTCTTAGTCTATGTCTTAGTCTATGTCTGAGTATATGTCTTAGTCTTCGTCTTAGTCTATATCTTAGTCCATGTCTTAGTCTATGTCTTTGTTTATGTCTCAGTCTATATCTTTTTTTATGTCTTAGTCTATGTCTTTGTCTACATCTTATTCTATGTCTCAGTCTATGTCATAGTCTATGTCTTAGTCTATGTCTTAGTCTATGTCTTAGTCTATGTCTTAGTCTATGTCTTAGTCTATATCTTAGTCTATGTCTTAGTCTGTGTCTTAGTCTATGTTTTAGTCTATGTCTTAGTCTATGTCTTAGTCTTTATCTTAGTCTATATCTTAGTCTATGTCTTAGTCTATGTCTTATCTATGTCTTAGTCTATGTCTTAGTCTATGTATTAGTCTATGTCTTAGTCTATGTCTTAGTCTATGTCTTAGTCTATGTCTTAGTCTATGTCTTAGTCTATGTCTTAGTCTATGTCTTAGTCTATGTCTTAGTCTATGTCTTAGTCTATGTCTTAGTCTATGTCTTAGTCTATGTCTTAGTCTATGTCTTAGTCTATGTCCTAGTCTATGTCTTAGTCTATGTCTTAGTCTATGTCTTAGTCTATGTCTTAGTCTATGTCTTAGTCTATGTCTTAGTCTATGTCTTAGTCTATGTCTTCGTCTATGTCTTAGTCTATGTCTTAGTCTATGTCTTAGTCTATGTCTTAGTCTATGTCTTAGTCTATGACTTAGTCTATGTCTTAATCTATGTCTTAGTCTTTGTCTTTGTTTATGTCTTAGTCTATATCCTTGTCTATATCTTAGTCTATGTCTAAGTCTATGTCTTAGTCTAGGTTTTTGTCTTTGTATATGTCTTAGTCTATGTCTGTGTCTTTGTCTATATGTGTGTTTATCTATATTTAAGTCTATAATTTATCGAGCAAAATGTAAGACATTTCGGAACATTTTTTGTAGCATACTCTTAGGATATATAAATAATATATAACATATAAGGTTGACTACCTTATAACTTATTTGACAAAGGTTCTCTGATAGTAAAATAATTTTATTAATCTAAATACTTTAACAAATAAACTAAATAAGTATGCTTAGGTATCAATTAAGCTTTTGGCAAAATTAATAATTTTGAAAATTCCTTGGGTACATATGTTACACAATATGTGCTTTAAAGTTTGAGTTTTCGATCGATATTGACTGGGTTCTTTTGGCCCCTGGCTGACATTGAAATCTTAAAAATTTTGGCTCAGATTTTATTGGTATATATCTCATTTTCTGATATTAATTTCAAAAATTCTAATGTTGTTTGTCACTGCCGTCAAGGTTTTTGTTTTTACTTACCCGTCTGTATGTTTTATAATTATCTCTAAAGACATATTTTTTATTTTGACTTATTAGCTCATAAAATTTATTTAAGCACAAATAATTAATCATAATTATAAACATTTTACAAATTAGTTTAATAACATATTACATGTTTTAGTGGTAGCTCATAGCATATATTACGCTGCTTATCACCCTAGAGATTGAATCTTTTGCCAAAAAATATATATTTATGTATGTTTATTTTACAAATAATTCCACACACATAAAAAAATAATTTATCACAGAAAAATGTATTTAAATTCCACCCTCTTTTGCTTTTTGAACAAACTATTTCTTCCTCGAAAGGTTTATTGTGGGTGGTAAATAATTGTCCATTATGCAATTCGTCTGGATTTATAGTTTATTTCATGGTATATAATTTTAAGTGGGAGAAATTCAATACTTTTGGTCTATAATTTATTTCCACAGTTTTTTTTTTTTTTGTATAAAGCAAATTCCTATGTAACAATATCCGCAATTGTTCGAAATTGTTTGTAGGTCCTTATGTATGTTTGTATGGTTTGAATTTTCCAATTTTAATATATAGTTTGGGTTTTAGTTTACTTTTTTTTTGTTATTTCGAGGGATGCAATTTATAACCCAGTTTTCATAGCAATTGTCTGTTAAAGTTGTTGTTTTTGTATTGCATTACACATTTGTCTATGTATGAGTGAATGTACTCTGTATATGTTTTGTGATTTATCTGAGCTTTTATTTATTTGGCTTAATGCCAAAATCGATATTATCATTTTCAACATCATTTCTTAAATTAGCTGTCAAATAAGTTTTTGTTTTTTTTATAGATATTCCGTATTTAGCTGCTAACATTTTCTAAATGTTTCGTGTTTACGACGATGATGATGGTTGTTGTGCATGTTGCATGAAAAAGTTTTGTGGCAAAATGAAATTCTAACTGCAGTTAGCAGTTAGAAGTTTTAGCAGAGAAGAGATATAAGCCAAATTGTGTTTAAACAGGTTTGTTATAAAAAGTTTTTTGTATACTGTTTAATAATTAAAGGATCTGTTTAGAGGCGAAATTAAGTACATATGATTTTATATTGAAGCACTGATTAAGATATGGACTAAAACATAAAAAAAGACAAAGACTGAAATATACACATTTACTGAAATATATACATTTATCAGGACTTAGACTTATTTTTATATTTTAGTGATTTCCATTCTATACCGCGTACCCACCATCAAAAATAATGGGGGGTATATTAAGATTATCATTCCGTTTGTAATTTCTCTTATAATGGCAAAAAACCAAAATTTATATTTATTATGAATCCTTATGAATTGAGCGATGTCTGTCTGTCTATCTGTCTGTCTGTCTGTCTGTCTGTCTGTCTGTCTGTCTGTCTGTCTGTCTGTCTGTCTGTCTGTCTGTCTGTCTGTCTGTCTGTCTGTCTGTCTGTCTGTCTGTCTGTCTGTCTGTCTGTCTGTCTGTCTGTCTGTCTGTCTGTCTGTCTGTCTGACTGTCTGTCTGTCGGTCTGTCTGTCTGTCTGTCTGTCTGTCTGTCTGTCTGTCTGTCTGTCTGTCTGTCTATCTGTCTGTCTGTTATTTCCATTCTATACCGTATACCCACCATCAAAAATAATGGGGGGTGTATTAAGATTATCATTCCGTTTGTAATTTCTCTTATAATGGCAAAAAACCAAAATTTATATTTATTATGAATCCTTATGAATTGAGCGATGTCTGTCTGTCTGTCTGTCTGTCTGTCTGTCTGTCTGTCTGTCTGTCTGTCTGTCTGTCTGTCTGTCTGTCTTTCTGTCTGTCTGTCTATCTGTCTATCTGTCTGTCTGTCTGTCTGTCTGTGTCTGTGTCTGTCTGTCTGTCTGTCTGTCTGTCTGTCTGTCTGTCTGTCTGTCTGTCTGTCTGTCTGTCTGTCTAAATGACAAAATATAACAGGTTTGATAAGAAGGGTTACATGATCGTTATTTAGTGTAATAAATTTTCGAAATCGAAATTGGTTGACATTTAACCATAGCTCGCATACAAAACTCCTATGAAAACAGCCTAAATTTCACCTTAAATACACTTAAATGCGAGTGAATAAACTATACTAGATATGGCCACTTGATTTAGTACAAGAATGTCTTATGTCAATGCTAGCCAGTGTGTAAAATTTAGCAACAATCGATCACCATTGGACCATATCTTACATATGAAACTTTCGGAAACACAAAAATACTAAAGAAGGGGTTTCTTTCCGCCTGTGCATAAAATGAAAGCGCGATAGCGTCTCAACGAAAAAAGCTAGAGGGACAAAATTTTACTAAAATATTCTTGATATGTTGAGATCGTAGGATAATGTTTTTACCAATAATACCAACTAAATAGTGTAACAAATTTTTTCGAATTCGGTCCACATTTTGAATGAGATGCTCCCTCGTTGATATATGAGATATAAGATATATATGAGATATTTCTAAATTTAACACAATTTGATGGTGGGTATATAAGATTCAGCACAGCCAAACTAAACAGTCTTACAAGTTAACCTTTCTCTGCTCCTTAAAAAAATCGCGCCATCTACATTTGCATCGTTTTCAACTCATGCGATATTATTCATAGTTTTTGGTAAGAACATTTTAACCACTCTGGGTGTAAACTAAGAGTAGAGTGTAAACACTAGAATGTGTGCGTTAACAATTGATTTGAATCCCTTATAGTTTTATTATTTTGGTTTCTGCTTTACTGCGTCCATAATGCACCAATCGACCAACTAACAAAACCAAACAATTTGGTTAATATCAAAATACTACAACTCAGCCGAAAAAAGAAAAAAATAAACATGATTTAGTCATAAGACCGTGGGTTGTGAAAAACTCATATTGAGTTCAGATTCACACAACAACGACTGAGTGTTTGTAAGTAGACTTAAGCATGTACTTGAAAAGCATTCGGGTAAATCGTATTGAAAATAGAATGCCCGTTTACGTTTTTTTGTAAATAATATAGTAACGTTTACAGCTCGTAATACTCTGATGGCTAGATTTTAGAATGTACTTACTTGCATTCGAAGCTGAATATGAAAAACCAGATGTAAAATCATTGTATCCTATTACAAAAAAAAAAATTTCCTACAAATTTTTCAGTTACTGGCTGCTGCTGTTCTTAAATATTTCTGTTGTTGATGTTATTTCGGTTGGAATTGTTTAGTTCGTTCAGATGTAAAATATTGCAGATTTTTAGTTTGTACCATTTTTTCCTCCTGGTTAAAGGAGTTGGATTTAAGGAGGTGTGTATTAAATTTTTTTTTGTTATTTATTTTTTTCTATACCCTAAAAACTTCTTGTTTTTTTTCCTGAACAACATTTGGTAAAATCAGTGTGTGTATCAAATGTAGCATTACATTTATTTTATTTTCCTAGTAATAGTTTCACAAATATTTTCTGCTAGGGCTGTTAACAATTTTTTGTATATGTTTTTTATATATTTCCTCTTGAAATATGAAAAAAAAATGTTCATCTACCATATTTGGGGGAGGAATTTTTAATTTTATGAAAACAATTTTTTTTTTTGCTATTTCCGAAGAATGGCATTTTATGTAAAAAGAGTTAAATTGCTAGTAAAAATTTAAATATTTTTAAAATTTTAGTATATAATTAAATGACTCATGTAAATTTTTGCATAAATATTTGAGTTGAGGTTTAGGAAAATAATGAAATTTTGGCAACATTTTTATTGTGTTGAACTATTTGTAATAAAGCTAATAAAAATATTATTAAATTTGGGCTATAGTAGAAATTTTAAATTTTAAATATAAGTTATATTTGGCTAATATTTGCCAAATTTTTCTGAAATTTTATTTTATAGAAAAATTTTGATGAAATTTTTCTTGTAAAAAAATTTTGATGAAATTTTTCTTTTAGAAAAATTTTGAAGAAATTTTTCTTTTAGAAAAATTTTGATGAAATTTTTCATTTAGAAAAATTTAGATCCAATTTTTGAAATTTTTTTTATGAAATTTATTATCATATAGAAAAATTTTGACGAAATTTTTCTTATAGAAAAATTTTGATGAAATTTTTCTTACAGAAAAATTTTGATGAAATTTTTATAATAAACAAATTTTAATGAAATTTTTCTTAAAGAAATATTTTGATGAAATTTTTCTTAAAGAAAAAATTTTGATAAATTTTTCTTATAAAAAAAAATTTTGATGAAGATTTTCTAATCGAAAAATTTTTTAAATTAAAAAGTTTGAATGTAGTGTATTGCACTAAGATCCCAATTCAAAATTTTTCTTATAGAAAAATATTTTGATGAAATTTTTCTGATTAAAAAAATTTTTCTTATACAAAAATTTTGATGAAATTTTTTTCTATAGAAAAATGTTGATGAAATTTTTCTGGTTTAAAAAATTTTGATGAAATTTTTCTCACAGAAAATTTTTGATGAAATTTTTCTTATAAAAAAATGTTAATGAAATTTTTCTTAAAAAAATTGTTGATCAAATTTTTCTTAAAGAAAAATTTTGATGAAGCTTTTCTCAAAGAAAAGTTTTGATGAAATTTTTGCTATAGAAAAATTCTGATTAAAATTTTCTTATAGAAAACTTTGAATGAAATTTTTCTCATTGAAAATTTTGATGAAATTTTTCTTATAGAACAATTTTGATGAAATTTTTCTTATAGATCAATTTTGATGAAATTTTTCTTAATGAAATATTTTGATGAAATTTTACTTATAGAAAAATTTTGATGAAATTTTTCTTATAGAAAAATTTTGATGCAAGTTTTCTTATAGAAAAATTTTAACAAAATGTTCCTTATAGAAATATTTTGAATAAATTTTCTTTTTTTTGTTTTTTTTTCTTCTATAAGAAAAATTTTGATGAAATTTTTCTTATAGAAAAATATTGATAAAATTTTTCTTATAGAAAAAAATTTTTCTTATAGAAAAATTTTGATGAAATTTTTCTTATAGAAAAAATTTGATGAAAGTTTTCTTTTAGAAAAAATTTGATGAAAGTTTTCTTTTAGAATTTTTTTTCAGTATTCCTAAAATTTATTCATCTAATCTAAAAATAATAAATTAAAAAAATAATTTATGACACGAATCTAAGCCCGACTCGAACTCGCGACCATCAACATAAATTAGGGTTCAAACTAAAATTAATTTCTTTCAACGAAAAATTTTTAAATGAAAAATTTTTATTTTTCTATAAGATAAATATCTTGTAGAAAAATTTTGATAAAATTTGTCTTAAAGAAAAATTCATTTCTTAGATTTTTCTATAAGAAAAATTTCATCAAAGTTTTTCTATAAGAAAAATTTCATCAAAGTTTTTCTATAAGAAAAATTTCGTCAAAGATTTTCTATAAGAAAAATTTCAAAATTTTTCTATAAGAAAAATTTCATCAATATTTTAACATAACTAAAATTTCATCAAAATTTTTCTATAAGAAAAATTTCATTAAAATTTTTCTATAAGAAAAATTTCATCAACATTTTTCTATAAGAAAAATTTCTTAAAAATTTTAGCATAACAAAAATTTCATCCAAATTTTTCTATAAGAAAAATTTCATCAAAATTTTTCTATAAGAATAATTTTATCAAAATTTTTCTATAAAAAAAATTTCAACCAAATTTTAACATAAGAAAAATTTCATCAAAATTTTTCTGTAAGAATTTTGAATTTTACTAATACATTTGTCTTATTTTACATGTTTTTGAAAAAAATTAAAATCCTGGAAAAATTAATATCCTGTTATTATTTCTTGCAAAAAGTTTTTGTTGATTAAAATTTTTCTTAAACCAAAAGTACTTTTATTTTTTTCCATTCAAATGGGTTCGATAAATAAATGTGCACCTCAGGACATTGACCTAGGAAGACAAAATTTTCTATGCACCTTAGGATGTAGATCATCCTAATTTTTCATACTCTAGAATCGAATTTTCATTAGAGTGTTCACCACCTTAATGTCCATTCTAGAAATACTTAATATAGTTAAAAATTAAATCTGTAGTTCCGTGATGATAGGGTTAAACCCTAATATCCTAAATTTGTATTTCCCTTTTTCTTTATATCCATAACAAATTCAATTACTGCAAATCAGTAAATAAAAGTTTGTGTTACCCAAAAAATTAATTTACCATTTCAAATAACATTTCCATGGTTAACCAAATATTATTTAAATTAAAAAAAATGAAAACAGACATCAAAATCGGTGTGAGAGAAAGCTAACGAAAACCATTGTTTAAAGTATCCTTCAATCATTTCCACCTTCTCGAGTATCATTTGCGAATAATTGTATGAGTTTGCAACGGAAATTCCTGTATTTATTATTACGGTTTTTTCATTTCCTTTCGATATCTCATTATTACATACCTTAGTCTGTGTGTGTATGTGTTTCTAGGAAATTTCTTTATTTTCTTTGTTTTTTTACTTTTTCCGCTACTTTTGATTTATATATTAATTATGTCAACTATGCATTTAATTAAATAATTGAATTTGGTCAAGTGTGAAAATCTAATTTATTTATGTATTTAATTATTTTTCTATGCTTCTTTTAATTGCTTACAAATGTGTGGGATTTTGATCAAGGGAATGCAGTTTTTTATGAGTTTGAGAAAGTAATTTGGGATTATTTATTTATTAGCTATTAGGTTTGTTTGTGGAAAATGTTGTCATTATAATGCTAATTTAATTAAGTATTAAAAAGATATAAAAAATCTTATTTAATAAAGATTAAGAGAAAATTCGATAATTGGATAAAAGTAGAGATATTAAATTAGAAATCGAAACTTAATTAGATATTTAAAATGATGGCAGAGTTTTTGGTTTACGATTCTTATGAGAATTATTCAACACGAATTTGTCCATCTGGCTAACAGGTTGATGGTCCGTCCAAGCTAAGTTTAATAAAGTTGTTCGTATAGAACAATTTTGTTGAAAGTTTTCATATAGAAAAATTTTACTAATATAAATAATTTTAATTTTCTTATAAAAATATTTTATTACATTTTTTCGTTTAAAAACTTTTGATGAAATCTTTCTTTTGGAAAAATTGTGATGCAATTTTTCATAAAGAAAAATTTTGATTAAATTTTTCCTATAGAAAAATTTTTATAAAATTTTAGTATAGAAAATTTTTTCTAAAAAAATTTTTAATAAAGAAAACTTTAATGAAATTTTTCATAAAAAAATTTGATAACATTATTCGTTTATAAACATTTTGATGAAATTTCTCGTATAGAAAAATTTTAAGAATTTTTTGGCAACGAAAAATTTTGATGAAATTTTTTGTAAACAAAAATTTTGATCAATTTTGTTTAAAATTTTCTTATATAAAAATTTTTATGAAATTTTTCTTATAGAGAAATTTTGATTAAATTTTACTTAAAGAAAAATTTTGGTGAATATTTGCTTTTAGAGAAATGTTGATGAAATTTTTCCTATAGAAATTTTTTCATCAAATTTTTCTTATACAAAAATTTTTATTAAATTATGAAAAAATTTTTATAAAATTTTTTTTATTGAAAAATGTTGATGAAATTTTTCGCATAGAAAAATTTTAACGAAATTTTTCGTATAGAAAACTTTTGATGAAATTTTCCTTATACAAAAATTTTGATGAAATTATGAAAAAATTTTAATGAAATTTTTTTTCTAGAAATATTTTGATTGAATTTTTCTAATACAAACATTTGGCTTAAATTCATACAATATAAAAATATTAATAATATTTTCCTCATAGAAATATTTGATAAAATTTTTTTTATAAAAAAATTAAATTTTTCTTATAGAAAAAATTTTATAATAGACATAAAAAATTAAATTTTTCTTATAGAAAAAATTTTATAATAGACAAATTCTGATTAAATTTTTCTTAAAGATAAATTTTCTAGAAATTTTTCTTTAAAAAAAAATTTGGTGAAATGTTTCGTATAGAAAAATGTTGATCAATTTTTCGTATAGAAAAATTGTTATCAAATATTAATGACAATTTTTGTATAAAAAGACTTTTGTGAAATTCTACGTGCAGAAAATTTTAATGAAATTTTTCATATAGAAAAATTTTGATAAAATTTTTCTTAAAGAAAAATTTTAATGGCATTTTCTTGGAGTTTTTCTTGTAGAAAAATTTTGATAACATTTTTTTGTAGACAAATTTTGATAATATTTTCCTTAAAGAAAAATTTGAAGAAATTTTGATGAAGTTTTTCTTATAGAAAAATGTTAATAAATTAAAATTGTTGATAAACTTATTGAAAAATTTTGATTAAATTTTTCTTATAGAAAAATTTTGATGAAATTTTTTTTATAGAATCATTTTGATGAAAGTTTTCTTATAGAAAAATTTTGATGAAATTTTTCTTAAAGAAAAATTTTGATGAAATTTTTCTTATAGAAAAATTTTGATGAAATTTTTCTTATAGAAAAATTTTGATAAAATTTTCTTATAGAAAAATTTTGATGAAATTTTTCTTATAGAAAAATTTTGATGAAATTTTTCTTATAGAAAAGTTTTGATGAAATTTTTCTTATAGAAAAATTTTGATGAAATTTTTCTTATAGAAAAATTTTGATGAAATTTTTCGGATAGAAAAATTTTGATGAAATTTTTCTAATAGAAAAATTTTGATGAAATTTTTCTTATAGAAAAATTTTGATAAATTTTTTCTTATACAAAAATTTTGGTGAAATTTTTCTTATACAAATTTGATGCAATTTTTAAATTAAAATTGTTTATATAAAAAATTTTTGGTGAAATTTTTTGTTAGAAAAATGTTTATGAAATTTTTCATACAGCAAATTTTTATTAAAATTTTCCATAAATTTAACATATTTGACTTAAGACTTTAATATTTATAAATCTAGTGTATCATATCATATGGCAAGACTTAAAAAAAGTTCACCCTTTTTAAGCCTTCATATCATGTTATGTTTAGCAAAAAGAGCTTCGGAAAAAGCATGAAATCCTTTTTACCGAGTATGTTATTAATTAACATACCTCTATTAAAGCCACTTTAAGTACATATTAGCTAACCATTTAGTCAACGGCTAAGCCCAGAATTTACTTCAAGAGAAAAAGAGGTAAAAATATCTCGTATATATTTGTTAATGTATATTCCTATACATATCATTATATGTATGTATATGTGTATATGTTAAATATAAGAATATTTATACCTCTAATTTATTATAATACGAAGGTCAATATTCAAGCCATTGTAAAGTATATTATATTTTATATAAGAACATACGCAAAAGAGATTAGAGTGAGTTAGTGCTAACTGTGGGTAGTATATATAAAAGTAATGTAAGCAAGTTTTTGTACGTAGTCAGTAGAGGTAATCGACATTGTTTTCAAGTGAATAAGATAAATATCAAGTAGCGACCCCAATTGAATTAAGTGCTTCAATGACCTTGTTGTAATTCAAAGCTTAAGGAACACTTTTAGACTATATGTTTTTGTTATACTTTTAATAAGATTTGAGAAATCAAATCGCATACAACAAAGATAATTTCAAAAAATATTTATGTGAAATTTTTCTGTAAAAAAAATCACATTAAAAGCATATAAAAAATCAATATCTAGGTACTCAAAAAGTTAAAGCTCAAAACTATGAAATTAAACGTTGAAGTTCATAACATTTAGATCTTTAATATGACAGTTCATTTTAAAAACACACATAGTGTAAGCCTACCTGTATAAGTAGCACCAGCAAACAAACTTTACATTGTACCCAACAAATGAATAAAATACTTAGACTTGTTTGTAAAAGACAAATGAGTGGATGAATAGAATGGATGACTATCAAAGTATCTTGGTCTGAAAGAAAGATATTTCTTTGCCAATTTACATGGATAGTAAGTGGTTGCTATTGCGGATGATGTTAATATAATTAACACATTCTACGTAATGGCAATAAAGGAAACGAGAACAGAAACATGAAAACCACCACTTAGGTGATATTGAGATTTTTATGAAAAAGTTTTTCATAGCATACTTTATAGCTGATGATAATGCAAGACATGTTTAAAATCGTTTAAAAATTAAAATAGACAAGTTTTTTGATGAAAAAAAAAATTCTAGGTAATAATCGAGATCTAAACATAAATTTAATATGTGTAAAATTAATGTAGATATATATTAGCATACAAACGATTTAAGGATATTCCTTAGAATACATCCATGGGATCTATAAGCCATAACACATTTAAGGGAATATTTATTTTGAAAATGAAATACTTTTTCTGCTGATATCTTTACAATTCACTAAAATATACAATAACTTCTTTCCTCCAGCAAACTTCTTTATTTCGTAAAATCAAAAAAAAAAATGCACTGCATCTGTAGGAGTATCCCCTACATTTTCTGAGAAAAATATGCATATAAATTTTATAAAGAAAATTTTTCAATCAGATTATTATTATAACAAGTATGAAAGTGCTATACCATACGATATCCTTCACCACTAAGGTCAACGGTGTTACTTTGTATAAAGACAAATATTTGCTTAATTTTGTCATCATACAAACACATTCTCAAAACATATACATTTAAGCTGTCATTTGAACTTATATGAGAGCTAGGCTCAAATTTAGACCGATTATGTCGAAATTTGGCAAATTGATTACAGTAATTACAAAAATTATGCATACAAAAAAAATTCTCATTATCTTCGGATTTTCGAGCGTTTTAGTGAATTTTATCCCATTTAGTGCTAAAATTCTCAATATCTTTGGAGCTATGGTCGAATGTGGACTGATTTCAACGAAATTTGGTACAGTGATTTAAGTTTACAAAAGCAGTATTTGTTTTAAATTTCATGAAAAAAATATGGGTTTTTGTGGCCAATATATCAATTCCGGGAAGTGGGACTTATGGGAGTTACCATAAATAATGGACCGATTTTGACAAATTTCAATAGCCATGGTCCCATTGTCAAAAAAATGATCTGTGCCAAATTTCATTAAATTATCTTTAGAATTGCGTACTTTGATTACAAGGTTTTCATGGGGGTTCAGCCTGCCAGCCATCCAGACGGACGGACGGACGGACTGACGGACATCGCTAAATCGAATCAGAAAGTGATTATAAGCCTATTGGTTTACTAAAAGCTGGGTCTAAGATAAATATTTCTATGCGTTACATACATCATCACAAACTTATAATACCCTTTCCACCTATGGCGGTGAAGGGTATAAAAATGTTTTCTTAAAAAAGACAATATTGATGTAGATTATTTTGTATATTCAAGGTCTCTCAAGATTTCATTAATTAATTGATTACAAATAAATTTTGGGAAAATTTATGGCTTTATCATGTCAATTTTTCATTTAAAATGTTATTAACACATACATTCATATATACTAATACATGTATTTTATTTATTTATTTATAATGGAAAACTTTAAGAAAATTGATTAAAAGTCGCAATTTTAGTTTAATTCTAATATTCTTTTTTGTTTCATATTTAATAATGGTACATTTTTTCCAGGTCGGTTTCAAAAGTCCTTTTTTATTATACAATTCACCGCCTTAGTAGAAGAGGGTTTTATACAGGGTTTGTGCTGATGTATGCAGCGCATTGAAATATTGGCCTAAGACTCACCTTTAGGACTCACCTTTAGGTTTACCGGAACCCCCGGGTCGAAATTGTGAAGATAATGTTGTGAAATCTGGCACAAACAATTTCCTTATTAGAGAAAAATGTTGATGAAATTTTTATTATAAAAAAATTTTGATTATATTTTTCGTATAGAACAATTTTATGAAATTATTTGTAAGGAAACATTTTGATGAAATATTTCGTATAGAAACATTTTGATAAAATTTTTGGTACAGTAAGACTTTGATAAAATTTTTATTTAAACATTTTTTGAGAAAATTCTTCTTATAGAAAAATAATGATGAAAATTTTATTATAGAAAAACTTTGATGAAATTTGTCGTATAGAGAAATTTTGACAAAATTTTTCGTACAGAAAAATTTAATAAAATTTTTCGTATTGAGAAATTTTGATAAAATTTGATGAAATTTTTGTTGTAGAAAAATTTTGATTACACTTTTCTTATAGAAAAATGTTGATGAATTTTTTTTTGTATAAATAATGTTTTCTATAATAAATTTTTGATGAAAAATTTCATCAAAATTTATCTATACGACAAGATAAATTTTGATGAAATTTTTCATATATAATTTTTATTATAGAAAAATTTTGTTGAAATTTTCTTATAGAATGAAATGAAGTTTTTCTAATGAAAAAAATTTTATAAATTTTTTTGTATAGAAAAATATTGATGAAACTTTTCCTATAGAAAAATGTAGATGAAATTTTTTTTATAAAAAAAAACTTGATGAAATTTTTCTAACAGAAAAATTATGACGAAATTTTTCGTATAGAGAAATTTTTATTAAATTTTTTGTATATCATTTTTATTATTGAAAAATTTAATTTAAAATTTCTTAAAGAAAAATGTTGACAAAATTTTTCTTATGAAATAATTTTTATGAAATTTTTTGTATAGAAAAATTTTGATGAAACTTTTCCTATAGAAAAATGTTGATGAAATTTTTTTTGTATTAAATTTTTTTTAAAAAATTTTGATTAAATTTTTTTCATGAAAAAATGTTGATTAAATTTTTCTTATAGAAAAATTATGATGAAATTTGTCGTATAGAGAAATTTTGATGAAATTTTTCGTATATAATTTTTATTATTGAAAAATGTTGTTTAAATTTTCTGATAGAGAAATGTTGATGTAATTTTTCTTATTTAAAAAAGTTGATAAAATTTTTCGTATGAAATAACTTTGGTGAAATTTTTCCTATAGAAAAATGTTGATGAAATTTTTTTTTTATAAAAAATCTGGATTCTTTTTTTTGCAAAAATTTTTATAAATTTTTCGTATAGAAAAATTTCATCAAGTTTTTCTGATGAAATTTTTCTTGCAAAAGGAATTCGATAAAAATTTAAATTAAATTTTTTGTAAAAAAAATGTTGATGAAATTTTTTTCTATAGAAAAATATTGATAAAAATTTTTTTGTATAAAAAATTTGGACTAATTATTTTTGATAAAAAATTTTAAAGAAATTTATCACAAAGAGAAATTTTGATGAAATTTTTCATACAGTGAAGTTTTGATGAAATTTTTCGTCTAGAAAAATGTTGATGGATTTTTTTCTATAAAAAAGATTTGATGAAATTTTTCCTATAGAAAAATGTTGATGAAATTTTTGGGTATAAAAAATGTTGATTATTTTTTTTTTATTTTTTACTAAACTTTTCGTATAGAAAAATTTGATGAAACTTGACTTAAAGAAACATTTTTTATTAAATTTTTCTTGTATAAAAAATTCGTAAAAATTTTAATTAAATTTTTCGTATAAAAAAAATGTTGATGAAATTTTTGGCATAAAAAATTTCATAAAAAAAATATTGATGAAAGTTTTTTGGTATAAAAATTTGTATTTATTTCTTTGTTATAAAAAATTTTTTTGTGAAATTTATCATAAGAACAAATTTTGATGGAATTTTTGTATTGAAAAATTTTAAAGAAATTTTTCGTAAAGTGAAATTTTGATGTAATTTTTCGTTTAGAAAAATTTTGATTAAATTTTTGGTATAGAAAAATTATTATGAAATTTGTCGTATAGGAAGATTTTGATAGAATTTTTGTTATAAAAAAAATTTGATAAAATGTCTCGTAAAGAAAATTTGAATTAAATAGAAAAATTTTGGTGAAATTTTTTTGTAAAGAAAATTTTGACTAATTTTTTATTTTATAAAAAAAAATTTGTGAAATTTTTGGTATAGAAAAATTTTGATGAACATTTTTCTATAGAAAAATATATTTTTTTTGTATAAAAATTTTTTAAAAAGTTTGATAACATTTTTTTTATAAAAAAATGGTAATGAAATTTGTCTTAAAGAGAAATTTTTGTGAAATTTTACGTATATAATTTTACGTATATTATGGAAAATTTAATTTAAATTTTCTTATAGAAAAATTTTGATAAATTTTTTTTTTTTTTAGAAAAATTTTGATGAAATTTTTCCTATAGAAAAATATTGATGAATTTTTTTTTGTATAAAAGATTTGGCTTAATTTTTTATTATAAGAAATTTTGATGAAATTTTTTATTATAAAAAATTTTGATGAAATTTTTTGTATAAAGAAATTTTAATGAAAGTTTTCGTATAGAGAAATTTTGATGAATTTTTCGTATAGAAAAAATTTTGATGAAATTTTTCATATAGAATTATTTTGATGAAATTTTTCTTATAGAAAAGTTTTGATGAAATTTTTGTTATGAAAAAATTCTGATTTTTTGTAAAAAAAATTTAAATAAAATTTTTTGTATAGAAAAATTTTGAAAAAATTTTTTTGTAAAAAAAATTTAAATAAAATTTTTTGTATAGAAAAATTTTGAAAAAATTTTTTTGTTGAAAAAATTTTTGACAAAATTTTAATAGAAAAAATTGATGAAATATTTCTTATGGAAAAATGATGACTATCTTTATGAAAAAATTTTATGTAATTTTTGATAAAAAAAAAATAAATTTTTCGTATAGATAAATTTTGATGAGATTTTTTTGGATGTAAAACTTGTAATCAAAGTACAGATCGTAGTTCTAAAGATAATTTTATGAAATTTGGCACAATTAATTTCTCTATTAGAAGGACCATGAAATTCATATCCTATAGAAAATCATTGAAGTTTGTTCCAAAATTGCGGCATATAAATTTGAAATAAGAATACATGGTTAGACGGAATTTTTCAAATCGAATTTGAAATACTCTTCAGAAACTTGAGTCACATAGACAGTGGACTAACACAGCACTTCGTTTTAAAACTATTGGATTTTGATAAGCTAACTTTATTTTTGAAACTTCGGGTATTTATTAACTTATATATGTATGTAAAGTATATGTGTGTTTGTTTAGTGAAACTAAAACTCGAAATCCACCCATTGAGTGTTGGTTATGTTAAACGTTTTATTACTTCCAATACACACGCGTATTACATGAGATTATGAGATAATTAAAACTTTTAGATAAGACTGACAGACAGATAAACAATAGACTGGCTCGAAAAAAAACTGCCTACACCACCACCAAAAAATAAAGCTAAATTTACTTTAAGTTTTATTTAAGAATTTTTTTTTTTGATAGGATCTTCCCCTGGCTATTTAGGATCGTTGATAAAAAGTCTTTAAGAATGAAGATTTAAAAATTTGTTAGAATATTTGTACAGTAGACAAGTCGACTATACAAAAATATCTTGCACATTTGTATAGTGTGGCTTATCAACGAACTTTCATTTGAATTGTGTTTGTGTGATACACTAATCAATGTACTATCATAGAATGGACTCATGTTGGATAAAAAGAAATGTACTGAAAGATACGATATTTCAGCAAATACAATTGGGTTGGCTCATCCTACTATCTCCTGTAAGCACCTTTGTACTTCCTTGTAATAAACTTTAAATTACAATTGAACATTATGTGAACTAAATAGTGTGACCACCTTGACTTTGTATGATAATCAGTAAAATAAGACTCTTAAATCTATTTTATTTAAAAAAAAATGGGCAGGTCTTATTAGAATAGAGAAAGATCCAAAAACATAGGAAATAATATTCCAAAATGTCCTAATCTTAACTCTAGGGGGATGTTTGAAAGCAGTTTTTAAAAGGAAGTTAATCAGCTATATTGGAGTTAAAAAAAATTTATATTGATATTTCATATTGAGGAAAACAAACATGTGATATTGACATGAACACTGTGCAAAGAACAAACTGTATACATATAACTTGTAAATACACTCCCCCTAAAAAAGGTGTTTAGTGTAGCAAACTTTTACAGAAAAACATTAAACAGTGGAATAGTGATGATCCGAACAATAATAAATCAAAAGTCTACATAACTCGGAAATAATTGCTGTTTTTTTAATTAGTTTTTGTGTATAAAAAAACTGTTAAAAATATTAAATAGAAGATTCCTTATCACTCACACTATCGACATTCCACTGTAATTTAATTTACTACACATAAGCGAATGTTTGCATATTATATCGACAAAAAAGTCTATTATCTCTTACGAAGAAAAAATTAACAAAATAACAAAATCTATTAAACAAAAATAAACAAAATTTTTCATTTAAACTTTTTAATTAAACTTTGTTGTTGTAATGTAATGTTATTTCTACCATAGCTGTACATTTCGATTATTTTTATATAAAATTTTGAACAAAATTAATTAATTTGTTATTTAGTTTACTTACAAGGAATATAATTAAGTTAGAATTATTTAAGACTGTTAAAAATAAAATAACAATTTGCATGTGGTTTTCTGGATTTATTATGTTAAGTTATTATTTAAAATCATTACGTTTCAAATACAAATTTTGAAATGAAATCAATATTTTTTTGTAAAAATTGAAATAATTTTAATTTGTATTCCCTTCAAAGAAATAAAATATTTCTTTATTTCATTTTATTGCTTGTAAATAAAATTAAAATTTCTTCAAAACTCCCAAAATTTTTTTATTTAAGAAAATTTAGCTTGAATAATTGTATTTACAACAAAATTTTTTGAATAATTTTAATTCAAACAAATTTTTTGGATTATTTCAAAATTTTCTGTGAATAGTAAAAATAAAATATTTGGAGAATTTATTTCAAATAAGATTTTTTGACTATTGAAAATTGTTTACAGATTTTTTAAAATAAACAAAATATTAAAAAATTAGTGAAGACGATGGTTTTTAGTGTGATGATTATAATCATAATAATGTAAAAGATTTAGTGTCGGTAAAGAAGATCGGACATCAATTTTAATTTACAAATATTTTAATGTTAGCGATTTAAGTATAGAAATAATTTTATCCTTCGTCACCATGGGTGGAAAGGGTATATTGGGTTTGTGCTGCATTTCTAACACAATAAAATATTAGTCTTACATCCATCTTTAAGTACACCAATCAACTCAGAATCACATTCCAGGTGAATTTAACGATGTTCGTCCAGCCTGCTGACTGAATATCCAAGTAAATTTATTATAGTTATGGTGACCATATTTTCCAACGACCAACAAAATACATTTTTTTCGATATTAAGTTAAGATATACATTATATAATTTTGTGGTCTTAGGTATGAGCCTTAATTTTGATTCAATTTAAATTGAGGTTCGTCGCTGATCACAGTTTTTTGATAAAACAAGTAAAAACAACAAGTGCCGACCATATGATACATACCTTACACTAAGGTGAAATAAGTTCCAAGTAACCACAATTGTATGAACTTTTTATATATTTTTTATTGTGCAATTGGTCAACGGGTCGATCACCGATTGCAATGAAATTTGGTGCAATGATTTTTATTTGTATAATAAATATTTCTTCGAAATTAAATACAAAATACACAAATTTGTGGTCAAAATTTCTATTCCGGGAATACAGGCCAATGTGAGTTCTCCGAAGTAATAGATCGATTTCAGCCAATTACATAAAGTTTTTTGCGACCTATATTTTGATTGTGAAAATTACGGAAGATCCCAATACTTTTTGACAAAATCGTAATGTATTCCTTAATGTGAAATTAAAAAAAAAACTACTTCATTTTGATACCTTTTACTACTAAGGTTGAATATGGATCAAAAGCTTTACAGATTTTTCTTAAAGCTTAAATACATACATATCACCCACCTAGATGGAGTGTTAAATCGACTCAAGATGGTGAAAAACATAAAAATTAGCACAGATATGTATCTTCGAATTTATTAAAATTTGTAACGTTATTGGTCCATATCATATAACCATAGAAGTGACTATAGAATTATATTACTAATAGGATTATCTTACTATCTTATTCATAAGTTTGTAATGCATAGAAATATGTGTACATTGTAATCACGATACCCAGTAAAAAATATATGGATTGATCCATAATCGAGCAACAAAGGAGTAATAACTTGTTCATCCATTTGGAGTAATAAGCGAGCTATCGAAACTTTTTATTTTGTTTTGTTGTTTATGCCTCGCTTAATACTCCAAATGGATCAACAAGGGATGCATCAGTTAGTTTTTTTTTTCTTTGACATAACAAAAAATATTTTGTTCAAATTAAATTGGTATGGATCAAAAAATACAATGTTTTTACTTTTTTTTATTTCGGTAATTGGTGAATTTTTAATTGCATGTTTTAAATAATATATTACGCGTTGTCTTTTCTTTAATTTTCTTGCAGAAGCACTTAATGACACGTTTCCAATATAAATAAAATTAATATTTTCTGATTTTTGTAAAAACCAAATTTTTATTTTATATGAATGTTTACTCCCTTTATGCTCCTTTAGGAGACAAAAACGATTACTCCCTCTGTCGTCATTTTCAAGACTAAAGGGAGTACTCCATAAGGAGCTTAAAAGGAGTACTCGTGTCTGCGGACATGCTGTGTTAAAAATCCTATGAGTTTCGGAGTTTTATGGAGTAATCCATTACTCGCAAAGGAGCGCTCCAAGAGTACTCTTTGGATGATCCTATTTTTTACTGGGTATATTGACTAAAGTTAGCATGGATCTTTGTTTTGGAACTAGGATTATCTATCAAGTTTTATACTAATGTATACATAAGAAAAAAGTATCTAAGGATGTAGAACGTCGTTTTTAATACGGAAAATCAATTTTCGCTTGTATGAATTTTTACTTTACGCTCATGTGTATTGAGAGTAGTTTAGTTTTTGTTATTATTATTTTTTGTTTTATTTTTCAAATCTCAAAACAAATAAATTTATTTTCTTTAAATGTTTGAAGATTCAAAAAATTCCATAATATTGTATGAAATAAATTTTATTTTTCATTTTTTGGTTTGAATAAAATTAATCAAGACAAAAAGTTTGAAATAAATAAAAAATTTTAATATTTTAGAAATTTTGTTTGAAATAAAATTGTTGGAAAAATATGAAACTTTTTAATATTTGAATAAAAAAATATCGAATATTATTCTTGCTAGTATTATTCAAATATATTAAATTATGATATTTTTGTTTAGAATGAAGAATATTGGATTCAAAAATTTTCAAATAATTTTCTGAAAAATTTATTTATATCAAAAATAATAATTTATACTTTAATTTAATTTCTTTAGAAGGAATAAATCAAGCAAATAATTTAATTTAAAATTCATGAAATAGAATAACAATTATTCATATTAAGTAACAAATAATTAAAATAATTCAAAAAGTAGTTTTATTTTTTATTTTAATCACACTATACAGCTATGATTTCTACTTATATGTTTTTCCTTTAAACTTGTTTTTGATTATTTGAATTTTTCGCAGCAAAAACCAGAAAATTTCTTCACTTACCTTTAACGGCGCTTAATTGGTTGCCAACCATTTGTTTCGCTATAAATGCCGCCATTTTTGCTTAGTGTTTTTTGTTGTTGTTTGCTAGTATTTGTTAGTTGTTGTTTGTTGGTTTTTTTTATTTTGTTTATTAGATTTAAGAAGTTAAAGTTGTTTAACTTAAAGTTGATGGGTTGTGGTTTTACTACTTCGTTGATTATTTAGTTAAAATTCTGAAATGAATAGTAGGATAAAAGAAGTCAATTAGTGAGTTATCCAAAGAAGTTAATTTAGATTAACATGTAAGGTTTAAAAGAATTTATACCTTTAAGTATATTATCTACAAAATCATTCATTTGGGTTTTAAATTTTTCAATAAAAGGTTTATTTTTATAACCACAAATTCAATTTTTTTAAGCAGAATCTCTACATATTGTATATAATATGGTAAGTTAACGGATTTTCAAAGTTATTTTTCAAGAGATTAAAGAGGTATTGTCTTAAGTTTAGTAGGTTCCAATGACTTTTTTTGGGTTTTTAATTATAGATATGTAGTTATAAGGACTGTTTCAAACGAAATTTGAAGTTGCATTAAGTTAATCAAAACTCAAACCGTATTCAACATAAAAACTATTGTAAGGTGTTATTTTTCATGTATAAAGACAAATATTTGCTAAATTTTGCCATCATGCAAACATTTTCTTAAAACTTATATATTAAAGCTGTTTCCGTTATTTGGACTTATATGAGAGCTAGTGTCAAATATGGACCCATTATCTCAAAATTTGGCAAATTGATAACAGTTGTTACAAAAATTATGCATGCAAAAAATAAACTTGGAATTCTCATTATCTTCAGATTTACGATTTACGTTTCAGTGATTTTTGTCTCATTTAATGCATTTTTAAAGAAGAGTTTTTATGGGAGCTATGGTAAATTTGGTACAGTGATTTTAGTTTACACAAGCAGTATTTATTTTAAATTTCATGAAAAAATATTTATGTTTGTGACCATGGTATAAAACTTACATTATTGTTTAAATAATACTCATGAGGCTTTTTTCTATAATGTTATGATCACAAATCGGGCCAAAACTGTACAGGCAGGAAAGGTGAAAGCCGTTTTTGTAGGCATACCGTTATATAAATTTCTTTGCTTATAGCACCTGATGCTTAGCTTCTTTTGCCACAAGTGCAAAAAGCCACATGAGAATTTTGTTTTCTAAATTTTGTTTTTTTTTTGTTTGTTTTTTTTTTTGTACGAAATTGATGCTGAACATTGCCTCGTTCATCAGTAACATATAAATCTTGCTGAAATTGATGTGTAGTTTTTCTAAAATCTGCCTTCCATTTTTTCGATCGTCGTTTTGCTTCTTACTTAGTTCTTTACCGAATTACGATCTGAAGCTTTCTGAGCTTTGTATGTCTTTAGCCTGGGATAAGTTTTGGCTTCGTGGACAACTATTAGAGCATTTCACTATACGAGCTGCTTTTCTGATCGAAGATTTGCTTTACTTCTTTCGTTTTACCAATATTACTTATAACTTTTCTACTTCCTAATCCAGGTATTATTTAAATGCTCATATTATAAAGAAAATAATATCTTTCAAATTAGTTCTGGGTCAACTTTCAAATATTTTTGCTATTTTTTAAAGTCAAATTTAGATTTTTTAAAAAGCTTTAATTATATTTTCAGTTCTTTTTTCGCAGTTCATTTTGAAAATTAATAAGTTTTAAAATAATAGCATCTGACATATCTATGAAAGCTAAAGCGACAACAAAAAAATATATATTTGAAATTAGATGAATATAACCTTTTGCTGTTTCATATATCAGAAATTTCTTGGATGGAATTCTGATATACTACTTATTTAGGTATATTCTTCTTCATAAAACTTCTCAAACCGTAGTCGAAAAGAGATTCGACTTTCCAGTGAATACTAAGTGGACAAGTGTAACATTTTTGGGGTCTAAGAAAAATAAGATTTCGGAACCAGAGTACCTGAGTTATAAATTAATGATTTATTTCAGAAGAATTAATTTGCTGTAAAGTGTAACTGCGGTATTATCAAAGCAAAACGAAGTACACATTTTTTAGCTTTGAAAGGTTTTTTTAAATCGATAAAATGGTTCAATATGAAAATATACAAAATACGTCCTAAGTACTTTTTAATGCTTAATCACTTGTATTGGATAAAAGGATATTCATTTGTTATATAACGATTTTTTTGAACTAATTTATTTTGAATTTTTTTTTATTAAATTTGGTTTTTTTCAACCGACAAAGTTTAGGTCGGTATCGACAGCTAAAGTTGTGGAGCATCATTAAAACCTTTTTTTTTTATTTTATTATTGACTAAATATGACATTTGTTTATGAACACGTGTGATTTCAGCAAAAAAAGTTGGACGGGTAATTAGGCTTATGCTGATGTGTACAGATATTGGTCTAAAACCATCCTTTAATTACAGTCATCGACTAAGTATAATTTTCAGGGTCAATTTACGCATGCAAGTCTTAACTGTTGACTGGTTGCCCATGTATAGCTAATAATTAACATCCTGCAATTGACTTGGTAGTAGAACAGATACCAACAAAGACTAAATTTTTTTTGTGTTTAGAAAGTCTACAATTTTCAGAAATTTTGTTTTTTTTTTTGGTTCAACAAAGCGGATCCTGGAAAACATAAGCCACGAAAATGTTATGTGTTAGTCTACCACCTGAATTACTAAAATGGCCTATATTTACAAGCTGTTAAGGTAAAAGTCCGAGCATATTTTAGAAATCTATACGCTTCGGTCATGTGCCCATATTCTCCAATAGCATAGGCCGAGCTTTGAAAGATTTTCCTCTACTTGGTCTGCCAATTGAAGTTTCTTTAAACATTTAAGGAGACCGTTTTGTTCAGGAGTTGGTTACTAGCCTGGCGTCCTAACCCATATTTTTTATTGTTCTTATGGAAGAACTCGCGGCACATATTGGGTAACTACATTAACTGTTGTTAAGGGTAATAACACGAGGAGGTCTTTGTCTACAGTTGAAATGAAGGATAACTAAGAAAAGACTAGGCTTACCAAGTTAAGACCAATCAGAACCTTTGCTTGGTATCTAACACATCTTATTTATTGTAAAAAATATAATACGGTTAAAGTACATACATTCATAATTTCCACGATATTCCAAATGGACTCTGTCCCCGAACGGCAAATGCATTAGTTAGAGAAGTTTCGCATAGCATAAGACGAAGTGAAAATTTATTTTTTTTTCTAGTGTGTCTGGCCGGCTAATAGAACTTAAGACCTCTAGCATGTTAGGCGGATGTCTAACCTGCTATACCACGCCGGATCACAGAGGGTAATGGATACCAAATTTCAATAAACTTTTTGCATCGAAGTAACTTTGAACATCCCTAAATATCAATCATCCCTAAATATCAATATCGAATGCGGTCATTTGGGCGCTGGTTTGACTAACTTTAGCACTTTCTTAGTTATCTGCATTTGCAATTGTTTTAGATTTGTTATATTATACTAAATCTAAGCTCCAAGGTTCTTAAACTAAATTGCCTTATTCGATATTGATTTCGTTTCGGAAACATTTGTGTAGCATAATTTTAGGAAAATCTAAATAATATATAACATAAAAGGTTCACTACATTGTAACATATATGTCAAAAGTCTCTTGATAGTCAAATAATTTTATTTAAACTAAATATTTTGTGTGTTTAGATATCAAATTTTATTAAACTGTTTGGGAAATATATTATTTTGAAAATCCCTAAAGTATGTTACACAATATGTCTAATCTTAATAATTTTCTGCGCAGACAAATTTTAAAAATTATGAAGCATACTTTAAGGAGATACAACTAACATTTTTAGTATTATTAAATTATAAATTCTTGTTTTAGTTTTACATTTATTTAACAGCATCAGCTTAAATTCTGATTAAGGTATATTTTAATACAATATTTCTACATTATTACTAATCTTCTAAAAGCATATAACAACATTTTCTTCAACATTTTTTTAATTTTAATATTAATCGAATTATGTTCTTTCATTAATTTTTAATAAATTTTACCACTAATTTTAGCAATAATAATGTTACATATAAACAAGGGGTAATTTTTGGAATTTTTTAAATTAGGTGATAAGTTTATAAAAAATGTTTAAAAGAATCGATTTTATAAAATTTTATAAAAAAATAACTACTTCTTTTTGTAGCGTTTAAATTTTCATTTATACATTTCTGCAACGGATGTGAGTTTATTTATTTATATTTACCATTTCTTTTGCCATTTTTTTCAAAACACAAGCAGGAACTATTTTTTAAGGATTTCTAAATTATTGTAAAGGAAGTATTTCTAAATGTTGCATGTTAAAATCAAATAAATTTTTAAGCTTTAAGATTTATTTTAAGAAACAGAATTCTAACTCTTAATCAAATATATTGCTTTTTTAAATGAAAATTTTCATATCTTAACATTTGAGTTGAATAAAGGAATGTGCTACGAAGTTTATTAAAATTTCGCTATAACTAGCAAAGATTAGTTATTTTAAATGGACGTATAATCAAATTTACTGGGATTAAATTATAAAGCAACTTTAGCTACTGTATAAGATTTACATACAAAGCCTTGATTTATGCTCTAATAAGAGTGATTATCAATATTAGGGCCTAATCGCCGCATTCGATATTGATCGAAAAATCAGTTCCCAAATAACCGCATTCGATATCGATCGAAATCTTAGATATTTTCAAAACATTTGTATAGAATACTTTAAGGATAATCAAAATTATTAAAAAACACTCAGTTTACTTTATTCTTGCTGTAGTTATATGTTAAAAGATGACCAATAGTAAAAGTGTTTTAATTGTGTTTTAATTTAAAAACTAATCAAAATGGATACCAAATTTAAATAAACTTTTTGTATCGAAGTAACTTTGAACATCCCTAAAGTATACTTCACAATATTTGCTTAAAAGTCTGAGTTTTTGATCGATATCGAATGCGGTAATTTGGCCCCAGACTTTAGGGCAAATATTGTGTAATATACCTTATTTTCAAAATAATCTATTTTGCAAAAATTTTCATAAAATTTGATATCAAAACATATCCGTTTATTTGTCAAAACATTTAGTTTCAATGAAATTATTTTTCTATTAGGAAACTTTTGACAAATTAGCTACAATATAGTAAACCTTATATGTTTAACATTATTTTGATTATCCTAAAAGTATGCTTCACAAATGTTTCTGAAAAAATTTCAAAAAATCAAACTTCAAATGCTATTGAAGATTTTACAAAAAAATAAAGTACAATGCAAAATTTTAATTTAATTAAAAAAATTCAAAAGTAACTTTTAAATCGCTTTAGTCCGCATTCAAGAATTGTTTTAAAAAAGTTCACATAATTTACATACCAAAAAACAGTATAAAAATTATATGTTAGGCTTTAATATCCAAATATAAAGTTAAATAAACTCGGTTTAATTTCACTTTCATTCACACTGTTAAACTACTTAATCCTACTAAATCACATTAACTTTTTACTTATTTATTGATTACTTTTAAAAACATATAATACAAAAACTTACATAAATTCACTTTATTTGAATCTTATTAAATTTCATGTAGATACTTGGGTTTTGTTTGAACTTTTATTTATTTAAATTCTTTATTTTTTTTATTAGATTTTTCTTTTGTAACTTGGAATTTATTTGGGATTTTATTAAAATTCTCTTGTAGTATTTGTTTTAGAAAACGATAAATAAAATAGCCAGAAAGAAATTTGAAACACTAGATTTGTAACACAGAACACAGTTTAGAGTAGAGTGACTGACTGACTGACTAACTAAATGGAATGAATAAATAAATAGTAGTAGCTAGAGAATAGTGTAACGAAACGTAATCCTATAAGTTATGCAGAGCACTACTTAAACTGGCAATATTTGCTGCTGCTTCCACGCTGTCTAGTAGAATACTAACTGTGTCAGTATATGACTCTTGTGACCTTCTTTTTTCCCAAAAATTTCTTTTTCTTCTTTCTGTGCTTTAGTTTTCATTTGTATGTGTTACATTTTTACTCCAAAAACCAAAAAATACACACGTACACACTCACAGATACTCAAATAAAAATTGACAACGTAAAAAAACCCTCCTAAAGTTTTACCGAAAAATATAACAAGAGCAGCAACAACAACAACAGGAATATAAAAACGTAATATTAGAGAATTTCTCTCACCCTTATTTGAAATAACGGTTTTTACTCTAGTAACACAAACAAATTGTAACAGTTCCTCTTCGTCTACTTCCTTTTCCTCCTACATCCTGACCCTTTTCCTTTCTTGATTTTCTACTTTTACTTACTTTTTGTATTTTTCGTCTTTTTGTCTTCTTTTTTATGTTTTTATAACATTTTCTTGCTCTCTTTTTTTTATTATTTTCGGTTGTTGTTATTGTCATTTTCTTTACGTTTATAATTGTAAAAGTTTGTGTATATAAAAATGTATGTGTTCGTGTTTATTCGTCTGTTTGTCTTTTATGTATGAATTATATGAATTTCTATGGAAAATATTTGATGCTTTTCTAAAACCAAATTGTTAAAACATGCTAATCATAAAAATAAATACAGACCTGAGTCTTTCACAATTATTTCAAAACTAAGAAATGTTTCATTTGAGCACATTTTGGTTTTTCTGATAGTAAAATGTGTTTCTGTTAGAGCTTGAAGTTTGTTTGCTTCCTTTTTGGTCTGAATGTGGTAGACATGCGGTAAGAAAACTTGGCTAACTGACTGACAACATAAACAAATAACAACCCTCTCTCTCTCTATCATGCTCTGGCTCTCTTTGTGCTTTGATATTTGTAACAAATTCCAAGTATGATTATTTTATGAAGTATCTCTGGTACAATGGACATTTACATAATATTGAATATAATTAGTCTGGATGAGATATGGGATATCTTGTAATGCAATATCTATATAGAGCAAAAAGTGATATGAAGTTGGAAAATGCTATGATTTAGAGAAAAGCCATCTTAAGATCCTTAAGTTGTCCCTTTGAAGATTATAAATTCTTGATTCCACTACTTTTAATCATATATAAGTATGGAAATAATAGTATGTAATATCAAGTACGAGTTTAGTTATGATTTTAGTAACATTTAGACTATAGTCAGATTTTTGAAATTTAACTGATTGTAACATTTTCGATCATACTGGTTGCTATTGTGATCTCGTAAGAAAATATATAGATAAATTCTGAATAATTTTATTATTTTTTTTCACATAAAACTTTTGATAAAATTTTTCTTTTAAGAAAATTTTGATGAAAATTTTCTTATAGAAAAATTTTGATGAAATTTTTTTTATAGAAATTTTTCTTATAGGCAAATTTTAATGAAAGTTTTTCTTATAGAAAAATGTTGATGAAATTTTTGTCAAAGTAAAATTTTGATGAAATTTTTCTTATAGAAAAATGTTGATACATACAAATTTTGATGAAATTTTTCTTATCTAAAAATTTTTATAAATTTTTTCCTATAAAATAATTTTAATAAACGTTTTAATTTGGAAAAATTTTGATGAAATTTTTCTAATAGAAAAATGTTAAAGAATTTTGTCGAATAGAAAATTGTTGATTATATTTTTCTATAGAAAAATTTAAATGAAATTTTTCATTATAGAAAAATTTTGATGAAGTTTTTCTTATAGAAAAATTCTGATGAAATTATTCTTATAGAAAAATTTTTCTGAAATTTTTTTAGAGAAAAATGTTAATGAAATTTTTTAAAAAAAAAATTTTTTAGACATTTTTTTATAGAAAAATTTTGATGAACTCCTTTTTTTGATAAAATTTTTCTTATAGAAAATTTTTGATGAAATTTTTCTATTGAAAAATTTTGATGAAATTTTTCATCTAAAAAAATTTTGAAGAAATTTCTCTTTTAGAAAAATTTTGATAAAATTTTTCTTATAGACAAATTTTGATGAACATTTTTCCTATAAAAAAATTTTAAAAATACCGAAAAAAAATTTTTATAAAACTTTTCATATAAAAAAACTTTGCTAAAATTTTACATATAAAAAAATTTTGATATATTTTTCCTTTAAAAAAAAATTTCGATGAAATTATTCTTACAGAAAAATTTCGATAAAATTTTTCTTATAGAAAAATTTTGATGAAATTGTTCTCATAGAAAAATTTGGAAGAAATTTTTTATAAAAAAATTTTTATCAAATTTTTCCTACAGAAAAGTGTGATGAAATTTTTATTATAGAAAAATTTTGATCAAATTTTGCTTACAGAAAAAATTTTGACGAAATTTTTCTTATAGAAAAATTCTAACGAAATTTTTATTACAGAAAAATTTTGAAAAAACTTTTTTATAAACAAATTTTGACGATATTTTTCTAAAGAAAAATTTTAATGAAATTTTTCATTATAAAAAAATTTTGATGAAATTTTTCTTGTAGAAAAATTTTTATGAAATTTTTCTTTTAAAAAAATTTAGATGAAATTTTTCTTATAGAAAAATTGTGATGAAATTTTTCTTATAGAAAAAGTTTGATGAAATTTTTCTTATAGAAAAAGTTTGATGAAATTTTTCGTATAGAAAAGTTTGATGAAATTTTTCTTATAGAAAACTGTGATAAAATTTTTCTTATAAAAAAAATGTATGAAATTTTTCTTATATAAAAATTTTGATAACATTTTTCATATGGAAAAATGTTGATGAAATTTTACATATAAAAAAAATTGATAAAATTTTTCTTTAAGAAAAATTTTGATGAATTTTTTCTTTTAGAAAATTGTTGATGAATTATTTTCTAATAGAAAAACTTTAATTAAATTTTTCTATTGGAAAATTTCTTGCAGAAAATTTTGATAAAATTCTTCTTAAGGAAAAACTCTATTGAAAATTTTCGTATAAAAAAATTAGGTAAAATTTTTCTTACAGAAAAATTTAAATTAAATAGGTTTTATATACAAATTTTGATAACATTTTTCTTATAGAAAAATTTTGATAAAAATTTTCAAATAAAAAAAATTTGATGAAATTTTACTAATAGAAAAATTTTGATGAAATATTTATAAAGAAAAGCTTTAGCGATATTTTTAATATAGAAATATTTTTAATAAAATTTATTTTTGATGAAATTGTTCTCATAGAAAAATTTGGAAGAAATTTTTTATAAAAAAATTTTTATCAAATTTTTCCTACAGAAAAGTGTGATGAAATTTTTATTATAGAAAAATTTTGATCAAATTTTGCTTACAGAAAAAATTTTGACGAAATTTTTCTTATAGAAAAATTCTAACGAAATTTTTATTACAGAAAAATTTTGAAAAAACTTTTTTATAAACAAATTTTGACGATATTTTTCTAAAGAAAAATTTTAATGAAATTTTTCATTATAAAAAAATTTTGATGAAATTTTTCTTGTAGAAAAATTTTTATGAAATTTTTCTTTTAAAAAAATTTAGATGAAATTTTTCTTATAGAAAAATTGTGATGAAATTTTTCTTATAGAAAAAGTTTGATGAAATTTTTCTTATAGAAAAAGTTTGATGAAATTTTTCGTATAGAAAAGTTTGATGAAATTTTTCTTATAGAAAACTGTGATAAAATTTTTCTTATAAAAAAAATGTATGAAATTTTTCTTATATAAAAATTTTGATAACATTTTTCATATGGAAAAATGTTGATGAAATTTTACATATAAAAAAAATTGATAAAATTTTTCTTTAAGAAAAATTTTGATGAATTTTTTCTTTTAGAAAATTGTTGATGAATTATTTTCTAATAGAAAAACTTTAATTAAATTTTTCTATTGGAAAATTTCTTGCAGAAAATTTTGATAAAATTCTTCTTAAGGAAAAACTCTATTGAAAATTTTCGTATAAAAAAATTAGGTAAAATTTTTCTTACAGAAAAATTTAAATTAAATAGGTTTTATATACAAATTTTGATAACATTTTTCTTATAGAAAAATTTTGATAAAAATTTTCAAATAAAAAAAATTTGATGAAATTTTACTAATAGAAAAATTTTGATGAAATATTTATAAAGAAAAGCTTTAGCGATATTTTTAATATAGAAATATTTTTAATAAAATTTATCTTATAGAAAAAATTTTGATCAAAATTTTTCGTATAGTAGAATACGGAAAAATTTTAATGAAATATTTTTTATATAAAAATTTTGATAGAAGTTTTCTTTTAGAAAAATTTTGATGAAATTTTTCTTATAGAAAAATCTTAGTTAGATTTTTCTGTTAGAAAAATTTCAATAAAAATTTTAGTGAATTTTTTTATATAGAAAAATTTGAATGAAATTTTTCATATAAAAAAATTTTAGTGAAATTTGAGTTTCAGACATTTGAATGATTTTTTTTTAATAGAAAAATGTTGATAAAATTTTTGTTATACAAAAACTGGGAGGAAATGTTTGTTATACTAAAATTTCGAGAAAATTTTTCATAAAAAAAATGTTTCAAACAGAATTGTTCTTTTGGAAACATTGTTCATTCGGAAAATTTTGAAGTAATTTTTGTATAGAAAAATGATGATGAAGAAAATGAAAAAAGGTTTGGATTAATTTTTTATATAAATAATTGTTGAAAAAAATGTTTATATAGAAAAATTTTATGATTTTTTTTTATAAAAAAATTTTGATGAAATTAGTCAGATGGAAAATTTGATTTAATCTTTCATATGGAAATATTACAGTAAATTTTTCATATGGAAAAATTTTGCTGCAGCTTTTAATATATAAAACTTTTAATGAAACTTTCCATATTAAAAACGTTGATACATCATTTTTAATATTTTTTGTACATATAGACAATTTTTAGTTGTAATAATTGACAGATAATCTCGTAACCATAAGTTTACTGGAATACAGCGTTCGAGAACTTATTCGAGAATCCAGCAGCCTTTTTGGAGAGAGTATTCTAAACTTGGACCCAGCTGTAAATATTTACATTAAATCATCTTTGATAATTAAATTATGTAGTTTAAGTGTTCTAAATATCTTTTCAAAAAAATATTTGAAACATTTCTCAATTTTTTTACGTTCAGCCACCAGGATATAAAAAACAACAAAATCTTTGGCGCCTTGATTTATTTCAAAACTTCTTAAAATATTGTTTTTTAAAGGTTAAAACTTGATTAACTTTTTCGTCTTCTTTGTTATAATTTTAGATCGTTTCAGTGGGTTTAAAACGGATAAATACAATTTTGTATATAGAAGTTTTATTCAAATTTTTAATTTTAGAAAAAAAGTTTTTTAAATTGTTTCCAATACATAGCAATGCTTAATATATCTATTTCCGATGGAGTCGTGTACATAAAATGAAGTACATGTGATTGTTCTCCAGTCTATTAGACTACTCTTGTATTGGTTTTGTTTTTTTATCATCCTCTGTTTGTTTTACTTAAATTCCTATAGTCTGATATATGAACATTAAGTGTTTGTATGTATCAGTATTTATGTAGTTGTTTGTTAGCATTTCCTTCTGTTTATGGTTCAATGCATTGGGGAACAATTTACGACAATAGTTATTTGTGGGGTGTTTGGAATGTTGTTCCTTCATGTCTTCTAATTTTCGTTTGTGTTTTTTTGTTTTTCCTACAGATTTTTGTTTATTTTTAAACATTTCCAGTGTTTTGTTTTCAAATGGTCCCTTTTTATAGTCAGCCATAGTCAGTCTTGGTAACTGACAATGATGCTTTAGTTTTAAACAAATGAAATGAAAAAAATAAGCAGTTTCCGAAGTTTAGTGAAGTATGACAAAATGCTAATTTTCTTATAAGAAGTTTATTGTTATTAAGGGACGAGTTTCAAAATATTTTTAGAGAAAATATGAAAATATAAAGTGTAATTAAAGAAATATGGCGACATGTGACTCGTTTAAGTTTTTTCTTTTGAGTATGTGAATTATATGAAAGTCATTACGTGAGTTCCAAGTTTTGACGTTTTGTTAATATTAATTAAATATTTTTTGTTTTATGAACAAATATACTATGGCCATATGTGCAAAGATAATTTTGACTAGAACATAGTTTTTGTAAAAATGGATAAAAAAAATTATATATTTTTTATATGATAAAAGTTTTTGGTTACAAAAATTTTGATGAAATTTTTCTTAAAAAAAATGTTGATGAAATTTTTCTTGTAGAAAAATTTTAATGAAATTTTTCTTCTAGAAAAATTTTTATAAAATTTTTCTTGTAGAAAAATTTTTATGAAATTTTTCTTGTAGAAAAATTTTAATATAATTTTTCTATAAGAAAAATTTTGATGAATTTTTTCTTAAAGAAAAATGTTGATGAAATTTTTCTTATAGAAACATTTTAATGAAATTTTTCTTATAGAAAAATTTTTATGAAATTTTTCTCGTAGACAAATTTTAGTAAAAAAAAAAATTTTTGATGAAATTTTTCTTATAGAAAAATTTAAATGAAATTTTTCTTGTTAAAAAAGTTTGATCAAAAATCTCATTTGATAAAATTTTTCTTATATAAAAATGTTAATGTAATTTTTCTAATAGAAAAATTTTAATGAAATTCTTCTTATAGAAACATTTTAATGAAATTTCTCTTAGAGAAATATTTTGTTGAAATTCTTTTTATAGAAAAAATTTTCATATATAAAAATTTTGATAAAATTTCTCATATAGAAAAATTTTGATAAAATTTCTCATATAGAAAAATTTTGATTAAACTTCTCATATAGAAAAATTTTGACGAAATTATTTATGTAGAAAAAATTTGATAAAATTGTTCTTATAGAAAAATGTTGATGACATTTTTCTTATATCAAAATGTTAATGTAATTTTTCTAATAGAAAAATTTTAATGAAATTCTTCTTATAAAAACATTTTAATGAAATTTCTCTTAGAGAAATATTTTGTTGAAATTCTTCTTATAGAAAAATTTTTCATATATAAAAAAATTGATAAAATTTCTCATATAGAAAAATTTTGACGAAATTATTTATGTAGAAAAAATTTGATAAAATTGTTCTTATAGAAAAATGTTGATGATATTTTTCTTATAGAAAAATGTTGATAGAATTTTTCTTGTAGAAAAATTTTAATGAAATTTTGGTAAAATTTTTCTTATAGAAAAGTTTGTTGAAATTTTTCTTGTAAAAAAATTTTGATAAAATTTTTCTTCCAGAAAAATTTGAATGATTTTTTTTTTAAGAAAATTTTATTGAAAGTTTTCTTATAGAAAAATTTTGATGACATTTTTCTTATAGAAAAATTTTTATGAAATTTTGATAAAACTTTTCTTAAAAAAAATTTTTAGGAAATTTTTCTTATAGAAAAATTGTTATGAAATTTTTTTTATAGAAAAATTTAGATGAAATTTTTCTTATAGAAAAATTTGGATAAAAATTTTTTATGGAAAAATATTGATGAAATTTTTCTTATAAAAAATTGTTGGTAAAATTTTTCTTATAGAGAAATATTGACTACATTATATTTCTAAAAAAATGTTGATAAAATTTTTCATATAAAAAAATGTTGGTGAAAGTTTTCTTATAGAAAATTTTTGATGAAATTTTTCTTATAGAAAATATCGATGAAATTTTTTTATTGAAAAAGTTCGATGAAATTTAAAAAAAATATATATTTGAATGAAATTTTTCTTTTAGAAAAATGTTAGTAAAATTTTTTAAAAGAAAAATGTTGGTGAAATTTTTTTTATAGAAAAATGTTAGTGAAATTTTTCATATAGAAAAATTTCGATGAGATTTCCCTTGTATAAAAATTTTAACGAAATTGTTTTTCTAGAAAAATTTTAATGAAAATTTTCTTATAAAAAATTTTGATGAAATTCTTCTGATGAAAAATTTTGCTGAAATTTTTTTTATAGAATTTTCTTAGTGAAAAATTTTGATCAACATTTTCTTATAGAATTAATTTTGTAAAATAATTTTGATGAAATTTTTCTTGAACAAAAATTTTGATGAAATTTTTCTTCTAGAAAAATTTCAATGAATTTTATTTTGAAGAAAATTTTGACAAAATTATTCTTATAGAAAAATTTTGATAAAACTTTTTGTATAAAATAATTTTGCTGAAATTTTTCTTCTAGAAAAATGTTAATAAAATTTTTCTTATAGAAAATTTTGATAAAAGTTTTGTTCTAGAAAAATGATTATGAATTTTTTTTTTATAGAAAATTTTGATGAAATTTTTCTGAAATGTTTCTTGTCAAATATATTTGATAAAATTTTCTTATTGAAAAATTTAGATAAAAATTTACTTATATAAAATTTATTGGTGAAATTTTTAATATAGAAAAATTTTATTAAAATTTTCTTATAGTATAAATATGATGAAATTTTCTTACTGAAAATTTTTCTTATAGAAAACTTTTCTTGAAATTTTTCTTTTACAATAAATTTGACGAAATTTTCTTACAGAAATATTTTGATGAAAATTTTCTTGTAGAAAAAATTTGGTGAAGTTTTTCTTTTGGAAAATTTTGATAAAATTTTGATGAAATTGTTCTAATAAAAATTTTGATAATTTTTTTTTTAAGAAAAAATATTGATGAAACTTTTATTAAGGAAAAGTTTTGTTAAAATTTTTCTCATAGAAAAAGTTTAATGACATTTTTTTATAGAAAAAGTTTGATGAAATTTTTCTTATAGAAATATTTTAATGAAATTTCTGTTATGGAAAAATTTTGATGAGATTTGTATAAAATGTTTTTAAATATTTCCAATAAAAAAATTTCTTGTATATGTTTTTTTTTTTGTTTGTTGGTATTACTTTTCATTCGAATTTTAAATTTGTCTTTCTTTACCCATCACTTAGTTATTCTAACGTCATAGATATTTTGTTTTCCAAACTGACATTTTTCCCTTGTCTTCTGTATTAAAACAAATGTCCAAATTTGTTTGTCTTCTTATTTACTCCTTATATGAAATAACTTTGTCTGTCTGGCCATTAAATAAGAAAAGTTTCTTTATTTTTCGTTTTATATTTGTTCTGGTTCTTGTTGGGGTTATTTTGGTTTGGTTTTATGTTTTGATTTTTTCGTGTTTTGTATTTCCGTTTTCTCCAAAGTAGAACAAGTGTACTTTAAATGTGGAGTAGCAGCTATTGAGGGAAAAGTCTTGGGGATGACAAAATTTTTCTTTAAACAAATTTTTTTTTGTTAAGTTTCCTATTATGGGTTTTGTGAGTTCTAAAGTTTAACCTCCATCTCCTTCGTGAACAAATTTTGTGTATCTGAGGGTTTCGTTGTTATTTTTTTATTTTCCTACAGCTGGTTTTGGGTTTATTTTGATATTTGTATGTATTTTCATGGATACGGCATAAAAAACCGAAACCATTAAGAGATACAGGAACTGTTTCTTTTTCTTTGCGTGTGAGTGCTTGAACTTTGGAGCTTAATACATGCAGACATTCTTACACATATAATAAATATTGGCGCCAAATGTCTAGACAAAATGTCGCTTTTCTTTCGAAAATATAACAAAATTGAACAATATAATGCACATTTAAGTTTGATTCCTGCTGTTATTTTTTTGTGGCTTTAATACTAAATAACTATAAAAATCTTTATACGTATTTGTATGTATATGTGAATATCTTAATATATGTTCTGTTCATTCTGTTTTTTCCTGCCGTCACATTGATCATCTTTTGACGCCTGAGTGGGTAGTTGAGTAACCAATGTTCAAAGTTCTTAATCGAAAAAAGAACAAACTAATACTTTACGCTAAAATATGTACAAACATTAGATGTTTGATTTAGATATATGACTTTATGTGTGGTTAATACTTTATGCTACATCATCGTGTGTCATTTTATAACATGAAAACATAAATAATTATACACTTTCTAAGGGCTGCACGATGGAATCATAAGAAAAAAAATAAGTGAATAAATATTAATTCTATTGGAATTATAAATAAATTTTTCTTGTATAACAATTTGAATGACAAGTTTCTTAAAAAAATATTTTAATCAAGTTTTTCTTATAGAAAAATTTTGATAAAATTTTTCTTACAGAAAAATGTTGATACATTTTTTTTATAGAAAAATTCTTATGAAATTTTTCTTCTGTAGAAAAATTTTTATCAAATTTTTCTTACAAAGCAGTTTTTATGAAATTTTTATAGCAGAAAGATTTTTATGGAATTTTTCTTATAGAAAAATTTTTAGGGAATTTTTCTTAAAAAAAAATTTTGATGAAATTTTTCTTATAGAAAAATTTTGATGAAATTTTTCTTATAGAAAAATTTTGATGAAATTTTTCTTATAGAAAAATTTTGATGAAATTTTTCTTATAGAAAAATTTTGATGAAATTTTTCTTATAGAAAAATTTTGATGAAATTTTTCTTATAGAAGAATTTTGATGAAATTTTTCTTATAGAAGAATTTTGATGAAATTTTTCTTATAGAAAAATTTTGATAAAATTTTTCTTTTAGAAAAATTTTGATGAAATTTTTCTTATAGAAAAATTTTGATGAAATTTTTCTTATAGAAAAATGTTAATGAAATTTTTCTTATAGAAAAGTTTTGGTGAAATTTTTCTTATAGAAAAATTTTGATGAAATTTTTCTTTTAGAAAAATTTTGATGAAATTTTTCTTATAGAAATTTGATGAAATTTTTCTTGTAAAACAATTTTGATGAAATTTTTCTTATAGAAAAATGTTGATGAAATTTTTCTTATAGAAAAATTTTAATGAAATTTTTCTTATAGAAAAATATTTATAAAATTTTTCTCATAGAAATTTTTTATAAAGAACAATTTTAATAAAATTTTCCTTAAAGAAAAATTTTAATGAAATTTTTCTTATAGAAAAATATTAATGAAATTTTTCTTTTTGAATAAATTTTTCTTCAAAAAAATATTGATAAAATTGTTTCTACAAAGTTTTTATGAAATTTTTCCTATAGAAAAATTTTAATAAAATTGTTCTTATAGAAAAATTTTGGTGGAATTTTTTGTAAAGAAAATTTTGATGAAATTTTTCTTATAGAAAAATATTAATGAAATTTTTCCTATAGAAAGATTTTAAAGAAATTTTAGAAAAATTTTATAATTTTTCTTATAGGAAAATTTTGATAAAATTTTTCCTAGAGAAAAATTTTAATGAGATATTTCTTAAGGAAAAAATTTAATGAAATTTTTCTTATAGCCGATTTTAATTAGATTTTTCTTAAAGAAAAATATCAATGAAATGTTTCTTATAGAAAAATTTTAAAGAAAGATTTTGAATTTTATTATTTGAATTTTATTTTATCAAAATTTTTATATAAGGAAAATTTTTATAAAATCTTTCGTATAGAAAAATTTTGATAAAATTTTTCTTATAGAAAAATTTTGATAAAATTTTTCTTATAGAAAAATTTTG
Organism: Stomorhina lunata; assembly: GCA_933228675.1. Taxonomy (NCBI): domain Eukaryota; kingdom Metazoa; phylum Arthropoda; class Insecta; order Diptera; family Rhiniidae; genus Stomorhina; species Stomorhina lunata. Next base: position 168,281,779 of record OW121740.1, on the reverse strand, counting down.
ATAAAATTTTTCTTATAGAAAAATTTTGACAAAATTTTTCTTATAGAAAAATTTTGATAAAATTTTTCTTATAGAAAAATTTTGACAAAATTTTTCTTATAGAAAAATTTTGATAAAATTTTTCTTATAGAAAAATTTTGACAAAATTTTTCTTATAGAAAAATTTTGACAAAATTTTTCTTATAGAAAAATTTTGACAAAATTTTTCTTATAGAAAAATTTTGATAAAAATTTTCTTATAGAAAAATTTTGATAAAATTTTTCTTATAGAAAAATTTTGATAAAATTTTTCTTAAAGAAAAATTTTGATAAAATTTGTCTTATAGAAAAATTTTTATATAATTTTTCTTATCGAAAAATTTTGATAAAATATTTTATTAAAAAAATTTTTATAATATTTTTTTTTAGAAAAATATTGATGAAATTTTCTTTATAGAAAAATTTTGATGATTATGGAAAATTTCTTATAAAATTTTTCTTATAGAAAAATTTTAATGAAATTTGTCCTACAGCAAAATTGAAATGATATTTTTCTCATAGAAAAATTTTAGTGAAATTGTTCCTACAAAAGTTTTTAATGCAATTTTTCTGATAGACAAATTTTTCCTATCGAAAAGTTTTGATCAAAAAATTTTTTTTTCATAGAAAAATTTTGGTGAAATTTATTTTAAAGAAAAATCTAGATGAAATTTTTCTTTTAGATAATTTTAACAAATTTTCCTTTTAAACAAATTTAAAAAAAAAAAATTTTGATAGACAAATTTGTTCGTATCGAAAAATTTTGATAAAACGTTTCCTATAGAAAAATTTTTATGACATTTTAATTATAGAAAAATTCATGAAATTTTTCTTCTAGCAAAATTTTGATTAAATTTTTGTTATAGAAAAATTTTGATGACATTTTTGTTACAGAAAAATTTTGATAAAATTTTTGTTGTGGAAAAATTTTGGTGAAATTTTTTTTATAGAAAAATTTTGATAAAATATTTCTTATAGAAACATTTGGATGAAATTTTTCTTATAGAAAAATTCTGAAGAAATTTTTCTTATGAAAAATATTGATGAATTTTTTTTTATGGAAAAAAAATTTTGATTAAATGTTTCTTATAAAAAAGTTTTGATATAATTTTTCTTATAGAAACATTTTTAAAAAATATTTCTTATAGAAAAATTTTTAAAAAATTTTTCTTATAAAAGAATTTTGATAAAAAAAATGTTTCTATATTAAATTTTTCACAACATATATAATTGTCTTGAACATCCAGTTTATTTTAAGCCAAATTTATTACGTTTTTTTAATTTAAATTCGTTGCCAATTTTCTTTCCAAAATGTTTAAAGTAGCAACAGCAAATTTCTTTTTAGACCGCAATAATAAAAAATAAACCCTAAATCCAATGCAATCGTAGCAAATCAATGAAATGAGACATGTCTCTGAGACCCATGTGTTTCGTATAAAAAAAGTATTTATTTGTACTTTAAATACACAAGAATTTATGTTATTTTTTATCTAGATCACAAAACTACTAATATATTGTACAATAAAATATAATTTGTACTCTTAACACGTACATTTAACATGTTTTAGTTGCTTTCATACATTTTTGACATGTATCAACTATTATTGCCAATATCGTTGTATATGTTGTTGTTGTCTTCTCGACTCCCTTTTTTTTTTGTTGTTGTTCAGGTTATATACAATCATGTAATGTGTCTATGACACATGTAGTTTCTAACTGAAAGTCACTATGAAATCGGTGTTTTCTTTTTTTATATTAAGTTTCGTTGTGCATGTTTGTATGTGTTTGTTATTTAGTATCAAGTATGTTGTTTGTGTATGTAATTATATGCTTGTCTCATTTTTGTATTTATTTTTAATACATATTTTGTTAAATTTATTTCTACCAACGCATTTTGTTGGGTTTAAAAGGTCGAGGAGCGAAGCGTTTCAGAAAAAGGCATATCAGTTGCAGAGATATATGACTCAGCTCCTTTTCTAAGCCTATAAATCATTATATTAATACGCCGCTTTGAACATCTAGTTCAATATGGTTTCATAACAAAACAACCCTATGCATGTATGTAAATGGAAAAAAAGTATAAGTAGGAGTTTCTTGTTTTCCACATTTTTTTGCTCAGAAAACTTTTTCAGATTATCATGTACATTGTAGTTGGTTGATTTTTTAAATACTAGTTAAACAAATCTGTGACATGTATTCACTTATAGAATATGTAATTAGATTATAATAAAAAAAAATTAAATAGGGAAATGAAGTAAACTTATAATAAGAGAAAAACTAGGTATTTTTGAAATTTATTGTTTTGGATTTCTTATTATTTTATTTTTTGTATAAGAAATACTTAATTAAAACATACATTTTAAAGGGGTTTGAGAACATTAAAAAAAACTAAAGCATAACTTGGGGGTTGACAAATAATAACAAGTCGTATGAGTAATATAAAATTAAACTTGAAAATAGTAATATAAGCAAAACTATTGCATACTTTTTAGAGCAATTATGAACTTGGCGTGTACATAGTTTTTAACTAAAACATAAAAAACGTATGAGTGATATAGAGAATGTATGACTAATGCATTAAACACATAGACAACAGCAGGCTACGGGCTACAACCTGTCAAAATTAGAATACATGCATTCAAATAGAAATAAATTTTTTAGAGTCGACACAACTACACGACTACCGACCACCGTTGTAGCTGTAGCCAAAATTAAACTATTTTCTATTTTTGTTGGCGACAATAATAGATTTAGTGCTGTCAACACCATATAATATTGAAATAAATGAGCGATTTAAACCACTTGAATTTATTTAATACAAATACAATGGGGAGAATTTATGTAAACAATTTACATACTTGTAAAATATTTATATATTTAATGTATATAATAATATCTAATAAAATATTATGTAAAAATTTATATTTATATAACTCTAACTCAATAGAAGTAAAATTTTAAAAAGTTATTTTTTAAACTGTCAACTCACATGCTGCGTGCTAGAGCTGCGTAGTTCATGTTATATAAAAGCCCAGTATGTTCTTTATAAAATTCGTTATATAAAAGAGCATACTTATATCTATTTTGTTTTAAGATATACGAATTTTTATAAAAAAAAGTCGGTTGCAGAAATAAGTTTATAGTATATTAGCTCCTTATCCATTATAAAGAATATTATATAGAATATATAAGATATTTTCAGTAGCTTTTGTTTGATACCAAAAAAGTTAATATCGGATATAAACTTCTAAAGTTATACCGTATTATTCTTGAAATTTAAAAAGCCCATAACTCTTAAACTATTAGAGATCACACCAAAATCTTTCTATAATTTTTTTTTTTGATATAGACATACCATCAGGTACGGAAAAACCGTTGATTTCGGAGGTTAATTAATAAAATGAATTTATGTCGTTTATCCATTATAAAGAATATTATATAGAATATATAAGAATATAAAAGATATTTTCAGTAGCTTTTGTTTGATACCAAAAAAGTTAATATCGGATATAAACTTCTAAAGTTATACCGTATTATTCTTGAAATTTAAAAAGCCCATAACTCTTAAACTATTAGAGATCACACCAAAATCTTTCTATAATTTTTTTTTTTTGATATAGACATACCATCAGGTACGGAAAAACCGTTGATTTCGGAGGTTAATTAATAAAATGAATTTATGTCGTTTATCCATTATAAAGAATATTATATAGAATATATAAGAATATAAAAGATATTTTCAGTAGCTTTTGTTTGATACCAAAAAAGTTAATATCGGATATAAACTTCTAAAGTTATACCGTATTATTCTTGAAATTTAAAAAGCCCATAACTCTTAAACTATTAGAGATCACACCAAAATCTTTCTATAATTTTTTTTTTGATATAGACATACCATCAGGTACGGAAAAACCGTTGATTTCGGAGGTTAATTAATAAAATGAATTTAAGTCGTTTATCCATTATAAAGAATATTATATAGAATATATGTTTGATACCAAAAAAGTTAATATCGGATATAAACTTCTAAAGTTATACCGTATTATTCTTGAAATTTAAAAAGCCCATAACTCTTAACCTATTAGAGATCACACCAAAATCTTTCTATAAATTTTTTTTTTGATATAGACATACCATCAGGTACAGGAAAACCGTTGATTTCGGAGGTTAATTAATAAAATGAATATATGTCGTTTTTATCAAAATTTAAATTGTTATTTTGTCCATCTTATAAACGCGATATTGGCACCACTCATAAACAGGTGTTTCGAAATGTAGCTGCCATCTTAAAGGTAGCTGCCGTCCCCAAAATAATCAAGTAGCTGACTACGAGGCGACGATTGCAGCCAACGACTTTTGTAGTCGGTGTTCGTGTAGCCTGCTGTTGTCTATGTGTTTAATGCATAGTATACAATTTCGCTAGTAACAAAAGTGTTGCATACTTTACAGAGTACTGATTAATGATTATCAAAATACGTGGCGTATGAGTGATATGTAGAATAGTCAGAAAAATTGTTCTCAATTCTATTGAAAACAAGTAAGAAAGCGCTATAGTCGGTCAAGCCGACCATACGATACCCTTACCACTAGGGTCAAAGGTGTTATTTTTCCAGTATAAAGACAAATATTTGCTAAATTTTGCCATCATACAAACATTTTCTCAAAACATATATATTCAACCTGTTTCCGTCATTTGGACTTATATGAGAGCTAGGGTGAAATGTGGACCGATTATCTCGAAATTTGACAAATTGATTACAGTTGTTACAAAGATTATGTATGCAAAAAGTAAACTCAAAATTTTCATTATCTTTAGATTTACGAGCGTTTTAGTGATTTTCTGTCTCATTTAGTGCGTTTTTAAAGAAGAGTTTGTATGGGAGCTATAGTCAAATGTGGACCGATTTCAACGAAATCAGTGATTTAAATTTACATAAGCAGTATTTGATTCAAATTTCATTAAAAAATATTGATATTTGTGGCCAATATATTAATTCCGGGATGTGGGACCTATGGGAGGTACCATAAATAATGAACCGATTTTGACCAATTTCAATAGCCATTATCAAAAAAATTATCTGTGCCAAATTTCATCAAATTATCTTTAGAATTGCGACCTGTAGTTTGATTACAAGGTTTACATGGGGGTCCAGCCAGACGGACGGGCGGACATCGCTAAATCGACTCAAAAAGTGATTCTAAGTCTATTGGTATACTAAAAGATGGGTCTAAGACAAATATTTCTATGCGTTACAAACATCAGCACAAACTTATAATACCCTTTCCACCTATGGTGGTGAAGGGTATAATTAAATACAACATAACGAAACCAGATTTTCTATAAATAAACTCTTGATATTAAAATATGCAATTACCAAAATGCATCAACATAAAACTTTACCAAAATTATATTGCAAAATACAACGCAGCACTTTCTGCTATTTGATACTAAATATATTTTTTTCCATTTTTCAGCTCCGTCAGTTTAAACAGAAAAAAACTATGGTTACAATTTGGTAACCAAAAGTTTGGTCTACATTTTCGTAAATAAATATTCAATACTCGACCATATGCTCCATATGGTATTTTTACTTGATGTCATAAATAAAACAATAACAGCAATAAAACAAAAATATTACATACATATTCCACTTTAGTTACACGTTCACTAAAATATAACATTTACATTGACGAGCATGTAAATAAATATATGTACGATGTAAATATTTATATGTATGTGTTTGAATGTGCTCTTATAAAATATTACATTTATGGTCGAAATCACATTGAACTTTTTGATTGTATGAAGGTTGTGGTAAGGTACCACGAAACTTTATTGTACATAAATTATACAAGATTGGCAGCAATAACAAAAAATGTACGTTTATCACATTATGTGAACACATTTTGATTCGTTTTTAAAGTATGTGTAATTCTAGCACGGTAGAGATCTCAGAAAATTATATTACAGATTTAAGCAATCAGACGTATTTTTTTCTTAGTTCGACTGATACTATTTTAAAGATTTTCCTGAGAATTCATCATACACTTTAAAGAAACAGGAAAAAACTTCGAAGATGGTTAAATACAGAAGTTTATATAACGGAATGCCTACAAGAACGGCTTTAAACTTTTTTGAGATAGCACAGAGTACCTTGGTGGCATCATGTCACTATGAAATAAAGGTTTTTGAGTGCCATTCAAGCAATAAATTAGTAGTACATTTTTCAACTTTCTATAGACAATTTTTCAGTAGAAAATTGTTTGCTTTAAAAATGTTTCTTTAGAAATTTTGTTTGTTATAAACATTTTTCTATACAAAATTTTTCATTATAAAAATGCGTCTATTGAAAATTTCTTGTTACAAAAATGTTTGTATAAAAACTTTTTAGTTATACAAAATTTTTCTTTACAAAATTTCTCGTTAGAAAAATTTTTCGTTAAAAACTTGTTTATATACATATTTTTCCTTAAAAATTTTTCTGTAGAAAATTTTTTGCCAAAACTTTTTCTATAGAAAATTTTTCGTTAAAAATTTTTCTATAGAAAATTTTTCGTTAAAATTTTTTCTATAGAAAATTTTTCGTTAAAATTTTTTCTATAGAAAATTTTTCGTTAAAAATTTTTCTATAGAAAATTT